>CM038218.1:167996621-168591255 GCA_021442155.1 Cymbidium sinense | reverse complement strand
AATAAAACCTACGCATCTCGGAAGAAAGAAAACATAGAAGCCGTGGCCTAACCAACCTGAAGGAGCCTCTTCACGGCTCTTGCCGAAGACGGACGAGAATAAGCGAGAGACACTGCTGACAACAACCCGAGCTGTGGAATCAACGAGCTTCGAGAACCACCGGCTCCTCCCTCTTGCCACATTCGCCTGTGGCGGCCGGCAGATTCCACGAGCTGCCGGCGGCGGTCTGTTGTAAGGAGTGAACGGAACCCGCCGCAACGGCTGCTTACAGATTTTGCCGCCGGTTCTGCATTCATTCTCCGTGATCGCCATGGCCGTAATCGAGAAGTAATGGTGCGCAAATAGAGAAGTGAAGTAAACGAAATCGAATGGAAGAACCCTATCAATCTGGTGATTAGGGATTTCATGCTATGGCTACTTATAAAGCAATTGAGGAGATGAGAAGTGAAAGGCAAGGAAATGCCACGAGTCCCGACCCCTATGGCGCTGTCATGCTCGTCGGTTCCTGGTAAGAATGTGAACGGTTCAAATTAAAGATTTAGGAGGATTTTAAAGGTAATCATAATACTTAACATAATATTTGTTTTAATTACATTTAATTAAATTTAATAAATTTATCATCCCTCAAAACATAAATTTTATGATAGAGCAACTAAACGGACACTTGTAAATTGTAATCCACTATTTTGCTGCTCACATGAGATAGATTGAATGTTTGAATAATTTGAATTTATGATCAAATTAAATTTCTACAATGACCCAATTGATTAAGCCAATGCTACCAGGCTAAGCATCTCAAAGTAAATCCTATAATTTGAGATCCATCTTGAACAAATTATGGTCAGCATATCTTCTTCCAATTATCTTCCATATTATACCATTTAGTTAGTTGGAGTTGTTGCAGTTGAGGTTACTGGAGGAGCAACCGTTGACTTCGTCCCTGGGAGAAGGGTAAAAATGTTACAACAATTTACAAATATTATTTGAAAAGGGATAGTGGTGTATCTGATAATAGGACATTTCTCTTGTGCGGGATTCCTCTGTTCGCCCAAAAGGACGTCTTCCTAACTTAAAGCTTGGTTCAGAAAGACCATTGATTTTATAATTCATGGTGTTTATTATACTTTTACTTGGATATAATACATACTTAGATTTGGACTTTCATTTGGTATGCAAATGAAAGTTGCTTCAAGCTTGCATCATGTAATATACATAGGAAAAAGTGGCTCTGAAATTTGAGAGTTACAAGTGATTAATATACATATCTCTATGTCTATAAAGTATGGGCTTTTCTATATAAAAGTTAAAATCATGAATCGAAAGCTTCTGTTCTTGTCATACATCACTTGGAAAACCAACTCCTTGAAATGTTGAAATTCAATTGTATGTGTGAAGACTGTTCTTGTCATATGACATGGCTTATTTATTTACAATCAGCATCCATAAGCAATATCTATTGGTTTTATGCTTTCTTGGTATGACTTCTTCCTGTTGGAGCTGGTGTCATTCCTTGGCATTCTCCTCACTCATAGTATGTATTTTTATTATGCTAGTCAAAAGATACCATTTGTTTTATCATTTTAACATATAACAATACCTACCCTTGAGTTCATCAACTTGCAAGAAAAATGAAGTGTTCTCTGCATGTAACCTAAAATTTCATTTTTTTTGCCAAAAGAAGAAAATATTTAAAATAAAGTTTTGTTCTATAATAATATCTTGTTCTTCAATAGTTGAGGTTAGCACAAGAATTTAAGAAAAATAAGGCTTTTGCATGTTATGTGACAACTAAGAGGCTCTCTTAGGCATCTCACTTTTAACCAAATAGCCAATAGATAATTATGTTTTTATTTTTATATATATATATATATATATATATTTTTTTTTTTTTTGAGCTTTCATGTATTTGAGTTCTTTAATGTTTTCATATATTCAAAGTCAAGAGTATATAAATTATCATAGATAGGACTTGACACTTATGGCATTTTGATATGAATTATGTCACAGTCAAGTATTATTCCACATACATATGAAATAGTTTCTAGTAGTTGTTTTTCCCTTAGTTTGTTGATAACAAAATCTTACATATTTTTTTTTTTGGTCTTGCCACTTCATGTTAATGCTTTTCACTTGTAATGGTGGGTGCAAACTCTCTTTAGCATGAGGCCTAGTGAGGGTTTTGTGATAAGTCCTTATCTTATATAGAATATCTTAATGATTTGGGTAGATGATCCTGTGATGGCCATAAATTCTGTATGTTTAGCGCATTGCAAAAGCTAAAATTATTAGCCATTGTTTGTATTCAGAAAATTTGTGTATAGATGATGTCGACTATAGCGGAATATTTGGTATACAGAAGAACTATTGAATGTACATGTAGGTTTGTACACACTACTGGCCAATAAATTTGCAGAGTGAAAAGAAAATTGGAATAACCTTGGTACTCTTCAAATTTTTTTGGATGAAGAATCAATCGTTAAGATCCTTTAACCTTGAATGAAGTTTTCAACATAGACGAAAGTAGAATAATCTGCACTATAATTAAGATATTAGGATTACATATTAAACCTTTGTTTTTATGGCAAAATTTTCAACATCAATACATTTGCAGAATCGCATGATTTGTCGCTTCCTAACTTGGCGCATTAGTTTTTTTAATATTCTCAATCACAAATCTGTTGAGGAATTATATAGTATATGAAAAGAATCTTTTCTTGCTATTATCTCAATACTTTTATTGTAGTCAAACCTTTGAGATTATTTTGTTGTTTTCTAAACCTTTTAGATTACCATTGTTTTATCAAGATGGTTTTGTTATATTTCTGAATTATTTTATAAGAACTATCAGTGGAAAAATCCATGAATTCTTAATATTCTTCCCTTGATCACTTATTGCCATTCAATTTTGTTAATTTTGTTCAAGTTTATGTCTATGACCTCCACATATGTATCATAAGAGTCAATTTAACAAGTCTAATTCGAAAGTGGCGTTAAATCGGGATCAAATGAATGAACATCACGAAAATAAAACGACCATCAACGAACGGACTTTGTCCACGCTCGATTGTCGAAATTGATCTAATATAAATATTGCACACCTAACGAGCAACCGATCGTTTATCGATGTATCATGTCGACGCCGATATCGAAGCCGAAGTCGGACGATGTCCAATGACCTCCGCTCAAAACCGACACGCCATTAGCTTCAAAATGTCAAAACTATTAAATGATTATCCACGCTCAATTCGACGAGTCGTGCAAAATGTCAAATGATTTGAAATGACGGTAAATTGAGGGTGGAAATACACTATATCGCCAAAATCAACCAAATGACCTCCATCGACAAACGAATTCACCATCGCATTCGAGGCCAATGAATATAAATATTGATAACTTGATGAGCATGATCGACTGCCAACGCGCTTGACGATATCAAGTCGAGGCCGACGCGAAACCAAACGAAATCGCTCAAAATTGATTGTATTTCAAAACGCCAAATCTATCGAAACTATTCACACTCAATTTAAAGTTTATGAAAGTTGAGCGGCCGAAAAGTGCATTTTAACTAAAATTGATCAGCCGAAACCAAATGCATTGAGAAACGATCAGTATGGTTTCTAACGTAATAACTGAATCGATATATATATATATATATATATATATATATATATATATATATATATATATATATATAAATATATATAAAAATATATTTAAAAATTTAAATAACCTAAAGCTAACGCTGTTTCTCGACTATATCTCGCTCTTCTTCACAGACGACGAAGCCATTCACTCGTCCCTCAAGCTTTCCTCCTCAAATATTGATTTTAACCGATGTTTGAGTTTTCTCTCTGAAGAACGAGACCCTCCAACCACTCTCCTCTTCACTTCCTCTTTCTTTCCAAAAAATCCATCAAATTGAAAATCCTTCATTTTCCCCAATCCACTTCAAATTTAATCGGAGAAGAATCTATTAGCGGTTCTTCTTCCGTTTTTACGCTCTTTCCACCGCTTTTCCACTCCTGAAACAGAAGGAGATAACAGATTAGAGTCCTCTTTTAGACATCCCATTTTTTGACCTTTATATTATGCCAAAGAGGAACATCATCATTAAGTTCATCTTTGATTTTCAGATATCCAACGTCCCTTCATTATATCAGAACGCAAAAAAAAAAAGAGTTAGAACATGTGGGATCAATGTGTGATGATATATATATATATATATATATGCTTTTTTAAGGTCATCGTCAAAATAATGACGAGATGAAAACGAGATGACAAGACACCGCCACGCCATTGTATAAATAAGTCAACATCCGTTATGCTAATTAAAATATCAGAAATTTTTACAACTAGACTTAGAAAATAAAGAGAGAAAAGAAAAATATATATTTCTCTTTATAGTTTCAAGACTAATGCCCCATCATTGGTGTGAGAAAGGCTATGGTGTCGCAAGACACCATTAAAGTGCATGAAAACAGACGCAAAATTCTATGGATGACGAGATGCTGAATTTCATCAAATTTTAAAACTTCAATTTAAAATTAATTGGATATTAAAAAGCATAAAGGCTTAAAACAAAATAAAATAAAGGAATATGGAGTTCACATGTAACTTAAAGTAATAATAAGGTGCTCTAATAAATATTATTACTACCAAAATGTACTAAATAAAGGTGAATTTAATCACTTGATTTATTGTTAAATGAGTGCTTGATTGTTGTTTAATATGTTCAAACAAATGTGGATACTCAAAACAAATACAAATGAAACTTAAGGAAGTTAATATTAAACTCATAACAAAATTATAATAAATTTGAAGTCTAATTTTCAAATAAATAGGGAATTTGATATGAAGTTAAAAATGAATCTAAATTAGGTTTGGCTACTCATACCTAATATGGAGATGATTACAATACTAGCAAATAAACATGAGTATGACTAAACAATAAACATTGAAATTGGTATAACTTATTAAAAGTGATTTAATTTGAACACAATCAAATTAGAGAACAAATGATAACTCACCTACGAAAGCAAATGTGAATTTTGATATTTCACCAACTAACATAAATGATATTTATTGACAATTCCAAATATCGAATAATAACAAACATAGCAAAGTCGCTTGATTAACAAATGAATTATGGTTTAATTCATAAAGTGTCATCAAAATTGAAGTGAGACATATAAAGAATTTGATTCATAGTCAATAACCATGGATATAATTTTATAATGAAATGATCTAAGTGAAAATCTAAATGGATTTATAATCAACATCATAAGACAATGATATTAAATGATAGCCATCATTCAAATACAAATGCAATTCAAGATGAATTACAACAAGTCTTACATTTAATAAGCCAATTTGAAAAGATATAAGAAGTCGCAATTTAGAATCAAAAATATAAAGTTGAAATAGACGCACCTGATATGCAATTCTTCAGACAAGCGTAGTATGACTAAATTAAATTTGCATCTAATGAAGGAACTTTTCTTCAATCCAAAAATAAAAGAAATTTCATTTTAATTATGATTTTAATGTAAGTGCCATTAATTAGATGAAATTTTTTAAGCTATAAATACACTGCCCTGGACATAGAGATTTAAAGTGCAAATTTTAATCTAAAATACTGCCGCTAAATGGAATCAATTAAATATTAATCAAAATCTAATAAGATATTAGATCAATTTACAACGCTCTTTCACAATTCGCAATAAATCAGCAAGCTCAAAATGTGTTAATTAAGATTTTGAACACAGCATGCGTCTGACACTAGAATGCTAAATGTTGTCAGAAGTCATACGGTTGTTACCCCTTAGTCTAACTAAACCGAAGTTAGAAAACCTAAAAATCAATTATAAAATTTCAACTTAATAAGATCGATAATAATTGATGAATAATGATCCGATCCTAGCAAGAAATAAATAGTGACATGATCTAAAGTTCTCAAATATATTCAAATCAATCAATTAACTATCTCGATATTCATGTATCAATGTTGATTTCAACCGGAGGGGATACTTCCATCAATATGTGATTCTAATTCCAAATCAAATTAACTCAAATGAGTATCAATCTAAAACTATTTAAATGAAATCCAATCGTTAAAAGTTAAAGAAAACTCAATCTATCCACTTTAATTAGGTGACAAATTAAGAAAATCAAAATTTCACAAAAGAAATAAGCCAAATCAAGTTCATTACGTTATCTCAATTATATTCATATATTTCAGATGGCCTCTAATTATGTGGTTAATATTTACGATAATAATATGTGAGTCCTCATGGTTAAAGTAGCGCCCATTATATTTGATTTATCGATCAGATGTAAAATATTCCTCGTTGAGAATCATAGTTATTTGATGGGCAAACAAACTTCTATTAAAGATAATTCTCTGACAAACACCATAGATACACTGACGAATGCCTGTGATTGATAGATCCTTCTGCAGGCTATAACTACCTATTAGATTAACCATAAGGAGCGATGGAACTACGAGATCTAGATCTGACGCTATCATTAACCATCCAATTTATTTAAATGATGAATTTTATAATTTTAAATTCTAAAACTCCATATGTCTACTCACACAAGCATCTAACACTGCAAGCAAAAGTAATAAATATGATTTGAAGATGAGTACAGTGTTAGCGCAGAGTGCAATTGGAGTTGCCGTCGCCGCTACAGTGGCGATCCTAAACTATGTCTACGACATATCAAAGAAAAAATAAGTAAGTTGGCCTTTAGTTCTTAGTGTCAATATCCTGAATATATTTATGGGAGAGATTGTCATGGAATACACTTACTCTATTTAAAATATGCATATTACAAGGGATAATTATATGTGATCTTGCATTTACTATACAAAGTGAATATGAGCTTTTCTCCTGTACCCAACTAAATGGCATTAACTGGATAAATATTCCTATGTATTTCTACAGTAATAGATATTGAAATTCTCTTTTTTTTTTATGTTATGGATTGGATGGATGCATGCTAAAGAAAGTAAGCATGCATGATCGGGGGTAAACCCAAGTATTGTTGAGAGCTTTTATATTAGATGGGCAAATTACTCATTGATCATTTTTAAAAAAATTTTTTGCTATTTATTTTTATATGAATATATAAATTTAGCTCTCAAAAAAGATTGATTACATGATTGTGTGCAATAAACTGGGTACTGTGTATTATATCCATTTGTTGCTATATCCAAATGGCATTAAATATTCCTATGTATTTCTACAGCAATAAATATTGAAATTCTCTTTTTTTGTGTGCCTTAGATTGGATAGATGCATGATCAGGAGAAAACCCAACTATTATTTAGGTTTGAATTTTATAATTTCTTTTATATTAGATGGATAATTACCCATTGTTTACTTTAAAAATTATTTTTATTCTTCATTTTTATCTTGACATGTAAATTTGATTGTCCTAAGGAGAGGTTAGTTTTGCCCCAACATAAATTATATAATATAAAAATTAGATAAATATGGATAAATTAATTTTTAATTATTTTAACTCTAATCACTCAATTTTTTTAGATGCATGTGGATAAGTGGTATTATTCTTTAAAACAATGTGCTAGTCTCTTTCTCTCACTCACGGACATGCAAAACAATATTTTTTTCTCTTTCTTGTAATTATTTCTCTCATTTTTTTTGCTTTTTCAGAAAATTTTGCATTGAAAAGTTATTTCTAAAAATAAAAAGTATCAAATTATGATAATTGTAAGAAAATTATTGTTTAATTAAAAAATTATAATTCTCAATAATAAAGTTAATTTTTTAAATAATAAAAGTTGATGCTTGAAGGCATTATTCTTAGCTGTATGATTCGTTTGGAAAACTTCGATTTAAAATGTCTATGTCTTTGCATTGTTTGTCTGAAAAAGATTAAAATAACATGTGTTGAATGTTATGAAACATAATAAAGAAAATAAGATAAGCGATTTTCATATATAAACATAAATTCCATTAAATTATATTAAAAGATAATATATATCATATAATAAATAACACTAATATTAAAATTATTAAATTAACTAATTATAAATATATAGTTTAATATTAATTAGTAAATCTCTAAGTATTTATTCACAAAAATAATTGATCAATAATGAATTTTTTATTAAATAAATTAAATATTAATCAATATTTTTAATTTTAATTTATTTATTATAAACCACTTCATTATAAAATATACAATTTATAATTAAATTTATTAAATTATAATTATCATAAACTAAAAAATTTAATTAATCATAAATAATAAATTAAATTAGATAAAAATCATTTAAATTAAATTTAAGTAAATAAGATTAATTCAAATAAATTAAATATTAATCAATATTATATTTTAAATCTTTTAATTATGAATTAAAATTTATATAATAAATTATTGCTGTAATAATTACCCCACTGCCGTTTCAAACTGCGGACCGTGGAGGAGTGATTTTGGAAAACAAAAGAATAAAACCCGGCCTTCCTCGAGTCTCAACATCGTGGCGGCTTCACCCGGGTTCCAAAATTTCGGCAACTCACGTCGAATCCAAATAGTCCTACGATGCGGTTTACGTCGTACCACATGCTTGTAGCAACCCCAAACGGGGCCTTAGTGAAGGTTCAAATAAAATTTTAGGTGAATTTTAAAAGTAATTATATAAAATAATAATAATTTCTAATTATATTTAATATTTAATTAAATTATAATATTTAATAAATTCATCTTGCTTCCAAATATAATTTTTTATATCATAGTAACTGAATAAACAACACTTTCACTATTTTTTGATAAATATCGTGACTAGATTTTAGCTCCTTAAATAAATAGTACAAATATTTAAATGATTTAAATTTATGATCAAATTAGGTTTCTATAACTAGTCTGATTGATTAAGATCATACATACTTCCAAGCATCACCTCCCAATGCATAGCCCAAAATGTCAATAATCATTACTATCTGATCTAGTTATCCAAAAAACGATAGCAATTTATATGATGAAATCATCATCCTAGATTTTCTTTCATATCGCAGTGTCTTTTCGTCATATCATTGTATCACAAGGACTAGAGGTCCTCTTTCATAGTTGAATCATTATTATACCATCCAATTATTCATAAGTTGCACCAAAGGTGTAAACTCCTATTTCATATAAATCACAACTTTTGCCACTTTCAAAGATGGTCATTTATGGCATACACATCGTTGTCCGCCTCAACATTCTCTATGCACAACACTCTAATTGTAAATTAACCTCGTCATGCTTTATAAAGAGATTTTTTTTTTTGCTTATTGGAAAATGAATTTATTTAGAAGTTGAGAGATTGAATAAGATCTTGTATTTTTCTTCCTTGTGTGAAGTAAAAAATCTTCTTCTTATTATTAGTAGATGTAAGCAAGGCAATTTAGGTAGTTAAAAGCTAGTTTATGTTGTTAATGCTCCACTTTTCATTTCTTTTTCTCGCACTAGTTTATGCAGGTTACTCAGCGTCAAAGAAATCGAACTTGGAGATTCACATTTTGTCACTGTCTTCTTTTCGAGTAATTTAAGTTGCATCACCATCATCGACTCCTCACGATCACTTTTTCTCTTTCACATATTTTAGTGCTCCTATTGACATTTTTTCAAGTCGACAAATAAAACTAGATATAATATCATTTATCTCAAAAAGAAGCATGTTGTCACCTTGTACTTTACGAAAAGAAATCGATAAATAATGATGAAGAGCATTTATCCCTTGCAAAGTAAGTTTTTTATCTCTATTACATAGTTTATAAATCTTTCCAATAATATTTATATCTTATAATCGCATTGTTGATAATGGGGATAACAAGAGGAATCTAATAATAGAGTTGACTAGAAGATGGTGAAGATGAAGAAATTAATGGAGCTGATTGTAATAGAATTAATGTTAATGACTAGACCATGAGTTTCTTAAAAATTATGTTTGATTAATTTAGTATCAATAATTAATTATTTATTTTATTTAGAAAAAAAACTACAAAATTGGGCAAATGTCAATTAAAATTTATACCTTTGTACTTTTTAGTTTCGTTGTCATGTTTGTGCCTATCTCAAGAAATTTTTTTTCAATTTTTTTTAACCATTGCATAACTCCTTCAAATTTGTTAATTACAATACTTTTCTATTAAACAATAAATTATTCATCTTTTGATATAGTATAAAATTATTAATTTTTTTGAGTCTATGAATTGAACCATTAACATCATGTCATAATATTGAATTAAATATATTGAATAATTAAATACCACAAATCATTTTATATATTTTTTTCTAAAGATTACTATAATATCATATAATTTATCATATTTTTATTATTGCTTTCAATTACTAGAAAATATCAACTCATTCGAGCAATTCAGTTGTGATTTACACATAAAAATATTTAATATAATTTAAAATTAATGAATTATACTCGTTAATTTGTTTGAGCTAAAATATATAATATATGCATAAGTGAAAGTAAATTAAGACTTTTATAATTTGAGCTCATGAAGTTCAAAATTATCAAATGCACAACTTTTTTTATGAAAAAGATATATTTTACTGTCAACATAAATATTTAAAAATTAATAAAATCAATTTTAGAATTCTAACCTTGCACTAATTCTAGAGCATGTAGGCACAATAGCATTATTTGTTGAGATATTTTAACCAAATTTGAATCGAGAAATACTTTTGAGCAAAAAATTTGCAAGCTCAAATAATTACTAATTTATTGTTTATCAAGTTCATACAAATTTTGTTTGCTCTCTTCATAGATTAGGGAGGAGGAGAATAAAGAACACATGTTAAATTGTATTTTATAGCTTAGATTGTTTGGTCCTTCTAACTCAATGTCTGTTTTTATTTTTGGCAAACATGAGTAAATAAATTCAAGTCCGTCAAAGAAGACTTCTGGCGAACTCTTCGTGCCTCATCGAAGTATTCGACATCCTTATCTAAGTTACCACGTTTCAATGCCTGCCATTAATTTTGAAGACAACTTTAAAATTTATATAATGAAAATCAAGCATATATTACTTCATATAAAAAGGATAAAACAACCCATTTTAATAAGAAGAAGACAAGTTTCTTTTAAAGAATGAGAAAACAAAAAACATTGATCAAACAATTGCAATGGTAGCTTAACATACAAAAAATGATATATGAAGATTAAATGATTAATAGTAATTACAAATCACTTAAGAGAGCATACTATGCATGAAACACCATCAATCATACTCAAATTAGTAAAAAATAATGAGCACTCAACAATCATATTGCATGAGTATTAGTCTTGATCATATTATTTGTCTTAAACTTTTTTAAATCGCAAATAAAATCCCTTCTCCCACTTTAATGTCTAAATCTCTAATTCAATGAAACTACTGAGTTTACTAAATCCGAGATTTAAAGAAAAATAGAAGACAAACTAGATTTAAGATTCTATATGGCTTAAAGTTGTCATTTTGATTGTTTGGCATGATTTTTGGTAAAATATCTTCAAATCCAACTACCAAACAAACAATTAATCTCATTTTTCATTATCCATCATATATTTTAAATTACTATGTTTTACAACATCAACATATTTCTCAACTTACTTTTAGTTAGTAATGGGTTCTATATGTAATAATAGTAATATCAAAGTCCAAGCATTTGCTATGCTTTACCAAGTGAAGCATTGCTCTACTTGTTTAATCTAATCTTAAGACAATTTGGAAGCTTGATAATAATAATGCTGAAATTAGATATCCTAGCCAAATTATTGCATTCCACAAGTTTAACTCAAGTGTTATGTGTTTTTGCTTTCTAATTATGCTCATATGTTAAAAAAATGCGAGGACAAAATTAAGATCTTCATAAAAACATTACAACTAGACTATATAATTTATTCATTCAAAGAATATGTGTTCAATTTAACAAGATAGAACAAGATAGATAGTAAATATCTACAAAATAATTAAAAGTTGAAATTGCTTTCAACAATAGTAAATTTATTACAAATGACCTAAGAATACACTTGGCAAAAAAAAAAAAAAATTAATTCTTTGAATGGCAAAGAAAATTATGTTTTTTTTTTTCTAAATTAGAGATCATTGAACATAGTCACATTAAGTAAAAGAAAAAAAAGCAATTAACATTACATTTATATTATAATATAAGATAGTATATTGAGAAGAATGGTCTACCTGTCTATGACCAAAATTCATAATATTTAATGGTGAAGTTGTCCTTGATGATTTTATAGTGTTGTTCTTATAAGGACTATATTTCTGAAATGAAAGCAAAACATACATATAAGAGAAATAGCTAAAGAATATTCAACTGTAATCTCTAAAATTAAGACATCCACTTAGAACATAATGAGCACATACCACACGATTAGTCATCATGGAAGATCCAAAATAAGGAGACCGTGCCAAATTATTCAACATGCTTCGAGGCTTCAAATTCATATACTTAATTTTAGAATCATCAGAAGTTGCATGGAAGCATAAAGTGGATTTAGAAGCAATTGTAGTATTAACCAATTTATTTTCAAAACTCGCTTTATTCCTATGGCAAATTTTACGTTGGAAATCTACAATTGGAGTTGCTTTTTGAGGCTTGAGTCCAAGATATGCTCTAGCAACTTCTATTGGAGAGTCAAAACATTCTTCATGAATATGTAAACACAAAAAAGGCTATAAGCAAAAAATGATGAGATTTAATAAAAGAAAGAATAATGACTCATCTAAATGTAACACAAGAAATAAAAGAAACTACAAAATTAACCTATATGGTAATCTCATTAGTAGTAAAGGCTAAAGAGAAAATATTGATTAATGTTAATTGAATAAATTTAAACTATTAATTAATTAAGAAACTTTCCTGCTTGACTTGTTGTTCAAGTTGAAAAATGGCTTCAATGTGTGAAATTATCTCTTTCTTCGATGTCTCACTTCCATCATAGCGAATTGAGAGCGTTATATCAATGGAACTTTCATCAGGTTTTCTTACATTAAATGAGGATTTCTGTAAGTTATTCAGTCAGCACAAAAAATCAAAACTATATAATAACTTGTAATCATTTATCATAAAAATAGTTGTAAAAATGAGAGAAAATTGAATGAAAAATAGTATGAGAAAAGGAGAGTCTCTTTGATAAAGAAAATTAATTTAATTTTCTCATGACCAAGTGATTATTACATGTCTCAAATTTTCTAAACATTAATTGTAAATGCATGGTATAAATCTTATAAGTAGTTTAGCTAACTAAGTGCAAATATGTTATAAAATAAAATATGACTTGGCTAATAAAAATATTAAAATAGTAAAATGCATGAAAATCATAAATATATGAAATGCAATCTTGCATTTAGAAAAAAGCATGGAAGAAAAATTAAAGAAAAAAACATAATATTTAGCATTAAAGTAAGAATATTAACAAAATGAGCATAAAATGCAAATATCAAAATATGGAGAGTAATTCAAAAATATTGTAATAAGAGAGAGAATAAAATGTGTTGATTAAAAGTGATCATGTATTTCAAGCCACTTACAATGGAATGTAAATCAAGGATCATATACTGATTGGATTACAAAAGACTACCATGTTTCAATTAAATTAATATTAGTCATATTAGAAAAAAAATAACAATAAAAAACTTCCTTTTTAAATGTGTTTCATTTAGAATTGAAGAACAAATGCATTTAAAAAAGTATAAAAAATAAAAATAATTAAATTTATTAAAGTACAAAAACAAACCACCACTGGAATTTCTTCAGTTATAGCAATATTCTCTTCTGCACCAAAAATAATATAAAATAGATAACAATCATACAACAATGATGGAATAAAACTAATAATTATGATACTAAACAATGTAGTTGATAAATATTACTATGACAATGGGCAATAACAACTATTTAAAATTTTTTTATCTATTTATCAAATAATTACGTTATTCAATGCATGGCAACAATTCATAGAATGAAAAATAGATGTATTTGTAAGAATATTAAACACTTATTCCTAAAAATAAAGCCCTCCTATAAATTAAATGTAAGGGGGGAAGTTATATGCAAATGTGAATCATATGTGAAAATGTATAAATGATCTCTCAAATTTTTATGTGATATTGATTTTTTTATGAGTGAACATTATACATTTATTTTTTTAAAGTGAGATTTTTAATAAATAAGGGGAAAATATAAGAGAAATTCTGAAGATACTATGACATTATAGGACTAAAAAGGGAGAATCAAACTATATATAATATACTATCAAAGAGAAAGATTAATTTTACTCATTCTTCATTTAAAGTGAATATATCCAATAAATTGTGTAGATGAGAATTTATAAATTTAGTAAAATCACTATTTGAATGATTCTTTATTTAAATATTTTCATAAGATATAATATTAATTAATTATATCTTTGAAATATTTTCACAATAAAATTTTAGAAAAAAATTAATAAGAAATAGTCGATGATAGTGATCTCATCTCTAATTCACATTTTAATTTTTTTTGAAAGAAATTTTATGTTGCACTAATGGAGGTGTAAATGAGTCAAGTCAAGCTTGAGCTAGACTTGCCTCCTTGCTTGCTGGCTAAAACTCGAGCTGACCTCAAAGGTCTTGCCCAAGCTTAGCTCGTGGCAATAATGACAAGCTCACAATCTTGTTCATTAGCTTGAGCCAAAGAAAAAGTTGTAGGGAGCTCATCGTGTAGGGAACTCATCGGGGAAGTGTCGATGAAGTTATTCCACAATGAGCTCACTTGAGATGACATCGATGTTATTAACATCCAAGAGGAGCTCATTAGTGTGATCAATAGAGAAGGGTTATGGAAGAAGATCGAAGAAGCTTATAGAAGAATAATTGTAAAGGGAGTTGGATAAATAAATAGGTTTGCAGGTATTAAATAAAAAAATATAAATTACTATTCTATTAAAATCATCATAATATTTAATTCAAGAATTTAATGCATTTTAATAGCTTTTGATTATTTTTAATATAAAAAAAGGATAGCAGAGCAGCTTTTAATTTTTTTCTAATTAAAGAAATAGTGAATTTAATATAAAGAGTTCCTTAAATTGAGCCAAAAAATCAACGAGTTAGTCTTAAGCTTAAATTAAGCATTAATCTAAAGCATTAATTGACTACCATAATTTGTTAAAATCCATACAAATTAAGTCTAATCAAAATTTCAAGTATAGACAATTAATGCTTCATAATTTTCATGAAATATCTGAGTTAGATACTAATGATTCTTAGAAATTTTGGTTAATCACATAATTAAATTTTATAACACAAAATAAGCTTGATTCAATTTAGAAGAAGAATTATATTTAATGTTCATTTAAAATAATTATATCTAAATTGTGTAGATAAAATTTATAAATTTATTAAAAACTAAGTTGGATGAATCTAAATTTAAGTATTTTCACAATATATAATATTAATTAATTATATTTATGAGGCATTTTTATAATATATTTTTCGGCTAAAAATTTGAGAAATAATAATTCTCATTTTTATTTTTTGTTGAAATAAAATTTCTGTAGCGTTACTTTCATAATTACTGTTAGATAATAACGTAACATTAGTGATAAAATCACATACTAATCCCATAAAACAATTTAATTTAAATAAATAAAACCTACGCATCTCGGAAGAAAGAAAACATAGAAGCCGTGGCCTAACCAACCTGAAGGAGCCTCTTCACGGCTCTTGCCGAAGACGGACGAGAATAAGCGAGAGACACTGCTGACAACAACCCGAGCTGTGGAATCAACGAGCTTCGAGAACCACCGGCTCCTCCCTCTTGCCACATTCGCCTGTGGGCCGGCAGATTCCACGAGCTGCGGCGGTCTGTTAGAGTGAACGGAACCCGCCGCAACGGCTGCTTACAGATTTTGCCGCCGGTTCTGCATTCATTCTCCGTGATCGCCATGGCCGTAATCGAGAAGTGGTGCGCAAATAGAGAAGTGAAGTAAACGAAATCGAATGGAAGAACCCTATCAATCTGGTGATTAGGGATTTCATGCTATGGCTACTTATAAAGCAATTGAGGAGATGAAGTGAAAGGCAAGGAAATGCCACGAGTCCCGACCCCTATGGCGCTGCCGTCATGCTCGTCGGTTCCTGGTAAGAATGTGAACGGTTCAAATTAAAGATTTAGGAGGATTTTTAAAGGTAATCATAATACTTAACATAATATTTGTTTTTATTACGTTTAATTAAATTTAATAAATTTATCATCCCTCAAAACATAAATTTTTATGATAGAGCAACTAAACGGACACTTGTAAATTGCAATCCACTATTTTTCTGTAATTGTTGCGGTTGCTTGATTTTAGCTCCTCACATGAGATAGATTGAATATTTGAATAATTTGAATTTATGATCAAATTAAGTTTCTACAATGACCCAATTGATTGATTAGCAATGCTACCAGGCTAAGCATCTCAAAGTAAATCCTATAATTTTGAGATCCATCTTGAACAAATTATGGTCAGCATATCTTGTTCCAATTATTTTCCATATTATAACATTTAGTTAGTTAGTGCGTTGTTGCAGTGAGTTGAGGAGAGACACCGTCCCTGGGAGAAGGGGAAAAAAATTACAACAAAATTTTAAAAATATTATTTGCAAAAGGGATAGTGGATGTCTATTTCTATTATTTGATAGTGGTGTATCTGATAATAGGACATTTCTCTTGTGCGATTCCTCTGTTCGCCCAAAAGGACGTCTTCCTAACTTAAAGCTTGGTTCAGAAAGACCATTGATTTTATAAATTCATGGTGTTTATTATACTTTTACTTGGATATAATACATACTATTTCAGATTTGGACTTTCATTTGGTATGCAAATGAAAGTTGCTTCAAGGGCTTGCATCACGTATTACTATACATAGGAAAAAGTGGCTCTGAAATTTGAGAGTTACAAGTGATTAATGTACATATCTCTCTATGTCTATAAAGTATGGGCTTTTCTATATAAAAGTTAAAATCATGAATCGAAAGCTTCTGTTCTTGTCATACATCACTTGGAAAAACCAACTCCTTGAAATGTTGAAATTCAATTGTCTGTGGAAGACTGTTCTTGTCATATGACATGGCTGTCTTATTTATTTACAATCGCATCCATAAGCAATATCTATTGGTTTTATGCTTTCGGTAAGACTTGCTCTATTGGGCTGGTGTCATTCCTTGGCATTCTCCTCACTCATAGTGCGGTATTTTTTATTATGCTAGTCAAAAGATACCATTTGTTTTATCATTTTAACATATAACAATATACCCTTGAGTTCATCAACTTGCAAGAAAAATGAAGTGTTCTCTGCATGTAACCTAAAATTTCATTTTTTTGCCAAAAGAAGAAAATATTTAAAATAAAGTTTTGTTCTATAATAATATCTTGTTCTTCTTGTAGTTGAGGTTAGCACAGTAAATTTAAGAAAAAAATAAGGTTTTTTGCATGTTATGTGACAACTAAGAGGCTCTCTTAGGCATCTCACTTTTAACCAAATAGCCAATAGATAATTATTTATGATCTATATATATATATATATATATATATATATATATATATATATATATATATATATATATATATATATATATTATATTGAGCTTTCATGTATTTGAGTTCTTTAATGTTTTCATATATTCAAAGTCAAGAGTATATAAATTATCATAGATAGACTTGACACTTATGGCATTTTGATATGAATTATGTCAGTCAAGTATTATTCCACATACATATGAAATAGTTTCTAGTAGTTGTTTTTCCCTTAGTTTGTTGATAACAAAATCTTACATATATTTTTTTGGTCTTGCCACTTCATATTAATGCTTTTCACTTGTAATGGGGTGGGTGCAAACTCTCTTTAGCATGAGGCCTAGTGAGGGTTTTGTGATAAGTCCTTATCTTATAGAGAATATCTTAATGATTTGGGTAGATGATCCTGTGATGGCCATAAATTCCGTATGTTTAGCGCATTGCAAAAGCTAAAATTATTAGCCATTGTTTGTATTCAAAAAATTTGTATATAGATGATGTCGCCTATAGCGGAATATTTGGTGTACAGAAGAACTATTGAATGTACATGTAGGTTTGTACACACTACTGGCCAATAAATATGCAGAGTGAAAAGTAAATTGGAAACCTTGGTACTCTTCAAATTGTTTTGGATGAAGAATCAATTGTTAAGATCCTTTAACCTTGAATGAAGTTTTCAACATAGACGAAAGTAGAATAATCTGCACTATAATTAAGATATTAGGATTACATAGTAAACCTTTGTTTTTATGGCAAAATTTTCAACATCAATACATTTACAGAATCGGCATGATTTGTTGCTTCCTAACTTGGCTTAGTATTAGTTTTTTTTAATATTCTCAATCACAAATCTGTTATTGGAGGGTCTATTATATAGTATATGAAAAGAATCTTTTCTTGCTATATCTTTTATCAATCAATACTTTTATTGTAGTCTAAACCTTTGAGATTATTTTGTTGTTTTCTAAACCTTTTAGATTACCATTGTTTTATCAAGATGGTTTTGTTATATTTCTGTGAATTATTTTATAAGAACTATCGAGTGGAAAAATCCATGAATTCTTAATATTCTTCCGGTCCTTTGATCACTTATTGCCATTCAATTTTTGTTAATTTTGTTCGAAGTGGTTAAGTTTCTATGTTGACTTATGGAGAGAATTTTGTTCGAAGTGGTTAAGTTTCTACCTCCACTTAAACTTAAGGGAAAATTTTATAAGATGGTGGTAAGACGCAATGACTTATGGTGCGTAATGTTAATAAAAAAGAAGCATAAGACTAAGTTATGTTAGAGATGAGGATGCTTAGTGGATGAGTGGCTTTACTCGAGAGATAGAATGCAAAATGAGTATGTTCTTGGAGTAGCAAATGGTAGATAAGATTAGGGAGAGTCGCCTAGATGGTTTGGCCACATAAAGCGTCGTCCGATGACCCAATAGGAGAGTGATTAGATTTGCCTATGTTAAGAAAGGGGTAGACCTAAAAGACTTAAGATGTATAAAAATGATCTTAAGATACTGAATTATGAGAATTTGACACATAATGGACACATGGATTCATTCATGTACCACCCCACCTAGTGGATGGGCCATTGTTGTTGTTGTTGTTAAGTTTCTATTTCCACATGTATGATAAGTCGACAAGCCTAATTCACGCCAAGTGGCGCAAATCGGGGATCAAAATGCGACGTCAAAAATAGTCAAAACCTCCATCGACGAACGGACTTTGTCGCCACGCTCGAATGTCGAAATTGATCTAATATAAATATTGCACAATCAAAGAGCAACCGATAAGCGGAGCTATCGATGTCGATCCGCATATCGAAGTCGGAAGTCGCGACGACCCAAATGACCTCCGTTCATGAAACTGATCACATAATGAGCTTTAAAACGTCGAAAATTATCAAATGAGATTATCCATGCTCAATTCAGACGAGTCTGTGTAAATGTCAATTGATTTGAAATGACGTAAATTACAATTTAAATACACTCTGATAAAAATCAACCCAAATGACCTCCATCGACAAACGGACTTCGCCATCGCATTCAGAGCGTCGAAACGGGTCAGAATATAAATATTGCATAACTTGATGAGCAATCGTTATCGAAGTCGCCAACGCGCAGCACATATCGGAGACCGCGAAAACCAAACGAATTCGCTCGCTAAATTGACAAGCGTTAGCTTCAAAACGCGTCAAATCTATCAAGACTATTCACTAATTCAAACAAGTTTATGAAAGTTGAGCCAAAGCGGCGACGCATTTTAATAAAATTGACCCAATTTAACGCCGAACCAAAGCTCGATTGAAACGGACGCGTATTGCGTCGAACGTAATAACTTTGAATCGATATATATATCAACCCTATATTGAGGTCAGTGTAAAATTCATATTAAAGCCGATCAAGCGATGAAAAAATATATTTAAAAGCCCTAAATGTAACTAAAGCTAACTGCCGTTCTATTCATGTTTCAACCTGATTCTTCGACGCGACGACGCAGCCACTGTCCCTCAACCGCTTTCCTCCTCACCGTTGATTTCTTTTCAACTGATTCGAGCCTTCTCTCGGCCCGAGTTCAACGAGCCACCCTCCAACCACTCTCCTCTTCCCACTTCCTCACTTTCCCAAAATCAAAATCCAATTTTCCAAACCGAAAATCCCTTCATTTTCCCCAATCCAATTTTCAAATCATGAATCTGAGAAGAACACATTAAAGCGGTTCTTCTTCCGCTTTTCATCGCCTCTTTCCACCTCCTTTTCCAATTCCGTTTTGCATAGAGGAGGAACAGTCATTAAGCGGGCTCCTCTCTTGGTTTCCGACATTACCCATTTCCGTCTCCTTTTGACCTTTCTATTCTGCGTGAAAAGGAACATCATCATTAGGCGGGTTCCTCTCTTGGTTTTCGGCATATCCAACCCCGTCCCTTCGCTGATCATTGCAACGCGCAAAAAAAAAAAGAGTTAGAACATGTGGGATCAATGTGTGATGTAGATATATATATATATATATATATATATATATATATATATATATGCTTGTGTTTTTTTTGCAGGTTTGAAGACCTCGTCGTCTAATTAGAGCGACGAGATGAAAATCGATTCTGATATGCATGAAAACACTTCATTCGCTCATTAGGCAAGTCGTCAACATCCGTTAGATGTCCGCAATTCAATACTCAGAAATTTTTACAAAATTCTAGACTTAGAAAAAAAAAAGAGAGAAAAAGAAATAATATTGCATTGCATTTCTCTTTATGCAGTTTCAACATTAATGCCATGGGGCATAGTGGAGTCGAAGAAAGGCTATGTGTCATAAGACAATTATTCTGATTAATTAGAGTATCGAGAAAGCCAGCAACTCGATCACACCTGGGGATGATCGAGATTAGAAATTTCATCAAATTTTAAGACTTCAATTTAAAATTAATTGGATATTAAACTAATGGTGAAGCATAAAGGCTTAAAACAAAATAAAATAAAAAGGGAATGTAGTTCACATGTAACTTAAAGTAATAATAGAAGGTGGCGTGCTCAATAAATATTATTACCCTATGAAAATGTACTAAATAAAGGTGAATTTAGTCACTTGATTTATTGCTAAATGAGTGCTTGATTCATTGTTTAATATGTTCAAACAAATGTGGATACTCAAAATAAATACAAATGAATCTTAAGGAAGTTAATATTAAACTCATAACAAACTTATAATAAATTTAAAATCTAATTTTTAAATAAATAGGAAATTTGATATGAAGTTAAGAATGAATCTAAATTAGGTTTGGCTACTCTCGTATGAATATGGAGATGATTACAATGCTAGCAAATAAACATGAGTATGGCTAAAGCAATAAACACTGAAATTGGTATAACTTATTAAAAGTGATTTAATTTGAACACAATCAAATTAGGAGAACGAATGTGAAACTCGATAACTCACCTACGAGCAAATGTGAATTTTGATATTTCACCAACTAACATAAATGATATTTATTCTGATAATTCCAAATATCAGTGAACAATAACAAATATATAGCAAAAGTTTGATTAACAAATGAATTATGGTTTAATTCATAAAGTGTCTCAAAATTCAAGTGAGACATATAAAGAATTTGATTCATAGTCAATAACTATGGATATAATTCTTATAATATGTCACTTTGAATGATCTAAGTGAAAATCTAAATGGATTTATAATCAACATCATAAGACACGTATGTTAAGCTTGATAGTCATCATCAAATACAAATGCAATTCAAGGTGAATTAAGCAACAAGTCTTATATTTAATAAGCCAATTTGAAAAAGATATAAGTGAAGCTGCAATATTCGGAATTGAAAATATAAAGTTGAAATACGCTGGATATGCAATTCTTTGTACGTGGTAAGGTGACTAAATTAAATCTGAATGAAGGAACTTTTCTTCAATCCAAAAATAAAAGAAATTTCATTTTAATTATGATTTTTAATGTAAGTGTTTTCATTAATTAGATGAAATTATTTAAGCTATAAATACTCTTTGACATAGAGATTTAAAGTGCAAATTTTAATGTCTAAAAAGGTTGCGCAGGCTAAATTGGAATCAATTAAATATTAATCTGAAAATTTAATAAGATATTAGATCAATTTACAACGTCTTTCACGCCACCGGATTCGCAACACATCGTACAAGCTAACAGAATGTGTTAATTAAGGTATTTTTGAACACACCCGCATGTGCCCCGATACTATGCTGAATGCTTAAATTCAAGTGTCTAAGGATGCGCGGGTTGTTACCCAGTTTAGTCTTAGAATTTGGGTTAACAAAACCTAAAAATCAATTATAAAAAGTTCAACTTAGTAAGAATATCTGATAAGCTAATTCTGTCAGGTGACAGTAGATCTAATCCTCTGTTAGGAGCTAAATAGAGTTGACATGATCTAAAGTTCTCAAATATATTCAAATCAATCAATTAACTATCTCGATGATGGCTGTGTTGAATGTTGATTTCAACTGGAGGGGGATACTTCCATCAATATGTGATTCTAATTCCAAATCAAATTAACTCAAATTGAGTATCAATCTAAAAAACTATTTAAATGAAATCCAATCGTTAAAAGCTTAAAGCAAAACTCAATCTATCCACTTTCCGCAACAGTTTGTCGGAGGTGACAAATTAAGAAAACTCTAGCTCACAAAAGAGTCAATGTCAAATCAAGTGTTCTATTATGTTCACTCTCAATCAATCTCTTGTCAGTAAGGACGTGGCACGTGTCCTCTAACTATGTGGCTTAGTGATCTGGATGATCTGATTCAGTCCTGATCGGTGGTTTGGCAGTAAGGCTCTCCATTATATTACGATCACGCGATCGTAGGTATGCTCCTCGATGGCTCGCTTTGAGTTGTGAATCATGGATATCTTGATAGACAAACAAACTTTAAGATGACTTAAGTCTGTCTCCAAAATGTCTTGGGTCTGATTTCTTGGATGTAACTCATGTGTTGCTGATAAGGATCCTTCGGTCAGGTTACTAAGTAGACTAGGACTGGATGGCGTGATGGTCTAGACGCGTCATCATTCCCCAACCATCCGGTTTAAATGAAATGATGAATTTCATAATTTTAAATTCTAAAACTCCATATGATATCTCGCTTACGCATTAAGCGTAGCTAGCCTTAATCAAAAGTTTCTCTCACTTATTGAGATGTGTAATTAACTATAGGGGCTTGTGCTTATAGGAAACTTGGAATCAGATATAAAGTTCTCACCAAATGAGGATGAAAGCTCTGGGTAGTGTCTTATCTACTATTCCATCTGCCTTTTGAAAATTACATCGATATTCAAATCATACTCTCTTCATTTCATTTGTCGAGAAGTCGTGGCCAATTTTCAGCCCACATTCGTGTTAATTTTCATGGCTAATGATATATCCATTCAAGTTCTTTGGTTTTCATCAATCAGAAAGTCTATTATAAGAGCAAGAGGACCTAAGTCATACATTTATATATCATCAAATGCATTCAATATATTGTGCTAGAATATTCTTTAACTATGAAAAAAATAGTAGATACCAGGTAGAAGTATGAATAGGATATAAATATCCTCTACTTTGTTTTCAGAGAGTCTAATATATTTATATGGCTCTTGCATATGGTTAGTGCATGCATTCTGCACCTACTTTTGCGAATGCCTTTTACATTTGTTTTTGTTGCTGTGATTGTTGGCTTCAGCATTGCTATTTGCTACTTTATTTTTAGGTTCACAACATCCAAAGGATGTATTCTACTGAATGGATCTAAAAGACAAATATATTGTTGCTCTATATGGCGGCCACACTCTAGTAACCTTATTATTAAATGGCTTATCGAAAACTTTGGCGAAACATTTTATTTGTTTATTTTGGGGAAAGCTCACCCTGAGAGGTCAGGATTTGAAGGTGATTGGACAAAGGAGCCTCTTAAGTTTGATAATTCCTAGTTTGTATAAAAAAGCATGAAAAAGTTGTTGCCTAATCAATAAATTTTCTGAACTCAGCTTCACTCCACCATCCATTGCAAAGGGTAATAAATGTGATCTGAAGATGAGTGAGTACATTGTTAGCGCAGAGTGCAATTAGAGTTGTCAGTGTCGCTACAATGGCGATCCTAAACTATGTCTACGAGATCTCAAAGAAAGTATGGTGGCCTTTAGTCTTTAGTGTCAATATCCTGAATACATTTATGGGAGATTGTCATACACTTAACTCTATTTAAAATATGCATATTACAATATGTGATCTTGCATTTCCTATACAAAGTGAATATGAGCTTTTCTCCTGTACCCAACTAAATGGCATTAACTGGATAAATATTCCTATGTCATGGATTGGATGATTTGTATTTTTGGAAAAGTCAATAAGCTATTTTAAATTTCGATTGGTTGTATATTATTTATAAATAAAAAATTAAATCAAATTAAAAGAAACATTTTTAAGAACTCCATTATGGCTTGAAAATTGAATAAGACCTTGTATTTCTTCTTCCTTAAGTGAAGTAAAAATCTTATTATTATTATTAGCAGATGTAAGTGAGGCAATTTAGCTAGTTAAAAGCTAGTTTATGTTGTCAATGCTCCACTTTACTTTTCTTTTTCTCACACTATTTTATGTAGGCTAATCATCATCAAAAAAAGCCCAACTTGGAGATTCACATTTTGTATCTTCTTTCTGAGTTGCATCATTATCATTGACTCCTCAAGATCACTTTTTTTTTCTTTAATATTTTAGTACTTCTATTGATATTTTTTCAAGTCAGACTTACAAAACTAGATAGATTAAACTATAAATTATTCATCTTTTGATATTGTATAAAATTATTAATTTTTTTGAACCTATGAATTGAACCATTAACTTCATGTCAAAGTATTGATTGAAATATATCAAATAATTAAATACCATAAATCATTTATGATTTTTTTTTAAGATTACTATTATCATATAATTTATCATATTTTTATTATTTCTTTCAATTACCCAACTAGAAAATATCAATCCATTTGAGCAATTCAATTGTGATTTACACTTAAAAATATTTACTCTAATTTAAATGAATGAATTATACTCGTTAATTTGTTTTGAGCCAAAATATATTGTATATGCGTAAGTCAGTCAAAGTAAATTAAGAGTTTTATAGTCTGAGCTCATGAAGTTCAAAATTATCAAAAGCACAAATTTTTTTTCATGAAAACAATTTGTTTGAATGTCAACATAAATATTTAAAGAAAATTTCATAAAATTAAATTTAGAAATCTAACCTTGCACTAATTCCAGAGCATAGCATTATTTGTTGAGATTTTTTAACCAAATTTGAATGGAAAAATAGTTTTGAACAAAATTTGCAAGCTCAAAAAATTACTAATTTATTGTTTACAAGTTCTTACAAATTTTGTTTGCTCTCTTCATAGACTAGGGAGGAGGAGAATAAAGAACACATGTTAAATTGTAATTTACAACCTAGATTGCTTGGTCCGTCAAACAAGACTTCTGACGAACTCTCCGTGCCTCATCGAAGCATTCGACATCCCTATTTAAGCTACCACGTTTCAACGCCTGCCATTAATTTTGAAGACAACTTTAAAATTTATATATTGAAAATCAAACATATAATATTTCATATAAAAAGGAAAAAAAATAACTCATCTTAATAAGAAGAAGACAAGTTTCTTATAAGGAATGAGAAAACAAAAATCATTGGTCAAACAATTGCAATGGTAGCTTTAACATACAAAAAATTATAGATGAAGACTAAAAGATTAATAGTAATTACAAATCATTTAAGAGAACATACTATGTATGAAACTCCATCAATCATTCTCAAATTAGAACTTACATGTTAAACTATGTGCAATAGCCACAACTCCTTTTCCACAAAATAGTTATAAAGATCATTAAAATTTTCAAATATAAAAAATAATAAGCACCTCAACAATTATATTGAATGATTATTAATCATGATGATGTTTATTTGTCTTAAACTTTTTAAAGTGCTGTAAATAAATTATGTTGATATAGAAAGCCGAAAAGGATACTTTCTATTGAAAATGTTAAATAAATTCATGATATTTGATGGTGAAACTGTCCATTATGTTGTCCTTGATGATTTTATAATATTGTCCTTATAAGGACTATATTTCTGAAATGAAAGCAACATATACATGTAAGAGAAATAATTAAAGAATATTTAATAGTAATCTCTAAAATTAAGACATCCACTTAAAACATAATGAACACATACCATGGGATTAGTCATCATGGAGGATCCAAAATAAGGAGACCGTGTCATATTATATAATGTTGATGTGCCTCGAGGCTTCAACTTTATATACTTATTTTTAGAATCTTCAGAAGTTGCATGAAAGCATAAAGTGGATTTTGAAGCAATTGTAGCATTCACCAATCTATTTCCAAAACAAGCTTTATTCCTATGGAAAATTTTACGTTGCATATCTACAACAGGAGTTGCTTTTTGAGGCTTAAATCCAAGATATGCTCTAGCAATTTCTATAGGAGATTCAAAACATTCTTCATGAAT
This sequence comes from Cymbidium sinense, assembly GCA_021442155.1. NCBI lineage: Eukaryota > Viridiplantae > Streptophyta > Magnoliopsida > Asparagales > Orchidaceae > Cymbidium > Cymbidium sinense. The sequence goes on along the minus strand of CM038218.1, from coordinate 168,564,646 downwards.
CTGTAGACACAATAAGGCTATAAGCAAAAATAATAAGATTTAATAAACACAAAAAAGAACAACTCTTCTATATATAATCTCTATAAAACAAGAAATAGAAGAAACCACAAAATTAACTTATATGATAATCTCATTAGTAGTAAAGTTTAATGAGAAAATATTGATTAATGTTAATTGAATAAATTTTAATTATTAACTAATTGAGAAACTTTCCTGGTTGACTTGTTGTTCAAGTTGAAAAATGGCTTCAATGTGTGAAATTATCTTTTGCTTGGATGTCTCGCTTCCATCATAGCGAATTGAGAGTGTTATATCAATGGAACTTTCATCTGGTTCTCTTACATTAAAAGATGACTTCTGTAATTTAGTTAACACAAAAAAAAAAAAAAAAAAATAATATAATAACATGTAATCATAAATCATAAAAATAGTTGTAAAAATGTGAGAAAATTAAATGCAAAAATAATATGAAAAAAAGAGAGTCTCTTTAATAAAGAAAATTAATTTAATTTCCTCATGACCAAGTGACAATTACAAGTCACAAATTTTATGAACATTAATTGTAAATGCATGATATAAATCTTATAAGTAGTTAATCCAACTAGGTGCAAATATGTTCTAAAATAAAATATGACTTGACGAATAAAAATGTTAAATTGGTGAAATGAATGAAAATCATAAATATAAGAAATGCAATCTTATATTAAGAAAAAAGCATAATATATAGCATCTCTCAATAGCCTAAAATCTATATGTATAATCAAAATGAGCATAAAATGCAAATATAAAATGTGGAGAGAAATTCAAAATATTGTTATAAGAGAGAATAAAATTTGATGATTAAAAGTGATCATGTAATCCTAATAACTTATCATTATTTCAAGGCACTTATATTGAATCATATATATTTTTTAGCATGTTTCAATTAAATAAATATTAGTCATATTAAAAAAATAACTATAAAAACTTCCATTTTAAACATGCTTCATTTAGAATTAATAAACAAATGCATTTAAAAAAGTATAAAAAATATAAAATAATTAAATTTATTGAAGTATAAAAACAAACCATTGCTGGAATCTCTTCATTTGTAGAAATATTCTCTTCTGTAAAAAAAAAAAAAAGATTGTTAATAAACCAAAAATGATATAAAATAAATAACAATGATATATAACAATGGAGAATAACAACTATTTAATAAATTTTATCGAATGTTATTCAATGCATGTCAATAACTCATAGAATGAAAAAAGATGTATTTTAGGAATATTGAACACTTATTCCAAAAATAAAGGCATCCTATAAATTAAATGTAAGGGAAGTTATATGCAAATGTGAATCATATGTGAAAATGTATAGATGATCTCTCAAATTTTATATGATATTGATTTTTTTATGAGTAAACATTATACAAATATTTTTTGAGTGAGATTTTATTAAGCAAGGTAAAAAAAATATTAGTGAAATTGTGAGGATACTATGACATTATAGAAGGACTAAAAAGGGGGACTCAAACATTATATAATATACTATCAAGGAGAAAGATTAATCATACTCAATCTTCATTTAAAGAGGATATATCCAATAAATTGTGTAGATGAGAATTTATAAATTTAGTAAAATTAGTCTTAGAATGATTCTAAATTTAAATATTTTCATAAGATATAATATTAATTAATTATATCTTTGAAGTATTTTCACAATAAAATTTTGGGCAAAAAAAGAAAAAAAAAAGAAAAAAAAACTAGAAGAATAATCAATTGTGATAGTGATCTCATCCCTAATTCTCATTTCCATTTTTTTGAAATAAAATTTATGTAGCACTATTAGGGGTGCAAATGAGTAGAGTCAAGCTTGAGTTAGACCTATCTGAGCTGCCTCCCTCTCGGCTCAAACTCGAGCTTGGCTCATGTCAATAATGATGAGCTCACAATCTAACTCTTATTGAGCCAAAGAAAAAAGTCGTGAAGCTTATTAAGGATGTCGGAGTTCGGCATCCACAATGTGGTCACCTGAGATGGCATCAATGTTATTGACATCCCAGAGGAGCTCATTAGCATGAAAAATATTGAAGGGTTATGGAAGAAGAACAAAGAAGCTTATAGAAGAAGAAATGTAAAGGGAGTTGCATAAATAAATGGGCTTGAAGGCATTAAATATAATATAAAAAAGTACAAATATATTAAATTCAACATAATATTTAATTCAAGAATTTAATCCATTTAAGCAGCTTTTGATTATTTTTAATATAAAATGATAAGAGGAGCCACTTTAAAATTTTTTAAATAAAGTGATAGTGAATTTAATACAAAGAGTTCAAATTGAGTGCCTAATGAGCCAAGTTGACTGAAGCTCTAGTTCATATGATATACGAGCAGTAATTTGATTTCAAGCTCGTTGCCTAATAAGCTTAGTTCGTGACTCAGCTCACTTAAACCCCCTAAGTGCTACTTACATAAATCTAGCCAAATAGTAATGTAAAATTAGTGATAAAATAACTTACCTCAACATGTTTCAAAGTTGGTGGTATAAAGAGAAGACATTATGAAAAAAATTTGAATGTCTTTGTGAATTGGTGGTACACCTTTCTAAAGTGGATATATACAATGTCATCTTATGCTCTATGAATTTGATCAATAAGTGTCAAAGTTGTCCACTTAAATGGACACCTTGGCAGTGACAACTTGAGAGTTGATAGGTGAGCAACACAATGCATCCTTCATGACTAATCTTAGTCATTTATTCTTTAGGGTATAATTAAAAACCAACAACTTAAGAGCTGGTAAAGTATGATTGAGATAACATGAGGTTATGAATGATGAAATTTTCTCTTCAGATGCAGGACATGGGAGCTATCAGTAAGGAAAATCCAACAATTTGTTCATTGACATCTACGTTGGTCATTATGGGTATTAAGTGATTTTTGAAGTTGAAATATAGGAAATTTTAGATGAATGGCCTTGAGGTATATATATGAGTATATATATATATATATATATATATATATATATATATATATATATATATATATATATATATATATATATATATATATATATATAATATCACATCTAAGTGCTATGTAAATGAGGTAGACATAACTCAATTAAAATCATAATCTCTTTAAAAGATTCAATTTGGTTTTGAACCAAAATGAATTTGACATTAAATCTAAATTGATTTATGTTTTTCTTTAGTAAAATCATTACTTATTAAGAATAATGTGTAATTCAATCATACTAAACTAAATTTAATCAAATCGATCAAAGCAACACATTCAAGTTGATTTTAATAATATTTGGGATTGACCAAAGGTCATCCCAATAACATTAATCTAAAGCCTTAATTAACTATCATGATTTGTTAAAATCCTTACAAATTAAGTCTAATCAAAGTTCAAGCTTAGATAATTAACCCCAAGAAATTTTGGTTAATCACATAATTAAATTTTGTAATATAAAATAAGCTTGATGCAATGTAGAAGATTAATTACACTCAATCTTTATTTAAAATAATTATATCTGATAAATTGGGTATATAAAATTTATAAAGATTAATATCTATGTTGGGATGATTCTAAATTTAAGTATTTTTACAATATATAACATTAATTAATTATATTTATGAGGCATTTTTTAATAAATTTTTGGGCTAAAGAAATTGAAATTATAATTTTTATTTTTATTTTTTATCGAAAGAAAATTTCTGTAGCGTTACTTTCATAATTCCTGTTAGATAATTACGTAACATTGGTGATAAAAAAAAACTAGAAAGAAAACATAGAAGCCGAGGCCTAACCAACCTGAAGGAGCCTCTTCAGGGCCCGCCAGACGGACGAAAATAAGCGAGAGAAACTGCTGACGACAACCCGAGCTGTGGAATCAACGAGCTTCGAGAACCACCCGCTCTTCCCTCTTGCTACGTTCGCCTGTGGCGGCCGGCAGATTCCACGAGCTGTCGGCGGCGGTCTGTCGTAAGGAGTGGACGAAACCCGCCGCAATGGCTGCTTACAGATTTTGCCGCCGGTTCTGCATTCATTCTCCGTGATCGCCATGGCCGTAATCGAGATGGAATGGTGCGCAAATAGAGAAGTAAAGTAAACGAAATCGAATGGAAGAAGCCAATCAAGTTGGTGATTTGGGATTTCATGCTATAGCTACTTATAATGCAATTGAGGAGACGAAGTGAAAGCCGGAATGCCACGAGTCCCGAACCCTATGGCGCTGCCGTCATGCTCGTCGGTTCCTGGTATGAACGTGAACAGTTCAAATTAAAGATTTAGAAGGTTTTTTAAACGTAACCATAATACTTAACATAATATTTATTTTTAATTACACTTAATTAAATTATGATATTTAATAAATTTATCATCTCTCAAAACATTAATTTTTTTATGTAATCCACTATTTTTCCATAATTGTTGTGGCTGCTTGATTTTAGCTCCCCACAAGAGATAAATCAAATTTTTAAATAATTAAAATTTTTGGTCAAATTAAGTTTCTACAATGATCCAATTGATTAAGACCATGCTACCAGGCTAATCACCTCTCAGCTAATCGTTATTATCAAGTATATTCATTTAGAATGCTCCACGTGACAAATATCCATACAGAGGAATCATCATGTCATAGATCTCTTTCATACCACAATTGTTCTTTGCCATGTTTCTTGCATCACTACGATTAGAGGACCTTATCATGCATGAACATCTCGGCCAATCATTGATTTGCCATCCAATTATCCGTAAGTTGTCACATAACTTGTGATCACATATTCTATATGAACCACATTCTTTGCCATTTCTAGGATGATCATTCATGGCTTTTACATTGTTATCCACCTTAGCATTCTCTATTGCCAAATCTCATTATAAATCCACCTTTTCATGCCTAATAAAGAAATTTTTTGGTTATTCATAAATGAATTTATTATGATACCAAGGTAGATTTAGAAGTTGAGAGGTTGAATGAGATCTTGTATTCCATCTTCCTTAAGCGAACTAAAAATCTTCTTCCCCCTAATGTATTTAGGCTAAGCAAATGAGTCAGTTAAAAGCTATTTAATGCTCTCACCCTCTCTATTTTCCTTTTCTCCCTACCCTTTATCTTCAAAGAAATCCAACTTGGTGACTCACACTTTATCTGTTTCTCTTCTTGTCAAACAACTTTGTTTCCATAGCCATTATCGACTCCTCAAGACTACTTTTTCAATTATTTTAGTGCTCTTGTTGACATTACTTTGAGTCAACTAGTGAACCTTGGAGGATCGTTTATCTCAAAAAAAAAAAAAAACTCATTGCCACCTTGTACTTTCTATATGCCTCTCATAAAAAAATAGTGAAGGTTCCTTCCATGTAGAGAAACTTCTATTGTAATGGCATAATTTATAAATCTTTCTAATAATATTGATATCCCACAACAACATTATTGATAAGGGAATTAGTATGATCTAATAATAAAGTTGACTTAGAGATGATGAAAATGAAGAAATTAGTGGAACCAAATGACCATGGGTAAAATCATAAATCCATTATTTATGATTTACCTTACATAATAGTCGTAATAAGGCTCAAAAGTTAATTTGGCTATAAAATGATGTTGGTATGATGATATGCACTCCCTTAAGTTTTTTTCTATAAATAAGATTTTAGATCCCCAAAGCATTCACTTTAATTCAATTAGTCTCTAAAGTTTTTTGTATTATGGCATATAATACTGTAATAGCCATATGATAGAAAATTATATTATATTAACTTCTTTCATTTTAGCATTGCTAAAGTTGTCTCTAATGGATGACAACTTTAAGAAGTAACTAGTAGGTTTTAATTCTCAACAAAGTTGTCAAGTAGCAAAGGAAGACAAGGCTACCCTTATATGTGACATTTACATGTTTATTGATTACTTTTAAGTTAGAATTTCATCTTTTCTTGGCATAAAATGACACTTTGCTGATCTATAAAGCCTTATTCCATCACACCTAGTGCTAAAGAACTACCTGATGATTTGAATTATTATCTTCCTCCTTGACAATGCAAATTAATGCAAACAATGACAAAATTTGTATCTATTCTCAAGTTTAAAAATGGAATGATGACTTTGTATGTATGCCCTCCAAGCATCCAACACTAATAGGAATAAAGTGTCTTTTTTTAAGCTTTATTAAAGAGTAGATGAATGTTCTTCTTCACCTCCATGGTAGCGAACTCTTAGAATGTGCTCATGGAGCTAATCAATCAATACTAAGACGGTGGAGATTACAAAATTGCTATTGTGGCAACGATCATCAACTAAGGCAACAATAAGGTTGTTCTAGTTGTGACTCATCAATTTCAAGTTAAGGTGGCATTTGAAGAAACATAGCACTCATTAAGGGAGGTTTGTGAGAATATGCCATAGCACTCATTAAAGGAGGTTAGTGAGAATATGCCAACAACAATAGTGAGTGCAATATTGCTAACAAACCAAGGAGATGTAGGACTTACTAGTAGTGGATCCATTAGAAGTGTTGAATATCATCACCAACAAAAATGTCCGAGGCCTAAGTAGTGTGAAGTTGCCCAAGAATTTTTTATATTTGTTATTATAACCATGTTAATGCAACATAAGGAGGTGTTAAGGAATGAGAGTTAATTGGGACATTAATGGTAGGAGATTCTATGCTAGAGTAAGAGTTGGTCATAACCAAGCAAGAGCTAGTAACAATCGACAGATGACGATAATTAGTGAATAAATTGCACAACTCTAAATACGTTTGAATTGGTAGATGATTTCAAATTTAGCAATCTTATATAAGGGAGTTATGTTCCTAAGGAAGAAGGTTCATGAGCTTGAGGAGAGCCCATTAATCCTAGCAAATATATCATGGGAGTGTATGGTATAATGTCACTAGGGTGTAGGCTGGACTTGATCTTAAAGAAGAAGGTTTCAATGCTTCCAAGTTGATGATTCTACTTTTTTGATCTAATCACTTGCTTTCATGATGAGCCATTCTATCTCAATGATTCAATTAACAAAAATGAGTAAAAAGCGTGGGGGTGGCATGACTGATATAATCTTATAACTTTGTTATGTTAATAGGTGCGCGTGGCTAATTATAATTACAAGAAAAAAATTATCTAAAAAAAAATTAGTTATAAGATACTTTACCTCACTAAAATTTATTTTATGACTTGTGAACATTAACTTTAATAGGAGCTATTAGGTTCTTTAGGCATTGTGTTGATTGATGAATGGGCGCCTATCTTATTATATGGGATAAGGAAAGTTGCATTATCATAGGTTTCGAGTTTATTCTTAATATGAAGTAAGAAATTGTTGATTTATATATGTTATGCCTTCATGCAATAAATTTTGTTATAGAGTTATGCCTATTGGTAGATAAGGAGTTACTTTGTTAGCTTTACACCATTAAGGAGAAGGCATTTTGGAAAATATATTATAATTTGTTTAATTAATGTGAGTTGGTGGTCTACCTTTATAGAGGTGATATAGGCCGTGACATCTTATACTCTATGAAATTGATCGATATGTGTCAAAGAAATTGTAAGTTACCCTCTTAATTTGACACTTGGTAGTGACACTTCTCACGACATGCTAATGGGAAGGAATCCTACGATAGGATAATTGGTAAATGAGTAGCCCAATACATCTTATATAATTAATCATAGTCATGTGATTCTTTAGGGTATAATTAAAGAGTCAATGACTTAAGAGTTGGCCGTGTACAACTAAGATGATGAGAGGTTAATAATGAAGGAACTTTTTTTGAGGTGGAAGACATAGGAGCCATTAGTAAGGAAATTCCAACAACTTTTTAGTTGTATTTGAGAAGACCATTTTAGATATTGTGTGGTTGTCAAAGTTGAAAATATAGGACTTATATGGGCTAGCTAATAGGCTCCAAGGAATGATTGGAATATTTGGGCATCTACCTTTAGTTAGGAACTTTGATATGGAAAAAAATTGAGGAAGACACGAGACTTTTGACAGTAGGTGAGTATGGTGATAAGAACTTATGGAATTGAGATGATTGGCAAGAACAAGAGCTGTTACCCTTGTTTAAAATTGTACAATAAAGAACTTGCCTTAATACCCACTTGAATCATTAAAAAAAAAATCATAATGAGGCTTACGTCTCATTGGTGACACTTCTCATCAACATGCTAATGGGAAGGAATCCTATGATAGGCTACTTGGTAGATGAGTAACCCGATGCATTTTATATGACTAATCTAAATCAAATTATTCTCTAGGATATAATTAAAGAGTCAGCAACTTAAGAGCTTCCGGTCTACGACTAAGATAATGAGAGAGTAAGAATGAAGCTTTTCTTTAGGTGAAAGACATATGAGCTATGAATAAGGAGATTCAAACAGTTTTTTAGTGGTTTTCGAGAAGATCATTTTAAATATTAAGTGGTTGTTGATGTTGAAAAGTACCCATCGAACTTATGGGCAAGCTAATAGATTTCATTAGATGATTGGACTAATTGGCCATCTATCTCTAGTGAGGAACTTTGATATGGAAAGAATATTACGGGGAGACACAAGAGACTTTAAATAAAGTGGTTGCAAACCGAGAAGCTTATGTTGCTTCTTATGTATGTATGTATGAGCGATTATATATTAATATTCATAGCCACTCCATAGGAACTATTTGGCATTATTGAATTGGTCCAATCATTAGGTTGTAATATGAAGAATTCACATAAAAAGAAAAGATTTTAGGAGAAAGGCAAAAGCTGTAGTTTATGTAAGAATTACTTAGATAGGGACAAGAACTTCAAAAATAAATATATTGAGAAAGTTTTCATGGGATACACTTAATAGATAATGTGTGAAAGCTTGGGCTATCTTTCTTTGTAGATGGTGTCCCTCTCAATAGTGACAAAAGCACAATATTAATTTCTTTGAGATATTGGCTTTTGTAGAAAATGAATAGTTTTTTTTTTTAATTTTTTTTTATAAGTAGCTGGCATGGAAGAATATACTAAGAGAACTAAAAAGGGACGTGATCAATTATGAAGCCACTAACTTGAAGAAAAATGCTTTAGCCTAGTTCACTATAATTGGATATGCAATATTACTATAGTACCAAGCTTATAAACTTATTCTAGAGTTAAGGAGAAGATCTATTAAGTTTCTTAGGAGAGACCATTAAGTATGTTGAGCTAAAAAATAATGAAGTGTTTGATATTATTTTAAATTAAGTTAAGTATTTTTATTTGTGTGGTAAATCATTGATTTCTAGCATATTCCTTGTGATTGATTGTTTATTCTATGCTAATACATAGAACTAATGAGGAAGATTTTTTATAATTTCGCTATAGGTACTCCTACTCAAACCATCATAGCTTGAGTTGTAAATATGCGAGAGACAGCCTTAATTTTTTGAACATAAGGTGAATGAGAATGCATAAGCATAATTAGCTAAAAACCAGGGCTTGAAGCAATTTTTGATCATTATATAAGAGTTAGGGAATGATCAAATTAGATTGAGAAATTATGACCAAAAATATATACTTTAAAAAAATTTGTTCATAGTTTTGCATATAGGGAGGACCAAGATAGAAATGATCAAAGTGAGTCAGTGCTTGTCACTTAATCATTAGCACATATAAGATTAGGGATGCGGTGCATAAGGAGCATGAGATGCAATAGGAGGCAGTGAATATTGACCAAATTTCTACCATTACATCTTTATAAAAAGAGGCTGAAAAGTAAAAGGATATCAACCTCTTACTTGTATTTGCATAAAAGAATGATATGCAATTGTTAGATTTTTTTTTAAAAAAAAAGTGCAAAAGAATGAGAAGTATTTGATTAGAGATTCTATAGATCTATTGAGGAGGAGGAGGCAAAAACCATCATGTCATTGATCATATCTGTTTGATTGATGAGGAACAATTATTCTCTTTCAAGTCTTAAATACTAGGAGAGGTTGACAAGCCCCAAGAGAAGGTAATAAGAATGGATAGTGAAAGTGCATCATAATTCTAAAATAGTTGAATACTTCGATGATAGCTTTAAAATTGAGTAAAATATCTTACTTTTTTTAATGTATCATTAATTAGATGTTCTTTATACTAACTTCAATTTATATTTTTGTATCATATTTATTCTTTATATTTATTAATAAGAAACATGTCTAATGTTATCATAAGACTCATGGATCTCGCATAGTTATGTTAGATGAACCATTCAATCAATATTATAGATTAAAAGACTTCATTTTCTACAAGCTTAAGAAAAAAGGATTTATTCAAATGGTCGAAGTTGGCACTTATGTATTATTGAAGGAAAAGAGGAGTTTTTTGAGTCATGAGCTAATGTAAAACTCATACGTTTCTTTTGATATACTAAAATAAGGTTCATTGGGTAATATATGATATCTCATTGTATTTGAAGTTCATGACATTGTGTGAATCTAACCCTTCAACCATAAATCTTGCAAGCAAGATAAGTGCATTCTGTATGTAGGATGCTTGAATACTTAAGATTATTTGACGAAAGACAAGTTTTTTCTATCAATCTCTTCGAAAGTTGAGAAGAGCCACAACAAATTAGGTTATCATGTCTATAATAAGATAATCCATTTAAAATCTTAAGAAAATTTATGAAATTTAAATAATTCTTACATATATAATTTTATAATTGCTTTCCATTTTATTTATATTTGAAATAGTAGAGTGTATGCAATATAACATATTATATATCTAATCTAAAAAAAGTCTTTTAAAAGTTGTATTTGATTACATACAATTCTTCAAAGCTCATTTATATGCAAACTTAATTTTGATATTATTGATCTTAGGTTTATTTGATGTGTTGATGTAGATAATAATTCTCTGTGTACTTTCATTGTTTCATTATTCCATTTTATATTACTTATGAAAATTCATATTTTGTGTTATAGATATTATGATATAGCTTTTGAATTGTATAATTGAGTTGCACTTTGTGTTATTTCCATATGTTATATCTCTTTAAATACATTTTGTTTTGTTATAACTATTATATTTTTATCACTCTATTATACAAATCCTGTGGCCTGCTATGTTATAATTTATATTTGTATTTTATTCAAATCTATGTTGACCATATTCAAATCTTGTTAAGATATAGTTCAAATAGAGTTTGAACATGATTCAAATAAATTTTGAACAAGTTTTAAACAAAGGCCTAACCTTTCTCGAATATGGGTTGTGACCGATATCAATAATAAGTGCAATGTGTTAAAAAATGAAGGTATTTTGATAGAAAATAAACTTTTTGGCATATTTTCTCATGAATAAATAATTCTTTAATTTATGATATTTTGGGGAATTTAAAGTTAAATATTCAAATATAATATATGCTTAATATCTTAACTATGCAATATTTTTTCTTAAAAATTGCATAAGTCAATTTATGTGCCTATCATGTTGATGGTCAATAGCAATGACGACGACGAAAATGGTGACAAATAATGATGATGTTGTTAGCAATATTAGTGACAACTGACGATGGTAATTGTGACAACAGTTAGTGACAGTGGTGCAGGCAAACGATGGTGGCATTAGTTGTGGCGGTCAACAATAGCAGCAAATGTCGGCTATGATTGTGGCTAAAGCATTTTGGAGGGTTGTGGTGACAGATATTTGTTGAGGTAGTTTTCATTTTAAAATTAATAAGAAGTAAAGGTTATTTTGAATCTTTTTATAAACAATTTGATTTATTTTTAAAAATAAACAAAAAAAATGTAAAATATTAATCATTTAAAATAAAAAAATAAAATAAAAAATCGATTATAAATATGGGCTTGTTTATCAATGTTTTGTATTTCCTTTAAAAGAAAACCTATTGAATTCAAATTTACCCTTAGGTGATGCCATAATTTTGCTAACAAGGCTTAAAAAATTTTTTGAGAAAAGAAAGCAAAGGGAGAATTAAATAAGAAGATGAAATAAAAAGAGAAAAAGAATTTTAGAGAGAGAAACTCTTAGATATTATTAATAGATCCAAACACCACCCAAATAATTTTCTTTCTAAAACTTGTTCTTTGACCATATTTACAAGATATTGGTACTCTAGGGAAAACAACATTTTAACTTCATAAAAAATAAATGAATGAATAAATAAATAATATATGATGGGATTTTATGTAGACATGAAAACACTCATGAGTCCACTTGGATTGTTATCTTTATTGGTAGAAGTCATTGACTAGCTTTCTAAGGTCTCCGATGAAGTAATTAATCCTTCTAGGTGAAGTCACGGACCTTCTAATTAAGTCATCAACCATGATTAGGCATTTACAAGTATTTATTGACGTTGAATGATGATCACTTATCTTTGGTCAGTTAGGTCCTAATATTAGACAAGAAGATGATGTCCTCTAAAACTCTCATATTTTTCCTCATTTTGCTTCACTCCTACCCAAAATCATTGAGTAAATGAACAAATGACATCACAAAGGTAATCCTCATCTTTCCTTCCACCTCCCTTCGCATATTCCTACTTGTCTAAATCCTGTAAATCCACCCATCAATAGGATTTACAAAATTCAGTAATTAAGGAAAAATGGATGAGAAATAGGATTTAAAATTCTGTAGGATTTAACTTGTCCATTTGGACCGTTTGGCAGGATTTAAGTTAAATCCTGCTACCCAACAGCTCCTACCTTTGGTTTGTTGGTGCATTCTGGGTTAAAGTCATCTGATAGACGCAAGTGGTTCATGAAGCATCAAAACAAAGGAAATTTGGGTATCGATAAAAACTGCAGGCTGCACCATTGCAAAAATATTCTCAGAATGTCTCCGAGAAGGTGGTAATTATTTGCTTTATCCTTCATTTAGTTCTGTCACTTGCAAAATAAGGAGTCTATTTTGGGCATTGATGGTCAAGATATTAGTGGGGTAGCTAGTTTTACTATATAAATAGTTTTCACATCACGTTTGATGAATGCAGGTGTTATTTTATTATTTAAACTTGTGGAAGATTATCTTTTTTCAACAATCTTATGTTGACCTATTATGTGATTATTTCTATTGGAATTGATGGTTTACTGATACACCCTAATTTCTGTAATTGAGTGAGGCTTGAGAGAATGGATCTGTTCCGTGTTAATTCGGGTCTGGTTTGGTTTGAGTGAGGCTCGATGAGTTGACTCACTGAGTATTGGAACCTGACTGAGTTACAATTCAACTGGGAGTTAGATCGAATGCGTTATGAGCTGTTGGATTATGCGTGTTGTAACACTGGATCGATCACGGATCGAGTGTCTTTTGAAACTGCGCTTGGCCGTCGATCTTTGGATTATTTCCGTGACCTTTGGATGTGTTTCTTGATCACGCGGTTCTGATATTCTAATGGCTTGAGTGGATTACAGGTGTCGATCGGCGCGTAGGATGATGAAGCTGAGGGAAAATGGCCGTCTGATCGTGTGAAGGAGCGTCGGTGGATTAGATCTCTGCCGTTTGATGAAGCTTGCGGAAGAAGCCACTCGTTTCGAATGGGAGCGACGTGCCGGGTCTAGCAGTCATTCGTCATTCGAGTTCTTGAGATCCGAGAGCTCGGGAAAGTAGTCCGGAGAGAGAGAGAGAGAGAGAGAGAGAGAGAGTGCTTCACCGTCGTAGGGAGGATTACTCGTTCACCGTGGGAAATGCTCAGAGGAGGAAGAAGGAGACTTGAGTCAGAGGAAAAGGAATTCTTGAGATAAATTTTTCGATCCTCTGTTTGCTGTTCTCATCCCTATTTATAGTTTTCTGATGTTCTTCTTTGATAGCTATCTTCTTGACTGTCGTTAACTCAATTCTGTTACATTCTAAGTATCTGGCTTTTGTCTCACTGAATATCATTGTGGAGATTATTGATGCTTGTAGTCTGTTTATTGGCCGTTAAATTCAGATCGGTTATTTTCTCTGGTTCTTTGGGAGCTTTTATTATTGTTATCGCTGTTTTTGTCTAAAAGCTGTTAAACTTGTTTTGTAATAATTTTTTATTTTATTTCTTTATTCCTCTCTTCGAGGTTGTAATTTATTCTGCTTTTATACTTTCTCCATACTTGTGAAATCTTTTAGCCAATCCGGTCTTCTTCTGTTTCTTTTGTTTCTGTTGTTGGCTTGGGGATATGGGTTCATATCATTACTCCCCTTCCCCACCCGACCTTGTCCTCGAGTCAAATTCAAAATTTCCATTTCTTTCTCGTATCCAAGATTTATCGTTTCTAATGATCCTTCCCACTATATTAGTACTTCTTTGATTTGTTGATCTCCCGGTATAGTTACGTGGTCCAACTTTGATAGTTTAATAAGCATTTGTCCTTCTTGGGTTAATAATTATCTTTGGATGGATATTAGAATCTTGTCGTATGGTTTTAATCACGGATATATGAAATACATTATGTATTCTTGCTGTTGCAAGTAATTCAATTTTATAAGCCACAGTTCCTATTTTTTTTAGTACTTTAAAAGGCCCATAATATCTTCTTTGTAATTTGGTGTATTGATTCCCAGTTACTGAAGTCTGTCTGTAGGGTTGTATCTTAACTAATACCAGATCATTGACTTTTAATTGAAGCTCTCTTCTGTGTTTATCAGCCATTTGCTTCATCCTGTTTTGAGCTTCCTGTAAATTTGCTATAAGTATTTGTATGATCTTGTCCCTTTGTTGTAACGAAGTCTACTACGGATTAGTAGGCATAGAAGATTATATGGAATGAGTGTAGGAGGAGGTCTACCATAAACCGCTTGAAAAGGAGTTTGGTGGAAGTATTGATGGATGTATTATAGGTACTGAGCATAAATTGTAACCAATTTCTAGGGCTGTCCATAACAAAACTCCTTAGATACTGTTCTAGTATTCTGTTGGTAACCTCAGTTTGGCCATCTGTCTGAGGGTGATAGGCACTGCTGTGGCTTAATGTAGTACCACTTAATTTGAAGATTTCTTGCCAGAAATTACTCATGAATAGAGGGTCTCTATCAGAAATTATTCCTTGGGGTATACCATGCAGTTTGACAATGTCTGATACAAATAGGTGAGCTATGTAGGAGGTCAGAAAGCGGTTGTGATCTTGAAAAATGTGTATATTTTATCAACCTAATATAGCTTTGTTATGAGACTTTGGTAAACTGTAATAAAATTCATTGATACTTCCTCCCAAATGTTGTTTGGTATAGGCAGAGGTGTAGTAAACCTGCGCTTTGAGTGTCATATTTCACTTGTTGACATATAGAGCAAGTTCTTATGAAGTGTTGTATGTCTTTTTTTCATGTGTTTCATAAATTCTTTGGCAGCAAAAATTTTATGAATTCCAGTATGGCCTCCAGTTGGTGTTGAATGTAATTCTCTGATAATTCTTTGCCTGATATCTGAATTCTGGTATATGACAATCCTGTCTTTATAGTATATTAATCCTTTAATACTTTTATACTTTGGAAACAGTTCTAGGTTGTCTGCTATTTGATCTTTGCTTTTTAGTAAGATTTGGAGTTAGTTTCCTCTTTAATCTCAAGCAATGTTGAGCTGAGTATAAGCATATAGATGTAAGACCATATGCAATTCGGCGATTCTCGAGACTTTGTTTCATCTTGGGTTCCTTTCGGATAGAGCATCGAACTTTGTTTGAAACTCACGGTTTATACTCAATAGTATAATCAAATCTAATAGTTTAATTAGGAATCTTTGTTGTTCAGTGTTTGGATGGTTTGTTGTAATAATTCTCTTGCTTTTACGATCGATTCGATAGTAAATTTGACAGAAATATTGTCTCCATCGACAACTGCCGGTGATATAGCATAGAGTTCTCAAGCATAAGTTGAGGATTTTGCATTGTAGGAGGTAACTTTTCTTGAAATAGGCTAAAGGGTGATTATTAGCTATCTGACTCTATTCGTCAGGCGTCTGCTTTAGGATAAATGACATAGTAAAATTGGGAAATCTTAAGTCTTGGTAATGTTATCATGCCTCTTTCAACTTTGTGAATCTTTGTTGTGGATTCCTCGTCAGGTGGAACTATTGTTTGGCAAGCATTGATGTTAGACGAGCAATTCTTTGCATAGTTTTTGACAAACTTTATAATATCCTTAATCTCAAAATCCTCTTAACTTTTTCTTGACTTTGGCATAGGCCATGCTTATCTTGCTTGTATTTTCTTGGGATCCACCTCATCCCTTGTCGATAAAATATGTCCCAAATATTCTATTCTGTTTTGAATAAAAGAACATTTGGATGGTTTGACATATAAGGTGTGTTTCATTGTTCCAAAGACTTGTAGATGCCCTTGATGTAATTCAAGGTGCAGGCGTATATAGTATGTCATCAAAAGACTAGAACAAATTTTCTTAAGAATGGCTTAAGCACGAATTCATTAGTGCTTGAAAGGTTGAGGGGCATTAGTTAAACCAAAAGGCATTCTTGAATTCATAGTGACCTTCATGTGTTAAAGCGGTTTGTAAATGTCCTCTTCGCCATTCGATTTGATGATAACCCGATCTTAGATCGAGCTTGGAAAAATGGTGGCTCCATATAATTCATCCATCAACTCTTGAGTTGGTATGGAAACTTATCAGGTATGGCGACTTTGTTTAAAGCCCTATAATCCACACAAAAATGCCAAGTGATATCTTTTTTTTTTATTAGGAATGCTGGGGATGAGAAAGGACTGGTACTTTCTCTTATAATCCTGTATCCATCATTTCTTTAATCGGTTTTTATTTACTTTCGAAAGTGAGGATATCAGGTTTTAAACAGTTGAGTTCACAGTGGCATTTGTATTTGGTGGTCAATATCCCTTTTGGGAGGTAAGTTAACGATCACAAGCAGTCTTGGTATTGCTAATACATTGTATGCGTGCAGTAAATGGAATTCACAGTAGGGACATTGTTCCCTCGCAATTCCTCCGATCGTAAGTAAGAAATGATATCTTTCTTGTTGTGCAACTTGGTAAACTGAATGTAATGTTGTCTACTTTGGTTGAAGTATCTCCTTGTAGTTGAATTAATTTGTCATCTTGATAGAATTTTATGGTGAGCTTTTTGTAATCAATTGTGCATTCACCTAATTGTTCCGCATTGAACTCAACACCACATCGCCTCATCAAGAAGGTAGCAATCAAGAGTGAAAGTGTATCCTTGTAGGTGAATAGGAATGTTAAGCAAACTCGAACACCGTAGGTCTCTCCATTCCCTACTAACACTTTAAAAGCGAGATGTCATTTGTATGGTTTAGAAACTTGACAAGTTTAGGCGAATAAAGTTGTGGGTTGACTATCAATAAACACCGAACTTTTTTGTTGCCAATTATTCCCTACCCCAAAGTTCTAATTAGGACTCTGTAAAAGCATAAAGGCTGAATTGGGAGCTCTTCCGAATTAATTGGGATCTTGCCATGAATCGCTTTGAATAGGGTAGTCTTGCTCATGATTAGCAAGAGTAAAGAGTTTGGATTTACACATGACGTGAAACTTCATCACAATTGAAACGAGACCTCTCCTTTTCTCTTCCAATTGCGGCTTAAACTGAATGGGTATCTGTGGTTTGTGTTGGGTATTGTGGATAGTAGGTGCCATTGTTGGGGTAAAGCGTGAGAAATTTGTTGTTAGTTCACAGGATGTGTAGGAAATCTAGTGCATTGTAGATATGTCATCTTGTAATCTGTCTTCCATTAACTTGGCTAATTGAAAAGCTTGTTGTTGTGAGTTTGGCTACAGTGCCCTCACTTCTCTTTTAATGTCATGCTTTAAACCGATTCAAAATAACTCGTAAAATTCGGGAGGAATTCCTCGAAATCAGTTGGTAGCTCTTCAAATTCATTGTAAAACTCACGGGTGGATTTACGCTTTAGCCAATTCACCCTTAAATCTCAGTAAAGGGAGGGTCCAAACCTCCAATTACTTGCTCTTTAAAGCGATTCCATGTATTTAATTATTTATTTCCATGCATCCACTGATACCAGCTAAGTGCCGGGCCATCCATGTACGTAAGCAATTATGAACTTTTGATCTTCAGATAGGTTATAATATTGGAAAAATTGATCTGCCTTAAATAGCCAACCCCTTGGGTTGTCACCATTGAATCTTGGCATATCAACTTTGACTGGTCTAGCTGTTTGAAATTGAGATCTAGTATGATTAGGAAATTCTGGTGGGTATGAGTTACATACCATGATTGTTCGATCTTGAGAGGATTTATCAAGTTTCTCCTCTATTACTGATAATCTTCTGGAGACTTCATTTAGTATTAGAGTAATGGATTGCATTTGCTCATCATTTTTGTTCAGTCTATTTATACATTCATCAATAGTTTTAGCTGTGTGTCTTGTGCCGTCTGCCATTGTTTGAGTTGTGGTAATCAACAAGAGCACCAATGATACTAATTTCTGTAATTGAGTGAGGCTTGAGAGAATGGATTTGTTCCGTGTTAATTCGGGTTTGGTTTAGTTTGAGTGAGGCTCGATGAGTTGACTCACTGAGTATTGGAACCCGACTGAGTTACAATTCAACTGGGAGTTAGATCGAATGCGTTCTGAGCCGTTGGATTATGCTTGTTGTAAACTGGATCGATCCCACTGGATCGAGTGTCTTTGAGCTTGGCGCGTCGAGATCGGATTATTTCCGTGACCCTTGGATGTGTTTCTTGATCACGCGGTTCTGATATTCTAATGGCTTGAGTGGATTACAGGTGTCGATCGGCGTAGGATGATGAAGCTGAGGGAAAATGGCCGTCTGATCGTGTGAAGGAGCGTCGGTGGATTAGATCTCTGCCGTTTGATGAAGCTTGCGGAAGAAGCCACTCGTTTCGAATGGGAACGACGTGCCGGGTCTAGCAGTCATTCGTCATTCGAGTTCTTGAGATCCAGAGAGAGCTCTGGGGAAAGAGGGGTGAGAGAGAGAGAGAGAGCCGGTGCTTCACCGGTCGTAAGGGAGGATTCCGCTACATCCACCGTGGGAAATACTCAGAGGAGGAAGAAGGAGACTTGAGTCAGAGGAAAAGGAATTCTTGAGATAAATTTTCGATCCTCTGTTTGCTGTTCTCATCCCTATTTATAGTTTTCTGATGTTCTTCTTTAATAGCTATCTTCTATGACTCTGTTAACTCAATTCTGTTACATTCTGTTAAGTATCTGGCTTTTGTCTCACTGAATATCATTGTGGAGATTATTGATGCTTGTAGTCTGTTTATTGGCCGTTAAATTCTGTATCTGGTCGTGTATTTTCTCTGTCGGTTCTTTGGGAGCTTTTATTGTTCTAGCTACTGCTCTGTTTTTGTCTCTAAAAAACTGTTAACTTGTTTTGTAATAATTTTCTATTTTATTTCTTTATTCCTCTCTGTTCTGAGGTTGTAATTTATTCTCTGTTTTATACTTTCTCCATACTTGTGAAATCTTTTAGCCAATCCGGCCTTCTTCTGTTTCTTTTATTTCTGTTGTTGGCTTGGGGATATGGGTTCATATCATTTACTCATTCCTAGTCCTTCATGTTACCATATATAAAAAACATATGTGCTTAAATCTGATTTTTAATCCATTTAAAATCATATATCCGTATCATTCAAATAATATGCACGAACAATGCTGTTGGAAATTTCTTATTTACGCTGTAGAATGCCAAACACTATTTGATTTCTTAGAGATTTTAGATCATTATATTTTAATAAAAACACATAAATATTGGATGATTAAGATTGGTTTTCAAGGTTACCTATTTTATGGCTACTTGTTGTCTATACTTTTAAATTTTTTCATGTGTAAAATATATTGTAATGAGTAATGATATTATTTATCTGTTTAAAAGCCTCATGTAGGTTACTATATTAGTTGTATTACAACTGTTCTCTCTCTCATTGTCACCCCTCTAGCTCTGTGTGGTTGTCACTCTTGTTTTTCCTCTCCCTGTTTCCCTAATACCCTCATCTACCCCATTAACCTTATAAGACATGTATTTATGCATGATATACTAAGAAATTTCTGGGGAAGCTGTTATGACTCCAAAGATGCCAATCATTTGAACTGAATAACCAAATGGACATATATTGAAATTATTTCAAAAAAGTGCAACATGTTAATCCTAATGGTTTAGATGGTATATTGCATTCTTTAGGAGTGGGAAATTGTACATGCACTTGAAAATTATGTAAAACCTAATTGCTATGGTCTAAATTTCTTTGTTTCTAAGCAGAAACATTATTAAAAGATTATGTGAAAGCCTAGGAAATTGGCTTTAGAGACATCTAAAAGTTTTCTAATACTTTTGCAAAGATGAAACCTTCTGTCTGGCTATCTCTTTTCTATTTTTTCCCCATATTTCATGGTGTGCTAATTTATTATTCCACTACGTAAAATTACTACCTATCGGGCTTATGATGATTGTTTTCTCGTGCAATATGTTATTGTTTTATAGCTTAGCACTTGAATTGATATTACCTCTGTGTAAAATACTTCATGAAACTCTAGGTCAAAGAACATGAAGGAAATTTTTATAGGAGAAAACAAACTGATGCAGAGAAAAAGTCCATGTCTATAATGAAAGATGAAATGATAATAATGATAATTAAAAAATTAAAAAGCTATATTATAATAATGTTAATAATATATTTTCAAAATAAATTTTAATGAAGATAAAAAGATGGTGCTGACCAATGAATGAAGAACTATAGTGATGGTTTATCACAAAGAAACCCATTAATCAAGAGAAACAAAATTCAAAACAACTCAATGGTTTCTTGCACGAGCCAAAGTGTCAAACATAGGATGGGAATTACAAGCTCCCATGATGCACAACAATCAAGAACAGGATTGTTAACAAGCCAATTTAAAGTCAGCTCGAGATCGGCTCGAAATATTTTTAAAATTCAAAACAACTCAATGGTTTCTTGCACGAGCCTAAGTGTCAAACATAGGATGGGGATTTCAAGCTCCCATGATGCACAACAATTAATAATAGGGTTGTTAACAAGCCAATTTAAAGTCAGCTCGAGATCAACACAAAATATTTTCAAGTGGTTGGAGATCAGCTTGTAGCTCGAATCGATCGATTTCAAGCCAGGTAGGCTCATTTTCTAATTGATTTTGAGTTGGCTTGCTTTGATTTCGTGCCGACTGGAATTGAACTTTTTTATTTTATTTTTGTTGAAAATTGAATAGAGTAAGCTCATGTTGATCGAGCTAGTAGCTCGAATTTAATAAATAATGATTATTAAAAAATATTAAAAAATTGAATTGAGTGTTTGAAATAGAAGAAAATATGATTTTCAAAAAGATAACGCTTATACTTTTTAAAATAGTATATTTATTTCAAAAGATTAGAAGTTAAAACTCAATATACTTAATTTTAGAAATAACTTTGTTGTTATAAAATTATAAGTATTATATATAAATTTAAATTATTTTAAGTATTAAAAAAAAAATGATCCGATTTCAAGTTAGTCTAATGTGATATATGGTCGGCTTGAGATTGGCTTTAAAGAAGGTTCAATCCGAATCCTTGACTCATAGCTCGGCTCAATATGTTCAATTCGATCTCGAGCAATCTTCAATTCTTGAGCTAAATTAATAGATGTAATCAAGAAGTTATCGACCACTCAACTAAATAATGACAACATCACTTAAATAGATGAAACAAAGCATTGAGTTCTTTGCTATAGAAGAACACAACAGTCCAAGCACCAATGATGAAGTATCATTAGTTCTTGGATTGGTATGTTCTTCTATAGCCAAAGAACTCATTCCATGCAATTCAAATATTACTAATTGCATGAGTACAAAATAACAATGAATCATATGAAGAAGATTGGTACATGGCAGTTCATCCCAGATTTCTCAAGAAAATGGATGACGCCTTAGCAGCTCATCTCATGTAGAGGTACTAGAAGCTTTTACTCATGAACATCATGTTCCATCAACTATGAGAGGCCAAGATCACAATATGCATTTAAATTAGTAACAGCCGCTCTCAGGTTGAGATGGACATCCTGAAGGCAGTTGGCAAAATCTCTATCATGGATTCACTGTTTTGCTTTCTCCAATCATCAAATAAGCTTTGACTTAGTGAAAATCCAAAGGTCGCCTAATTATAATGAAAGGTGCCAAATGATATGAAAATATCATAAATTGCCTTTACATAAATTACAACGGCATCTTGATTTGGCTTCTCTTGAAGTTGAGAGAGCAACTAGAGGCTTGAAATTTCTAGACCAAGGTTTGTTGTTCACAATACCTATTTTCTATTTTCAATGACCATTTATCCCTTCTATGTTAGTAGTTATTGATGAACTAGTATAAATTTTTGCAAGTAACAACTTTTATGAATTAGATGTGCTGTAAAAGTTTACATGGCAAACAATATTTTTAAGGTGTTTGAATTAGGAAGTGAGGATTTGTCCCTTGATAGTTGATATTTTTTTGGGTTCTTATTATATTTGTAAATCTTTTGCATAACTTGATACACTTATTATTATATTAAGAACTTGTTATTAGAACAAAATTTGACTTTATAATGATGACCATTATGCTCAGGGGTGGAACTAATATATTTTTTTAAGGTGAACAAAATTTGTATATAAATATTTAATATAATGTAAAATTCAAAATAAATTTGAGAGAAATATGCTCACCGTTAGCGTTATATAATTAAAAATTGAAAACAATTTAATCTTTGATATTTCTATTAGTTTAGTGTGAATTTAATTACTAATTTAGAGAACGTGATGTTATTTTAAGGCATCAAAACTAGATCTAATAAATATATGTAAATCCTTCTTACAAATTCTACATTTTAATGATTCTTTTTTTTCAGATTATATATATTAGGAAAAATTAACTTGGTCTTTGTCTTTTGGGTGGAGCGAGAATACCTCTTCACACCTTTTCAAAAAGAAATGTCATGTGAAATCCAGTGAAGGAAATGCAAAAGAGCACAAAAAGAGACAAAGAGAGCAGAGAAGAAGACAATGATAGAGATTCTTGAGGCTGGGAACTCCTATCTTTTGCCATTGGATGTTATTACTGGAATATGAAGCTATCGTGGACTTAGAGACGCTGAAGGCAGCCACAAGAGCTGCTCACGCTGAGGCTGGCGTCTGCTGCTAGCAGTGTTTTTTAACCTTAATATATATTTGATTGGTAGCGGCAAAAATATAAACTTAACTATATGATATAAAAATAAAGAAAAAATAAAAAAATTTCAGATTGGGTAATTGCTCACCCTGAAGATAACGCAGTTTCGCCCCTGATTATGTTATTTAAATTAAAATTGGCATATTTTAAGACATAAAAACTTCTGCTCATTGTCATAATGCAAATTTATTAAAAAATGTAAAAAATCATATACTATGCGCATAAAACATTATTAATCACAAACTATCAATCTTCAAAATATTCATTATTTCTTATTTCTTATGAAAGAAATAAATTCAAGACTGCAAATTGTGAACTCCAGAAGGCTATGAGGAATTCTAGGTTACAAATCTTAACAACGACATAGGATGTTTCTAGGAATAGTAAAAGAGCTTCATTGCCCAAAAAGGAAGAAAAAAAAAACAAGGGATGATGGGGAGGTGGTCTATATCAATATGGTTGGCTTAGAATAATCATCAAATAAATTTGAGCATAATTATGGCACTTTTAAAAAAAAAAAATCCATAATTTATCATATGCAAGCATGCCCTGACAACATATAAGATATCTTTGATATCAATTATTAATAATGAATATAGTTTTATTAGATATATTAAAAATATGATTAATATTAGAATTTTTATAGGATTTCTATCTTGTAAACATTCAACCCAGTTCATTATATGATTTTTCTTGCTAATAATTAATTTCTTTAGAGTTCCTATGAGAAATCTTTTATAATTTAGACTATACATTATTTTAGTGCTTAGTTTGAATTTCATATATCTCTAATTCACGTATGTAGTAAACTTGTTCTTATCACATTTTACAATAAAATTTATGTGAATGCTTCCTTCAAGATAGAAATGCTAATATGATATAAGGTATGTGATAATAGTAATGCTAATATGCTTCCTAATAGGTACATTTTAACTAATTCCAAGAAGAGGAGATGACAAAAAATTGTTATATATATATATATAAGGTTTTTAAAAATTTTCTTTTGATGATTAGCAAATCAAACCAACATGTTTGGCATAAATCATCGATTAATATCATTTTAAAGGCTTTGCTTGATATAAGTTTTGCTAGTTAAGATTCAGGTGAAAGCTACTATATGTGAAACTATGGTGAAAAGCTATTGATTTACGTTTGGACGCCGTTTATAGCCCAAATGCTATTTTTACTTATTTGGTGTAATATTTTAAATGTATTCTGCAATAAAAAAACCAAAATACCTGCAAAATAAAAATTTGGTAAGTTTTATGCATTGGATTAAAAATTAATATAGTATTAAAAAGTAGAGCAAATCTATTACATATTTTAAGTGGTCAAATTTATTAACATTTAAAGTGACATGGTATATTTAAAGATGATGCTTTACTTGGAAATAAATGATTGGATGTTCTATGCATTACGACATTGGTTTCTCAATTTGATGATGACTCTCTTATAAATTACATAAGGGAGGATTATGCCACCTAATAATTTTTATATATTTATAAATTTAACACCACCTTAATTTTTTTAAACTATCAACTCATATATTTGCATATGCCATGATCAAATCATTGGAGATTTTACAAAAATAAAAAATATGGGTTGGGCATTTGTTTTGAATTTTAATATTTTTATAATAATTTAAAAAATTAAGGTAAGAGGGTGGTAGTTTAGTAAATTTATATAAATTGAGTAGCCCAAATTATTATTGTAGACTCAATTCCATTAAGATATTTCTATTGTTCCTTGAAATATTAAAACTTAGAACTATTGTAGTAAAACTTCCTACTTCAACATGGTTGTAGTTTCTTACTCAGTTTTGAGTTTTATAGTAATGGTAGTGAAGTGTGCAACTTCAATTGTTGGAAAGTGCCTTCACATTCCTCATTCCATGCAAAATACCTTGAACCCCTCATAATTTGAAGACATGCTTTCCTAACTTTGAGATGAAGCCACTTAACCTTGTGATTCACTTGATTAACCATTGTAACTTCTTAGTTGTCCCTGAGGAGGACATTTTTATCATTCAAATTCATTTTAATTTCTTCAAGGGTGAGTGATAAACACAATAATTGAAAGATTTAACTCAAAATAATTCACTTCAACGAATTGGAATGCATTTTGAATTTCTTCATTGTGGCGAGCATTTTCCTTGGATTCATAATGTACTGCTTCAGGAAATTGCTTTTCATCGACAAGTCATCCACATGAACTTTTACATTTTTCTCTTTTTTGCTCCTTGAAACATTATCCGTCATTTCTTGATAAGTTGCCCTTGTATTCTTCTGGATGAAAGGTATTGCTTTGTAATAGCATAATCCATTTGTGACGTTGAAGATTGTTTTCTCGCAATCAACTAGGTGTATTTTAGCTCATTGTAGCTCTTTTGTTATCCTTGAGGAGGACATTTTTATTATTAAGATTCATTTTAATTTCCTCAAGGGTGAGTGACAAACACAAGAATTTGTGAGACCGAACCAAAAAAATCCACTTCAATGAGTTGAGATGCATTTTGAATTTCCTCATTGTGGTGAGCATTTTTATTAGATTCATAATGTACTGCTTCAGGGAATTGCTTTTCATTAGCAAGTCATTGACATCAACTCTTACATTTTCTTTTTTCTTGCTGCTTGAACACATTATCCATCATTTCTTGATAAGTTGCCCTTATATTCTTCTAGCTGAAAAGTATCAATTTGTAATAGCATAATTCATCCATGATGATAATAATTGTTTTCTTGCAATCAGCTAGATACATTTCAATTTAGTGATAATAGAAAAGTGTTGAGAAAGCTCATAATTGGAATGCCTAATGCCAAGTCGATTAGCATGTCAACCTCAGAAGGAGCTAGACATCTTTCAAACTTGATAAGTTTAAGTTGGTTTCACACATTCTCCATTTAACATTCTACTCTTGAATTATAACCACATTCGAGATCTAGTCAAGGTATTGAACTTCTTTGGATCTGACTTCAAAAAGTTTTTTGACCTCTCTTTTTATCGACATAGCTAGGACATTGGCTATCCCCTTAATCTTTTGTTTAATGTATCTTGCTTTCCTTTCAATGTTTAGTCTATGGAACATTTTGTAGCATTTTAGCTAATGATTAGGCAATGACTTTAATATTTTCTTATGGATTCACTCTATATTCGCTACTAAAAATAGCGCAGATGTAGAGAGTTTGCATTAGGGTTCCTTAAGTGGTTAAGATTTCAATTACTTTTGTACTGTCCATCCTTGCTCTTCTTTTGATTTTTAATTATGACACTTTCTCTTTCACACTTCCCACAACTTTTAAGCAGCAAGGTTTTTATTTGAACAAGTTATCCCTTACTAGACTCTCTCATTTTCTAGTTAAGAATTTGATGGTGACATGATTGATTGAGATCATAGCCTTAAAAGTGTTCATAAGTGATTAATTGAAGATCACAATATATATTATTGGGTATCCACAATGATGAAGACAATCATAGCCATTTTGTAGCTGTATGTTGCCATTCTTCTTCTCCCCAAGTGATAAACAATGTGATCATATCCTTTCCTCTCTTGGTTCTCCAAAGAATCCAAAGAGTTAGTCAATGGTGGTGTTAAGTGAGAAGTTTCCAAATTTATTTTCTCAAAACACTTACAAAGATTATGTTCATAGAACTTTCGTAATCAATTAAAATGCTTCATATTTGATAATTGGTGTGCAATGCTATGATGAGTGCATCGTCGTTGTATGGATTTCCATTCTTTAGTCCGTCTGTCTTAATCAAAGAGACATATACAACTCTTATTTAAGGAGCTCTAGAGATACTCAAGAGTTCACCTCTCTTGACTAAAGTTTGTTGTAACTGGTTGACTGATAAAGCCTCTACCCTTGATTCTTCGAGAATAACTAGTATAACTTTAGCAATATGAATTGCTTGGGTTGGAACTAGCTCATTTGGGTTGGGTGCTTTCCTTGGTCTTCTTTTTTGGATTCACTAGAATGAATTGCTTCAATTTGCCTATCTTAATCAGTTCTTTCACTTGATTTTGAAGGTGTTGACAATTATTCATGTCATTCCTATGATCTTTGTGAATGGTATTGTATTTTGATAGATCCCTATTATGAGCTTTGGCTCTAAATGCTTAAAGATATCTTTACTTCAGAATGGTGTTCTTATGTTATGTCATCAAATCCCTTAGTAGAATGATAATTGGGTAGTGGTGAGTGAGAGATGACATCACCCTCTTAATGTTAGATTGTTGATTTGCTTGATGTCACCAAATTGGCTATTGTGGTCCCTAGTGATGGTTTAGTTAGAAGTTATCATATCTGAAAATTTGCATCGACCTCTTGATGAAGAGAGTTTGATTAATATCAGTCAAAGTTTTAGAAGGCAGATGAGACATCAGATAAGATACTACCTAGAGGTTTTGCTCTCATTTTTGTGAGGACTTTAGATATGGTTCCAAATTTTCTATAATTGCTAGCACCTATAGTTAATTACCTCTCTCAATGTTGAACGAGAACTTTAAATTAAGTTTAGTCATTAGATCACTAATTTCTTAGCGTATAGTAGTAGCGTGTGAAGTTTTAAAATTTATGAAATTCATCATTTTTAACTTAAAGAGGATGGTTGGGGGAATGATGACGCTCGATCAAGATCCCATGATTTTGTCATCTCAGGTTATTGTGGTCCCTAATCTACTTAGTCAGAGGAGGTAGTCGACCCAACCTGACCGAATGGTCATTGTTAGCAGCCATGGGTTATGTCGTCCAAGGCATCCTTGTAGACTTAGGTGGTGTTTGTCTAAGGAGGCAACTTTAAGTCCATCTTAACTAACAAAACTTTTTTTCCCTATAGGTGCACCCTATGGTTCATAACCTAAAAGGTAGAGCCATTAAGAAACATAAGTGCTACAATCATAATTGGTAATATAATGGTGTCATTAGGTGGAGAACCACCTGATTAGAGGACTCTAATCGTAATCGTATTATGTGTGGAACCTATTGGCCAAACCATATGGACAGAGGACACGGGCCACATCCTTACTAGCATGAGATTGTTTGAGTGTAAATATAATAGTACACTTGACTTGACATTGGCTTTTTTATAAGCTAGACTCTTCCTAACTTGTCACCTCCAACAAAGAATTATGGAAGACTAATTGAGTGCAATCTTCTTTAAGTATTTTGATTGATGAATTTCATTTGAAAAGCTTATAAGTCTTTGTATCTTCCTTGAAATTTGACTTTAATTTGATTTAATTTGGAATTCTAACTATGCTTTGATGGTGATATCCCCTACGACTGAAAGCTCCATTCTACACAATTATCATCAAAGTAAACTTTATCAACTCTGCTCGGCAAAGGATCGAGTCTACGATTTGCGTGTAATTTAAATTAAAATTGATCATATAATATACATTGTTCACTCCATTACAAACATGGATGATTGAGTCTTATAATTGAATGTGATTTAGATTCATATGATCATTTAATAGACATTATCAACTTTATTTTAAGCATAGAAGATTAGACCTATTGCAATCAAACTCTATGAAGTTGGGTATTTATATCTCTCATTAACTTAAATTTATTCAAAAATACTCGCATATCAAGATATTCACTAGCCTACTTGCGTTTAATATTAAATGATCACATTGGTTTCATCTTTAACCTACGCAACATCCTTAGACACCCAAGTTTAAGTACTTAACATAAGTGTTGGGGACCATGCAAGTATTTAAATTCAAGTGCTTCCATAGAGTTTCAAAGAATTTATTATTTCTAAAGCACTTACATATATTCTGATATAAGTGAATTAATATAAAGTTTGAAATTCAATTAGAAGTTTATCTCACGATGCATACATATGAAATTAAATTCATTCAGATATATACATGAATTTCAAGAATATTCAAATTGAATTCAATAAATGCTTTATGAAGCATGTAAGACACATTTAGAACTTAAATCAATGCCTTATGTGTGCTTCTAGGTTTGTATTACAAATTCGATGCCATTAGGTGTTATTTTAGCATCTAATTTTAACACTTAAACTAATGTGGAGTCACTTTTATTTAGTTCTTCATAAACTAGGTTACTAAGGTGTTTAATGATGAGTTTTATTTGTGCTAATAAGCATACTTTCAAACATGTTGCAAACCTCTCCCTTTCTATTCTTTCAATTCATTCAATGAACCACAAAATGATTTGGTTATTCATTGTAAGATCATATTCCATATTTACTAGTAAGCCATATAATTAAGCCCTTATTTGCAAACCAACTTATAGTGCTTAATGCAAATTTACTTACAAATTATTTCTATTTGGCCCTTGCTTGAAGTTAAGCTTTCAGATCCAATTGAATTCTATTGAGATCACCTACAAGCCTCTTTTGAATTCATAAAAATCATTTAAGAAACTTTATTCATAATAAGAAGCTTATTGAAGCTGGTTTTATTCGAGAAGAAAAATACGCTGACTGGATAGCTAATATTGTCCCCGTGAAAAAGAAGAATGGTCAGATTCGTATCTGTATCGACTTCAGGGATTTAAATAAAGCATGTCCAAAGGATGACTTTTCGCTTCTTGTATCAGAACTATTAGTGGATAACACTTCAAACCATGACATGTTCTCATTTATGGATGGATCATCAGGTTGCAATCAAATCAAGATGACTCAAGATGAAGCATACCTCATTGACAATTGGTATGCTACAGTCATGCCCTTCGGCTTGAAGAATCTTTGGAGCTACATAAGAGCTATGACAAATCTTTGATGAGTTGACTCATCAAAAAGTAGAGTGCTACGTTGATGACCTCATTGTCAAGAGTATAGATTGCAAAGATCATCTTGATGATTTAAGGATCGTCTTCGAAAGAATCAAAAAATATGATCTCAAGATGAATCCTCTCAAGTGCTCCTTTGGAGTCTCTTCGGGGAAGTTCCTTGGATATGTTGTGCCTGGAGGATTGAAATCGATCCCAACAAAATCAAAGCGATTGTTGAAATGCCTCCTCGAGGGCTTAGTCAACTTGCTCTCCATGAGGACATCTCACATTCATTAGAAGATTTATATCAAATCACGGCGGATGTCGACCCTTTGCAAAATTAATGAAGAAGATACTCCTTTCAAGTGGGATGAAGAATGTCAAGAGGCCTTGACGGTATCGAAATATCTGAATGAACCCATTCTTGCGCTAATCCGAAAGCCTCTCATCACGTACCGACTAGAATCTCTAGGTGCTCTGTTGGCACATATAATGAAGAAGGAAAGGAAAATGCTCTACGTATATTGGTCGAACTAATAGAACAAGCGTTATTCTCCAATTGAGAAGCATTGTTTGGCGTTAATTTTTTTGCCAAAAGCTACGTCATTACATGCTATCTCATAAAATTACCCTTATCTCAAGGATCGATCCGTTGAAGTTCTTGATGACAAGACCAGCGTTGGCAATTAAGCAGCACGATGGGTCTTACTACAATTTGATATTACATATGTTCCCGAGAAAGTGGTGAATGGGCAAATTAGTAGATTTTCTTCTTCTCATCCCATGATTCATTGCTTAACGATGATCTTCCCGATGAGCAAATCATGCATATATATGAAAAGAAAAGCAACAAATGTGGGAATTGTATTTTGATGGAGCTTCATCCATCAAATACACTCAACCCTCAAATCTCCCAATGGCTCGAGCTGGTATCGGTCTCATCTTGATCACACCTGAAGGTGGCATAATGAGACATTCTTATAAATTAACTCAACCACGAACCAACAATGAAGCAAAATATGAAGCGTTGGTGGTAGGTTTAGAGGAAGCCATTTCCATGGGAGTCCAGAATCTACAAATTTATGACGATTCTCAACTTGTCATCAATCAAGTGTTGGGCCTTTACAAAATCAACAAGCTTGAATTCTTATCACTGGAGTTCTCGAGCTTATGAAGCAAATTCAAATGTCATTATGACTCGAGTCTCGAGCTAAGAATAGCAAAGCGGTTGCTTAGCTAATTAGAAATGGCGGTATGGACAACGATGATTACATACTAGTGTTTGTCAGTCTAGAGCCAATAAGTTTAAAATCCCCGGAAGGGGTCATCAATCGTAAAATCGAGTGCATCTCATGTTGCTCCTCACACTCTCTTACTCAAAGTCAACAAGACAAGCTCAAACTATTCGGATGAAAGCCTCCAACGGGAAGTGCCAAAACCACATAATGAAATTCTTAGTAGAGAGAGAAGGAAGGCGGACAACCCATCGATTACTTCAAGGAAGGCAAATTATCAAGTAATAAGTTGATGCACAACTTGAAAGGAAAATTATATACTTATGTTAGCAATACTCTGTATCATAGATCCTTCGAGTAGATGTGGCTACGATGTTTGGGAATAGAAGAAGCCAATAAAGTAATTGTTGAAATCCATCAAGGACTTTGTGGTGCACACCATTCAGTCTAAAATGGCTTTCAAAATTAAAAGAATTGGATACTATATTGGCCCCATGGTAAAAGATTGTATCATCATCATGCCAATTCTGAATGCCAGTCCATAACATAATTCATCGACCTCAAATTTGCATCCAACAATAGCATCTTGGCCGTTTGAGTGCGGGGATATGTAATAATTGATCCATCATCATCAGGTCATCACTTTATCTTAGCCACGATTATTTCTCCAAGTGGTTTCACCATTCAAAGAAGTTAGAGACAGATTAACTTCTTCACCCTAATATTATAGGTTTGGTGTACCAGAATCATTTTGACAATGGTCGACCTTCAAAAGCTAAAGTTTATTTCTTGATCGACATAAGATTGATTGGCGATATTATTCAATTTATAATCAGAGAAAATGGATGGTGAGGCTTTAATAAAACAAGTCAAATTACTTAGAAAAATTCTCACAAGAAATAAAAGGGAGTGACATACCAAACTTGTGGGCGTTATGGGCTTACCACTACAAACTCTACAAACTCTCCACAAGAAATAGTGACATACCAAACTTGTCGTTATGGGCTTGCCACCTACACTCCTGTCTACTCCAGGTGAGTTTACCACCAGTTGAACTACCTTTGCTCAGGTAGCCATTCAACAAAATCTTACCCAAGATGAAAATGCTCATCTGAATGGAAGAGCTTGATCAGCGAGGTTAGAGCTCGAAAATCTAGAAGTCTATCGGCGAGGATGTCGAACATTCGATCATCTGATGCGTCCTCGAGCTTTTAGGGAAGGAATTGGTCTTGGTCTAGAAGACCAATCATCCCTCATCGCAAATTGGCGGTATTTGAACCTAATTGGGAAGGACCTTTTGTTATTGAAAAGGTATATCGAGGGAATTATCATTTCGTTGACTTCAAAGGTGAAAGACCAATCAATCAACGGTCGGTATTTAAAAAAATATTACACATGAAAGTGTGATTGGACAAATCCTGCATTTGAAAGTCTTCATTGCCAAACACATATGTAAATTTTTATTGGAAATTCTCTTGTAACACAAGAATGCATTTCCAAAATAAAATAAAATCCCTGATAGGCAGGGGCATTTTTTAAAGTTTTATAGTAAAGTATCACGTTCTTGTAAAAGGCATCCCTCTTTGGGATTGATATCATGCCTAGTGCCGAGATCCCTACATACATACTCAAAATTATATATTCAAATTCTCAAATTTAAAAGTCTTACTGACCAAGGAAGAAAATTTTCAAGTCTACAAACTTCAACAAACCAAGTTGGATATACATTTATCATCTCACTTCAAATCCAAAGGCTCGAGTTGGTGTATAAGGTCGGACTCAACATGCCAAAATAAATAGAGTTGATGGTCAACACGCTACAAAGGCGTAAGAGATCCCCATCTGGCAGATAAAATCCTTCATCAATTGCTCAAATCCACTCAAGTAGGTATAGGTCGGACTTCGACATGCCAAAATACGGTGGTCGGAGATCTGCTTACTCAACATGCCACAAGTAGTAGTGGGATCTCTCCCGTTAGTTCAAAGACAAGAGCATCCAATCCCAAATCTCTCCAACTTGGTGAGTTGGTGACCCGAATGAGAGATTATCCCTATTGGCCGTAAGGTCATTTCTCAAAATTCTACAACAAACAAAGATATCCTTACTCATGAAGGCACTAAGCCAAGTTTGGAATCAAATATAAATGTGAAATCTCAACTCCTTCAGTAAGTCTATCAAAGCGAAAGCAAAGACTGAAGGAAATTCTTCTTGATTAAGTCCAATCAAAAAGCAGAGGACCGAAGAAGCTATCCCAATGTTCGTATAAAGCTAAATGCTGAACTAAGGGAGTTTTTGTCATCAAGATGTTCATTACATGTGCAAAGCACAGGACTGATGACTCTTCTCCATTGACCTAACACAAGCATTGAGAGCTAGGTCGTCGGCATGTATCCTTCCATAAGCCTACAAAAGTAGAGAGCTAGGGCAGAAGGTAATTTCGTATCGCCTAACAAATCGCCAAGATAATTCAAGACTTTCTTCCGTCAAGGCATGAAGCTAGGATAAAAGGAGACAATATACGAATCTTGAGATGAAATCTTCAACAAGTGTCAAAGCACAAAGCACAGGACCGAAGACATTCTCATCTCATCAACTCCATCAAGTCCGCTAAGGCACAAAGCCAGGATAGAAGGAAAATAAAATTTTCAAATTTCGAGATGGAATCTTCAACAAGTCTATCGAAGCACAAAGCACAGGACCGAAGATGTTATCATCTCAGCAATAAATCATTAACTCCATCAAGTCTGCTAAGGCACAAAGCCAGGACAGGAGGAAAATACAAATTTTCAAACTCTTAGGAGAAAGTCTTCAATAAGTCCGTTAAAGCACAAAGCCAGGACCAAAGGCACCCCAAATTCTCTTGACAAGTCGGTGATGACAAGTTAAAGCATCTCCTTCATCTAGTCCATCAAGCACAAAGCATTAGACTAATAACAACAAATACCGGTTCAACGAGCTATTGTAGCTGAACCGATGAAATTCAAGTGCTTGCCCAACTTGAGCGCTATACTCACTTCTATGAAAGGGTAGGGATCAGGTATTATTAAAAGTTGTTGAAATTACAACTTCAGCGTGACATTCAGGCAAATCTCTTGGAGATTCGTAAAGTTATTCAACAAACGATGCACTCCATCCACCATGTTTGTTGGGGGGCATTTGTTGACCTCCACATATGGTTCATTATTTAAATGAATCATGAAAGTTAAAATAAATAATTAACTAGAGTAGCATCACATGAATCGAGTTTAAACCCCCCTAATCGATCAAAATCGATTAAATTCGCTTCGATTTGAAAATTCAACTTCGTAATGCATTGAAAGCATCAAAATTAATTAAATAGAAAAGATCGAATCAATTAATGATCGATCAAATAATTAAAATCAATTTTTAATGAAATTACACGCATATTGTAGTCAAGAAGCTCCGACGATGTCCAATTGACCTCTGTTCGCAAAATTAATTGTGTCATCATCGTCGAAACGTTGAAATCTATCAAATAATGCCTTACGTAGTCGATTCGACAAAGTATCAGCATCGATTAAGCGCGGCATTTCATTTAATTTCATTTAGCCCGAGCGTTAAATGACCTTGATCATCATTCCGCCGTTGTATTACGCTAAAATTAACACCATATTGTTGGGGTTTATTGCATAAAATAAATTCCTCAAAATTGATGCAATGATATGGAAATTTAATAATACCATTTTAATCCTTGGCAATCCCTCGGCTTTAAAAGAAAGGCTCTGGTCCCTCACGGCATTCTCCCTCATTCTTTTGCTTCTCGCTCTCTCTCCCCACTCTAAGACTCCCGGCGATTCTTCCTTTCTCAAGCTCTCTCATTCCTCACGCTCTCGGTCTCCCCTCGCATGATCCTCCCTCTCCTTGAGCTCCTTCTCATTTTCGCTCCTCAAGACTCCTCGTGTGATTTTCTCCTCTCTCATGTGTCCTTATTGAGCCTACCGAGCCAGTGGAGATCGACCAAGCTCAAACCTAGCAGCTTGATCCTTCCTAATCACCCTTCCAATGAAACCCCGGGTTGTTTTGTTTCAATCTAAGTTATATTTTGCTATGTGGGTTTTCTTGAAGGAAATGATTTGGTTTATCCTTATATATTCTATGGTTGGATTACATTTGTTTTATGCACTTGTAATGAGATGAAGATATAATGTTGGATTTATGGTGTAATGAGAATTACTTGACCTTCCCCTCTATTTCGGCCACTCATTTTGAGCAAATCAAGCAACCGATCCTTCTCATGCCTTTGGCTATGGCCATCCTACTTTTCAGCTGCTATCTTGCTTATTCTCTTTAGCAAATCTGTATGCTTTTCTCCTTCCTCCTTCCAACTAGATTTTCAGTTATCATGTGGACACAAATTTTCAATAACATTCAGTTATTGATAGTGGTTTTTTAAAATCAGATTTAAATCTTCTAGCAATTTCTACTCTTGTTGTCTTTATTCTTGAACTCACGGTGACTAGCTTCTTCAAGAGGAAGTCAGTATACTTGGTGTTTTCTTTTATGGGAGTAGTTGTTTGCTTTTAATGATTATATTTACTCCATGGTGGCTTCTTATGGTAGTATATATTTTGGCAAGATTTATTAATATACCATTTATATGTTGTTCACATGATGAGCATCGATGCCATGGAGGAAATTGCCAAAGCTAGAAAGTCAGCTTGCTGTTTTGTTTGTTATCCTGTTTCTTCTTCATTTTGCCTTAAATCCTGGATTTGGTAAATCCCATTGGCAGGCAAATTTGTGGGATTTAAATAAATTGAAGTATTGAAAGGGAGTGAGAGGAAAGATGAGGGTTACCTTCATGATATCTTGCTTTACTTCCTTTTTTCTATCTAGTAATTGAAATCTTCAGGTTGTTTCCAATCAACCCTAAGCTTTACACTACTATTTCAGTTCTCTTTCTTGGATGAAATGGGTTTGGTAAATTTTTATTGTGCATATCTTTTGAAATTTGGTTGTTCTTTCTATATGAAATTGAAATGAGGGAAAAGATGTGATACTTGATGTGAGGAATGATTTGAATCTTTTCTTTGTTATCAAGTGTCTACACATGTTTTATCATTGCATACTACCTTTTTTTTAAAGTTGATAAGTAAGAAGAAAAGGGGAATTGATTTGTGGTGATGATTTATGACATGATTGCTCACCTTGCCTTGTCCTCATCCCTTTCTATCATTTGGTTACTTATGATTATGCAAATGAATGCTTAGCTAAATACAAATGAATGTTTGGCTAAAGTAAAATTTCAGATTTTTGTATTTGGCAAAACCTAATATGGTTGCTTGTCCTATGAGGGTTGAAAGTTGCTTGAATATTTGACAAGCGATTGTTGTTCAATCTAAAATTTTAGGTTTATATATATATGAGCTTAGCATGTTACTTCCTTGCATTAGTTGCTAATGAAGGAGAGGTCAAGGGAATGATTGGCTTTTGAGCTTAATCCCCACTACTTATTTTTATCACTTGATATCTTATTAGTAGATGAAATATGAATCGAAATATGAAATTTCAGATTTAGAAAGGTGCTTACATGTAATTAAAGCTTATAAAGCTTGCTATTGTATTTATGTTAAATGCAAAATTCGGTGAAATGGTGATGAAAATGATGCTATGGCATATCAATTATACTTTAATTTCATATACATGTGAATGAAAATTTATTTCTATGCTATAAGTACCCGTTCACATTATTCTAATGCGGTGAAGAAACTTATGATAAGACTGCTCACATTGTTCCAGGCGAAATATGCTTTGTGATAAGTAGTTCACATTGTTCCAATGCGGGAAAACTTTAATAAGTACTTGTTCATGTTGTTCCAACGGAAGGGAAATATGCTAAGCACCGCTCACATTTTTCCAATGCGCGCAGAAACCTATGATAGTACCTCATTCACGCTGTTCCAACGGGGAAATCGCTGGTTATATTTGTTCACGCTTGTTCCAACGACAAGAAAATGTCACATGAACCCATGCACGCCTTTCTCGGCGAGAAAATAAATTCTATCGAGGTGTATCACGACACCTACCATGCACGCCTTTCTGGCATGGTGGAAGGCCTAGTCCCCTCACTCTCAGATGCGGGATGACGGGAGGTCGCCAAATTTAAAAAAAAAAAAAGGGGAGAGAGAAAGGAAAGAAAGGATGAAATATGTCATATATAAATGCTTATGCTTTAATTTTCATATCATGCAAGCTATCCTATTTTGTGGCAAATATGACATGAATTGATTAATCTTCTTTATGTCAAATATGAATGCTTATGTGTTGACTTGCTACATCATGTAAGCTATCCTATTATGTGGCCATTATGACATGTATTGTTTAAAGCTTATCCTAAAATTTTACATAGCTTGACATGCTATGAGATATACTTGGGATATGTGCTTAAACATGAGCTTAGTATGCCATCTCTTTTATTTTACTTGTCTATTTTACAATGATCTACACATATTCATGAGACATGGTGAAAACATAGGGGAGACACATATGAAATGAGACTTGCAAGTGTGATATGACATCTACTATGAAAAAGCATCAAATAAAAAAATGTTAAGCTAGAAAGAACTTACAAGTTAAGTGGCTCAAATTGACTCTTCTTGTAAGATTGAAAGAACTCAAACTTGTAGTATAAGGATTCACGAGAGGTGAATCCCCTCTTATTTATAGGCTTCCCTAGCCTTCTCCCCTTATCATTTATTGTTATGCCATTGACACATGTGGTGCTTTATCATGAGCTTGCATGCAAGGAAATCATCCAAATTTATGCCATTTGTCATATCACATGCACATGCATGGACATGTGACATGCCCTTATACATCTTTATCACTTCCTTTAATGTCATATGAAAAAAAAATATGGATTTGGAAAAAAAAAAATCTTTTTGCCATATCTTCTTAATAAAATTTAATGAGTACTTGTGCCCCATTTGTCATGAGCTTGCATGTGAAGGAGGTGGATTTTAATTAATCCACTTGTCTCTTAAATGATATATGACATCTACTCATATCTTTGTCTTCTCCTCCCCCTTATTAAGAGAAATATGGGCTATGGATCATTGATTAAATGGGCCCTCAAAGTGATTTATTTCAGCTCATATCCCTTGCTGATTTGTTGCATAAAAGGGGATTTTTGGCCCAAACAATATGCTTATCATATTCCCAATTAAATGCCTAAGTCTATTTTAGGTCCATTACCTTACAATTGATCAAAATGACTCTTAAAGTATTCTATTTTAGCCCCTATTGCTTGATTTGGCATATAAAAAAAGGGGTATTTGGCCTATAAGGGATTCATAACATGCTCTTAGATAAATGAAAGTCTTTATCTTACATCAACAACATTTTACTTGATCAAAAGGGCTCAAAGTATTCAGTTTCAATCCCTATTACTTGCTGATTTGTCACATAAGTAAGGGTGTTCGAGCCTAAATAATGTTCATGTCATACCCCTAGATGAATATCAATCTCTATCTCATATCTACACATATCCCGGTTTGGTCTTCGGACCGGGTCCGGGTTAACAAAACCTAAAAATCTCTTATCAAAACTCATACTTGCATTACATCATGTCAAATTCAACTACTTCAACTTAGACATTCATATGTCATACTTCAAAAGAACAGATACTTGTATGTATGTTGAAGTATCCAATAGATCAACTATCTAGAAAGACATATAATCCAAATGCAAGATAAATATACAAGAACAGATGCTATGCTTCCCAATTGGTCTTAGATCCCAAGTTAACAAAACCTAAAAAATCTAATGATGTTATTGTAAATCTTAAGCTAATTTATCATAGAATGACAAAAGATAAATTTATTGGCATGATTGTTAAAGCATCTTTTCAAGTTCAAGATCTCAAGAAGAAAAGCTCAAACCCGATCCTCTATGTTGACAAGGTTTGGAGAATGATAGATCTTGAAATAATCTAATCTCTGCAAGAAGATAATGAGTCGACAGTATGTCTCTTCTGACGGGTCCGTTAACAAAACCTAAAAAAATTTAATATTATAAGAATTTTAAATTAATAAGATCTGAGAAGCTAATTCTGTCATATAATACAAGATATGAATCAACTGACATAGCTTCTAAAATTCAAACCCTCAAGAAGAAGTCCCAAACCCGATCCTCTATGTTCAAGACTGACAAGGTTTTGAAGGATTATACTCCTTGAGACAATGAATTAAGGCCCCATCCTCAGAAAGCAGAGTGACAAGGTCTATCAATTGATATTAGTCCTATAATCGAGAAGGGTAATTATAATTAAAATTTCAATGATAAATGATCATATATTTAACTCTAAATCAATCATAAAATGATCAAAAATTCAAATAAAATAACAAAAAAAATATAAATAAAAATGAAATGAATTATTTAAATTAAAACTAAAAAAAATCAATCAACCCCTCCGCAATTGTTTATCTTGGGGTGACAAATTAAGAAAACTTTGCTCACAAAGACCAATGTCAAATCAAATGCATAACTAACTTCACTTAAAATATTTCTAAAGCGTAGACGGTCCGTGTCCTCTATCCGTGGTTTCTGATATGGCACTACATAAATGACGGTTACAACCAGAGCCCTCTGACCGGGTGGTTCGTCGCGATATGGTACCACAAATTATGATCATGACCACAACCCGTATATTCCCCAACAGTTTTGCTCTTTGAGCTGTGAAATGTAGAATATATTTGGTTGGGCAAAAAGCCCTATGTTAGCTAAGGTTGACTTATATTTGTCCCCTTAGACAAACTTCACCCTGGGTCTACAAGGATACCTTGACGCGTAACCCATGTGCCGACAATGATCTTTCGGTGTCGATTACCTCCTCCTCGACTAAGGCACTGTGGACCGGGATGCCGGGATGATGGAACCATGGGATCTAGATGGCGTCCCCCACAAAAGTTTTAAATAAAATAATAAATTTCATAAGTTCTAAACTCCACTCACTGCAATTATATACTCGTTCTTTAACGATTCATTGACTAGCCTTAATCGAAAGTGCTCTCTCAGTATTGGGAGGGGTAATTAACTATAGGGGCTTGCGCCTATAGGAAACCTGAAACCAGATATAAAAAGTTCTCACTAAATGAGAATGAAATATCTGGGTAGTGTCTTATCTACTATTCATCTGCCTTCTGAATTATCACCGATCCTTAAACAACTCTTTTCTTTCTCCAAAAGAGGTCGGTGGCGAATTTTTGGATCCCACAACCACTTCCTTACTAGCATGAGATTGTTTAAGTGCAAATATAATAATACACTTGACTTGACATTGGCTTTCTTGTGAGCTAGAGTCTTCTAACTTGTCACCTCCAACAAATAATTATGGAAGGCTGATTGAGTGCAATCTTCTTTAAGTATTTTGATTGATGAGTTTCATTTGAAAAGCTTATAAGTCTTTGTATCTTCCTTGAAATTTGACTTTAATTTGATTTAATTTGGAATTCTAACTATGCTTTGATGGTGATATCCCCTACGGCTGAAAGCTCCATTCTACATAATCATCATCAGAGTAAACTTTATCAACTCTGCTTGGCAAAGGATCGAGTCTACGATTTGCGTGTAATTTAAATTCTTTATGAAATTGATCATATAATATACATTGTTCACTCCATTACAAACATGGATGATTGAGTCTTATAATTGAATGTGATTTAGATTCATATAAAGATTGATCATTTAATAGACTTTGTCAACTTTATTTTAAGCATAGAAGATTAGACCTATTGCAATCACACTCTATGAAGTTGAGTATTTATATCTCTCATTAACTTAAATTTATTCAAAAATACTCGCATATCAAGATATTCACTAGCCTACATGCGTTTAATATTAAACGATCACATTGGTTTCATCTTTAACCTCACACATCACCCCAAGTTTAAGTACTTAACATAAGTGTCGGGGACCATGCAAGTATTTAAATTCAAGTGCTTCCATAGATTTTCAAAGAATTTATTATTTCTAAAGCACTTACATATATTTTGATATAAGTGAATTAATATAAAGTTTGAAATTCAATCAGAAGTTTATCTCACGATGCATACATATGAAATTAAATTCATTCGGATATATACATGAATTTCAAGAATATTCAAATTGAATTCAATAAATGCTTTATGAAGCATGTAAGACACATTTAGAACTTAAATCAATGCCTTATGTGTGCTTCTAGGTTTGTATTACAAATTCGATGGCATTAGGTGTTATTTTAGCATCTAATTTTAACACTTAAACTAATGTGGAGTCACTTTTATTTAGTTCTTCATCAACTAGGTTACTAAGGTGTTTAATGATGAGTTTTATTTGTGCTAATAAGCATATTTTCAAACATGTTGCAAACCTCTCCCTTTCTATTCTTTCAATTCATTCAATGAACCACAAAATGATTTGGTTATTCATTGTAAGATCATATTCCATATTTACTAGTAAGCCATATAATTAAGCCGTTATTTGCAAACCAACTTATAGTGCTTAATGCAAATTTACTTACAAATTGTTTCTATTTTGTCCTTGCTTGAAGTTAAGCTTTCAGATCCAATTGAATTCTATTGAGATCACCTACAAGCCTCTTTTGAATTTTACACTTGAAGGCTATGCTTTAATCATATTACAAGCTTCCAATAATCCAATTATGCATTCAATTAGATTTATCTTTATATTGCATTGAAATGAGATATTACAAAATCACATTCATGCTCACTCAATTCATCTTTTAAGTCCACTCAATCTGAATCTTTGAATGTTCCTTACCTCCAAGTCATATAGTCTAGGATTAATGAAATTTCATATTTAATTGTTAATCTAGGCTCAAGAATTGCATTTAAATTGGTTTCATTTTAAGTTTGAATTTTATTTGAAGCATAACTTTCAAGTTTA
Organism: Cymbidium sinense; assembly: GCA_021442155.1. Lineage (NCBI taxonomy): Eukaryota > Viridiplantae > Streptophyta > Magnoliopsida > Asparagales > Orchidaceae > Cymbidium > Cymbidium sinense. The sequence goes on along the minus strand of CM038218.1, from coordinate 168,522,664 downwards.
TTTCAAAATTAAGCATTCCCTTCGTAATTTTGAATTCAACTTAATATTAGATAAATTTTAACAATTCAAATATTATTATTTTTAGTCCATTTGAGTCTTCCTGTAAATATAAAATTTTGACAGAATTTCGACAACATCCTGGCTTTGTCTCTGCTTAGGGGCTATTTCAAGTATGCTGGACCTCCACCAATTATGCCAAGAAAAACATGTATGAGTGGTTTAAATACTACAACTGAATGTGACATCCCACAATACCAAAAAAGATATATATGAATTTTCAAGTATCTGCAAGTAAACACAAATTTTCTCACCACACCAAAAGAGGCATGTATGGTATTTATGTACCTGCAATGTTAATTTAAATATCAATTTTTAAATTTAGAGCTAACTTTATATTAAGTTATTTAGGCCTCCTGTTGATGTGAAATCTAGTAATATTTTGACAGCATCCCGACATCATTCTCACATAAAGGGCTACTTCGAGTATGTTGGCCTTATTCACCACACCAAAAAAGACGTGCATGGGTGGTTTAAATCACGATCGAATGTACAATCCCACCACGGCAAGAAATGCATTTATGGGTGTTTGAACCTACAAGAAAATACAGATTTCCCTACCACGCCAAGAAAAACATGTACTGGTACTTACGTACCTATAAGCAAACATAAGTTTCCCCGTCATGTCAAGAAAGGTGTGTATAGGTACTTATTTCAGTGATAAAAATCCTCATCTTCACTACGCCAAAAAAAGCGTATGATTTGTCACTGCATGAAAATAAGTTTGCAAAAATATGAAATTTCTCTTCCATGCCAAGAAAAGCAGGTAAGGATACTTATTTTAATTAAATTTTGTAAGCTCATAATCATATTTATGCTTTACAGAAAATGCAATTAAAATTAAAAATAAAGCAATGAATTTCGAAGAGAGATTGAACATACATAAAAGCGTGGCTGATTTCAAGAATAGAATTTAAGCTAAATTCAATATAGACTCTATCAAATTGTGAGAATGACCTCTCTAGATCTCCCCAAATCCTATCTCTCATCTATCCTACCATATTCCAACAACAAGATGATTATTTGGTAACAAAATATGAGCAAATCTAAACATGATTTAATTTAATTGCTGTTCAACAACAAAATTAGAGGATTTAACTCCCTCATATCCCTCATTTTAACATTGATCTAAGAGTAAAGGACTTCCAAATATCAAGATTTGGATATAACTTTATTCAAAAATTGTCCAAACTTTGGTGGAATAACAAAATGATACTTTACAAATCTAAAAGAATTCATATATTTTTTTCTTCTATTTTACCTCTTATGGGAATTCATGGCATCAAATATAGGAAAAGATCAGCATGTGGGCTTTGGAAGGCTCGGGTAGGTGGGGTCGTTCGGCCAAGGAATCAATGACAGAGAGGAGAAGTAGGGTTCGAATGAATAAGGGCTGTGAGAGTTGGTCATGCTAGAAAGAGTTGTCGGCTAGGGATGAGGCCGACTGTGATTTATGTCCAAAAGCCGGAGACGAGGGACGACATGTTGAGTAAGATTCTAGTGAGAAAAGGATTTATGACAGTTGGTATGGAAGGATTAGGAGGGACGTGAGGCTTCTGTGGTGTGGAGGATGTCGCGTGAGAGTTGGAGCGATAGAATGACTGGGATTAGGGGGAGGCAGGTGAGTGGAATGAACGGAGGTCGGTAAGGAGATGTTGAGTTCAATGGATATGTGCGACGGGAGAGAAGCTGGGTTAGAAGTTCGACAAGGGAGGGACGTTCGGTCGGCTACTTGAATCGAACGAATGGGAAAAGAATAAATGTGCTTGGGATCAAATTAGTTGATTAAAGACTCTTAAATGCACATTTATCTTTTTCATAAGAGACGGGATTTGAAAATATTGAACGAAATTTTGAATATGATTAAAAATATTTATAAAAAATATCTAATTTGATTAATAATTTCTATTTATACAGAAATTTTGATTTAATCATGTTATAATTTATTTGTTAAAATTAAATTCAGCTATATTTAATTAAATTGAACATCTAATTTTGCAATATCGCATCAAAATTCATGTGAATTTTGTCAAAATTAAACCCACATATTATGGATGTTATTTTTAGCTAATTCAAAGTTTTGAACTCAATAGCACAACCTGTTTTGCGATTAGAGGTCATTTGAGTAATGTAAAGGTCGATTGAGGCAAATTAGAGCTTAATTCATGCACCGTCTCATTTTGCGGCTTGTCATTTGCACCACACTCGATTGAATCGATCTCGAAAGGTCTCTTTCAATAGCTTTCTTTGTTTAAGTGACAAAGGTGTAGTCTGTTTCATGTAAGGAGCTCATTTGGATAGTGTTGAGGTCTCCTAACTTCGATATAAAAACATTACTTTTGCCACTTATTTTCCTTTATTAAATGATAATTAATTGATGTGATGAGTCATCTTTAGTCAATTTTGACATTTTGATGCATCGGCCCAGTCCATTTTACAATTGAAGGTCATTCTTGTAACGTCGAGGTCAATCAAGGCGAACTCAAGTTTAATTCATAGGTCATTGCACTTAAATTGCTCCATACTAGACCGAATTGATTGCAGAATATCTCATTTGATAGTTTTTTCTATTTCGGTGACAACGGTGTAGTCCATTTCACGAAAGAAACTTATTTGGATAGCATCGAGACCTTCCAACTCATGATATGTGTGAAACTATTTATGCAATTTATTTTTCCTTATTGGATGATAATTAGATGATTCGAGAAGTCAATTTTAATTAATTTTGATATTTTGGACACATCCACACAATCAAATTTATGATCAGAGGACATCACGACAGATTTTGATCACGATCGAAGCATTTTAGCTTCAATTGGCTTGATGTCGAACTGAAATTCTCGCTAAATTCATCATGTATGTGTGATTAAACTCATGAAAATCATTTGTAGGTCAACAAAATGGTGACCTCATCTATAACCTTGACATCATCATGTGGCTTTGATCCTGTTTGATAAGTCACCTAAAACTTCTCATATAATGATATCTCTTGGGAGATCAATGAACGAAGTTGTTGATTTGTAACTAAATTCTTCAACATTGGTCACCAAACTCCACCAGCTACTAAGGGATGTCCACCTCACCAGCCCCATGTCATTTTCGGCCACCCTCACTAGCTGACCGTCTGCCACGGCCTAAACCAACTATTTTAATTGATTTACATGGGGAGGAGGGTATACACCTCATCCCCCTTTCAAACTCAATACACATATTCCTCACAAAGAGCCCCTCAATTTCACAAGTTCCCAGAGCTCCCCGGTAAGACCAAGCCTCACCTCAACTCGAGCCTCCCTCATACCCACCTCCACTAAATCAACACCAAACTCTAATTAACTCTTCCCACACCTTCCCCTCACTCCAGTAAACCAAAATAAATGGAGAACCACTATATCTGACCACCAGAAGGCACTCTTAGACCAACTCCAGTAAGCTTCATGGAGGTGTTTTTTCTAGAGGACGATCGATAGGGATGCAGCTCGAGACTTCTTTAATAGGGATTCGTCTCTTCAAGACGAAGCTACCTCAGTTGTTTGACTGCCGGTTTATAGCTCCGATAAGATAAATTCCTACAAAGTTTAGCAAATCATAAGATTCTTGATCTTTTGGTGAAATGAATTTGCATTTGGTGTAGATTGAGCCGTAGGAACCCTCTTAGATTCACCCTATATTGATTTGCATTCTATTTTGCCATCAAATGATCGAGCGGTGAAACGCAAACAATATTTGTCTCTCATTGGATCCATTGTCCATTTTGCATGATTACAACGAGAGACCATGATTAATTGTGTTAGAGTTTATTTATTTATTTATTTATTTTTAATTCGCGTGATTAATCTCAACCATTCAATCACAAAACGATTTAAATAACCAATCCCACGGCTCCACGTGAAAAACATAGTCGCGTTAATGCTGACGACATCAACTCTGTAAATAATTTAATTTGGGTTAAAAAATCATTTTAATTAGTCAAAACTTTAAAAAATCATAACTAATTATAGAAAAATCTAAAAAATTAAATAAACCCATTTTGGAAAGCTTAGATAGAAAAATATAGGAAAAATAAAAGCCCCAATTTTTGTTAAATGAACTGTGTCTAATTAAGATTTAAACTTTTTATTAATTAGTATAATCAAGCCTCAATTACTTGGCTAGTTGACTTAAAAATTAGTGTGATTATTTCATGAGATGATCTCTACCACCCATAAATATTTCATGTTAATTTGCTAAGTAATTTGTAGAATCAAAATTTTCAAACCTAAATTAGTCATTTTGTGCATTTAATAATTATATAAAATCAAGAAAATTATGAATGTAATTATGTGAGCCTAATTTTGTATTCAAATAGTAAGGGTGATCAGAGAATTAGGACCCTTAGTTCTAATTATTTCTTAAAATAGCCCAAAGGGATTTTATTTAATTAATTAATTCATTAATTAATCTAGGGCTTATAAAAATCATAGTACATATTTTTTAAAATTTTGATCAACTCCTCTTTATGCTCAGCTAATAAAAATGTTTTCAATGAAATTAAAATGCTCAATTGGTTTGAGGTATTTTGACTATAATTGATGATTTTAATTTTATTTATTTATTTAATTAACTCTTAATTATAAGCTCAATTGCATTAGAATTTTTTAGGATATGTTTATGCATTTTCAGTAATTTTAACATAATTTGTGGGCATACACTTAGCACTTAATTGAATTTATGGGCTCTTTTGGGCTTAATTTGACTAAATAAATAATTAACCTTAATAATTCATAAAAATCATCTAAGAAACTTTTAATTCACTTAATGAACAGAGATGGTTAAGAGATAATTTTAATAATTTTCTCTTTTCTTTAGGATTAAATAATTTAAATTCTAAAAGTTAATCCTTAATGAACTTGATTAGGCTTAAGGGTGCTTATCTTGATATAAAGATCCATAGGAATTAGTAAATTCCAATAGCTATTTGATAATGTTTAATTACTTTACTTTAATTATCTATAAATTTATATTTTATATGTTTCATACATTCATCTTTCAAAATAAAATAAAAGATTTCATTTAATTGCATGTCTTTGAATTAAAATAATGTCGCTACTATCACTAGTAAATCTCAAATTAATTTTCTAATTAATTAAAATTTTTATTAATATAAATATAGATTAATTTGAATAATTAAAATTCAAATCTAAATCCTATATGTATGAGCTACAATTTGAAAGGGTATATAGTTTGGAAACTCAAGATCATAACTGGCCTGAAGGAGGTCGTGATACCTTGTACCTTTTGGTATAATAATGACACGTACCTTGAGATTTATAGTGAACTACATACTAAAAAATTTATTTTTTACCTACACATCTATAGCATTCTAAAATTTTTCATGACTTTATCCTTATATCTATATGTATATGCATATGTATATGAATTATCAAGTATATAGTTTGGACATCCAGGGAGTATGATACTTTAAGTAGTTCTAAGAGGTTCTTTGATTACCTCATTTCCCCGGTTCAATAACGGAACATACTTACTTAAATTCAATATACTAATGTATCCAAATATGTATATAATAAATAACTAAATTATCTTTTTCTACAAATTCATGCTTCAATTACATGTTATCTTAAATGTTAATAGATGAAATATATTAACCCATACATGCATAATAATTTCATGAATTATATATATATATATGTATATATAGATATATATATATATATATATATATATATATATATATATATATATATATATATATATATATATATATATATATATATATATATATATAATTCATTAAAGTATTCTATTAAACATATTATTTAATTAAAGAAATATTAAAGGATGATGAAACAAGGTTAAGAAAATGTCATTGAACTAACCATAATTTGATTTTGTTGTACTTCGTTCAGTTACGTATTGCTTAATCAAATTAATTGCTAAACTTTATTGTGGACAAACATTCATCACTAGATAACTTAAATATTAAAGCCTAATTATGACATACCACACTAAGCTATAGCACACACATTAGAATGCAAAGTCATCAATCTTAGTCTTAAGTCAGGCCGGTGCTCATTATGATGATGTGATGTTTTATTTTGTGATGTAATATTTTAGGATTAGGATTAGTGTTATGTGATTTAGGATGAGCTAGAAGGCTTAGACGTGGGAGGCCCTGTGATGCCTGGAGTTCCCAAATCTAAGAAGTTAAGATGAAGATGAAGAATTAAAGACCTCACATAGCTTTATTTTAATTTTTTAAATTAAATGTAATCTAGGCTGTATAAGGGTAGAGCTCGACTACCCAAATTTTTTTTCGAGGTGTATGACAGTACTTGATCGCACCGACCTTTTATTCTTTAAATCAAATGATGTTTATTTCATTGTTTACTTTGATTATGTATTTGAAATGGTATGCTTTTCAAAGGTTTCTTAAAGTTTGATTATTTGTTGTGTGGCATGATTAATATTTCTTTTAAAAAAATTAATATTTCTTCTCCAATTAATCAACTTTAATTAAATTTCAATAACTCAAAAGAACATTTAAATGCTTTGTAAGCATCATCTTAGAGAAGACCTCTTCTTGCTGATTTAGCCCATAATCTTATTTTATTATGCATTTAGGCATAAACCCTCACAAGCTTAAGTTCAAATTGCTGAATCAAAAATGAAATAAAACTTATAAGTTTTGTTGCATTAGTCTAGGCATAATTTTTATATCAATCATGATCTAGTCTCTTAGGGAGTGAGTTTAGAACTCTAGATTCATTCCTAAATAATGATAATCTATCTATCTTGCATTTACATAAGATCGGTCTACATGATTTTGAATCGTATGAGGTGTTAGCTAGTAGCCACTTCAAGCAGTTATAAGTCTAGAAGAGTCGGGAACAGTTCAATATTTTTAGTGAAAGTGAACCAATATATCCCATTCTCTAATGTAGAATTAGGTGAGATCTTAGCTCATGCTAGAGCACTCTAGATATAGGTTTAGAGGCCACTTGTTTCTCTTTTGTTATGAAAATAAGTCCTCACCTCTTAGGCATTTTAACATCCTTGTGTTATTAGAATCTAAGCCCTATATTTTTAATAAAACATCATCTCAAATTAATATAATTTTACTTCTCTAAAAATATAAAGTCTCACTATAGCATATATTGAAGCACTCACTAGGATTTCTAGTATCATGAGTTACTCTTCATATTACGGTCTTTCTACTTGATTTTTCCCAATAACTATCAATCCTTTGATATCAAAATTTTAAATCTTTGGTGACATTAGTTGACTAATTTAATTGAGAGTATTCTTAAAAAATCTCCATAAAGAATTAAAGAACTATTGACCTCCCTTTTGGAGTGAGCTCTCAACTTCCTCATCATAGATCTAGGACTCTTATAGACACTAAGAGTTCCCAAGTCTTAAGACACTTCTAGTGATTAGGTCAACACTCAACTTAACCCTATAGTAGGAATATGTTGTGCTTTAGGGATTTAGAAGGACTTGCCTACCCTATAGCCTAAAATAAATCCTTGCCTCCTTCTTCCAATCCAAATTCAAAAATCAAATCCAACTATCAAATGACTGAATCCCATAATTAAATTCAAATTCCAAATCCCTTCCTAAGCCATTTGATTTTATCTTATGGAGTTAGCCTTAACCAAATTCAAATCAACCCCAACACAATTGATTTTTTCAATTATCAGATTCAATCCCAAGTCAAATTCAAATCATAAATCAATTCCAAACTCTAAATGATTAAAACCCATGATTAAGTCCAAATTCCAAAATCTCTTCCTAAGCCATATGAACCACCTTCATATGTTTAGTCAAAACTTTTTCAAACTAACTCAAACTTGGTTGGTTTCTTTATGAATCATTCATTCATTCATTTATATTCACAAATATAAATGAAATCCACACTTAAACCATTCAAATCAAATCAAAATAGATCAAATCAAACCAATTCTCTACTTAAGCCCTTTTGACCTACATCCCTTAATTTGGTCAAATTTACTTCCAAATCACTCCAAACTCAAGTGATTTTCTCATAACCCATTCATATCTTCATTTATATTCACAAATATAAATGAAATATAAATTCAAATGGTCCAAATCAAATCAAATTTCTAATTTTAGCCTTTTTAGCTAAATTCTTGAACTTGGCTAAATGATACCCAAACTAACTCAAAACTCATGAATTTCTTATGATTCAATCATTCCTACAATCATTCACCCAAATACAAACATAAAACACCATTATCAGACCAAATCCAAGCTAACCCAAATCAAATCCAAGTTAACCCTTTGACTTAAAATTATCATATGAACCAAAACCCATATGGCTCCAAATCAAATGCAATTGGATTTATATTTCATTCCTAGGCTCATGTGTGAGTTCAACTAAACTTGAATCAAACCTTGATCAAGCCAATTAACCCATTTAGGATGACTTAACCCAATGTGACCTAAAGGACCTTTTGAGCCAAGTTCCAATCCAACCCAAATTGGATTGATCTAGCCATCTAAACTTCATAATATAACCAACAATCATCATAGGGTGATCAATTACATTGAATTAGGTCAAACCAAGTCAAACCTAGCGTTTGACCAAGTCAACATTTAACCCAAATAAAACCCAAACTAGCCAAAATACACCATATGCCAAATTGATTAAAACCATTGACTCAAACCTATTCATAATCAATGATTGAACATGACCAAACCATCAATTAAGCCAAACCAAGTCCAATTGGCCATTTGACCTAAGTTGACCCAAATTGGCCTAAAATGCTAAAATAGGTCAAATCATGATTTGATCCAAAGTGATTACAACCAGTGGCTCAAGTTCATTCCAAATCACTTATTGAACTTTACCAAAGTCATAATTGAGCCCAAGTTGACCAATTGGTCAACAACCCAACTAATAAATTGACCTAAAGGTCAAATTGCCCAAAATTCAAATCAAATCCAAATTAAACAAAACCAATGCCTACAATCATTTTTTTTTTTGACCAATTGAACTTGACAACCAACCAACTAATTTGGTCAAATTGGTCAACTTGACCAATTTGACCCTTTTGAATCCAAATGAGTCAAATCCAAACCTAGGACAAACCAACTCAAACTAACTGAACCAAAACATCCCAAATCATTAGATGAACCTAACCGAAGCCTTGGTTTGACCTTATTTGACCAATTGGTCAACCCAACCCATCCTAGCTCAAATTGAACCCATTTGACCAATCTAAGCCAAACCACTCAAATCCAATTTATAGAATCTTGTGGGCTGATCTAGCTCAACTTAAACTCACCCTAGGTCAGCCAAGACCTCCCAAGCCAAGTGGGCCACCAAGATTATCCATCAAACCATTGGATTTAAGCTTTCTAATGGATCCAAGCCAAGTCAACTCCCATCCCCATGGTAGCCCCTTCACTCAATAAACCTTCTCGACCCACCCCAGCCCACTAACCCCTAGGTCAGGACCTTTGGTAGGTGAGTTGACTCACCTCCATCCCAAATCGAGCACCCATTGGATCCAAACCTTGCAACTTTTGCAAAATGGATCCATAGCAACCTCCCATCTCTTCTCCCACCTCTAACATGCCACCTGAACTTGATAGAGACAAGTCCGGTAGCTGGACGACAGCCAGCCAGTGCATCATGTGCATATTATCGTCTGTCCATCATGAGAAATTGAGGGGTATACTCTCTCAATTCGAGCGAAAATCAAAGCCAATTGCATTGAGAGACTTCCTAAGCTAATTCTGAAGCCCCTTAGATCGATCCCAAGAATCCTCAAGCCCTACTCGATTGGCATTGCCCATTCTCGAGCAAAGCTAAAATAGGACATCCCAATCTTGAGCAATACTCTCTTGTTTCACAATCAAACTCAAATTCCTTTTACCCACACTCTCACCATACTCCATCGAAGCCAAACAAGTCATTTCTTGAGCTCCCAAGTAGCTGGATGTGCGACTTCGATCGGAGTCGAGGCCTTCATGTATGTGGATTGATCGAGCACTCTACCCCAAATTGAAACCAAAGCTTCTCAACAGGACCTCACCTCAACTAGGCGAAGCTACCTCCGATGACCCACCACTAAACATTAACTCCGGTGAGGTAATTTTGCAAACCGAGCTTTGAATGCAAAAATGGGTTGGTCTATTGTGAAGTAAATTCGAACGTCATGAGAATTTGATCATTGGATGTGTGGTCCTCCCTTCCCCGAAGGTGTGGGATCGATTGGAGATAATGTGAGCTCGGGTGAGCTCGAATCGAACGGGGAAAGACGACGACATTCATTTTTTGCCATTCTTAAACTAGATAGATCGTGTTTCGCATGATTGGAACAAACGGCTCTGATTAGATCCCATGTTAGATCCCATGATTCCTTTCATAAACCATAGATGCATGTCCGATCTTAGATCTTGATGGTCCAGAAAGCCATGAGTTGACACGGATGTGACTACTTAAATAGCCAAGCCCATCATGCCATATGGAAAGTGCACTACGTCAGTGTGCCACGCCAGCCTCCATGTGGCCCGATGGGATTAAGGCTTTAATTAGATTATTATAATTAATTTTTAAAACTAAAACTTCCTAAATTCATAACTAATTGTAAGAAAATCCAAAAAAGGTAAACTTTGGCTCATTTTATAGGTATTTCAGAGTAGAATATAGAAAAATTATTATTAATTAATTTTAAATTGTGATTTTAGCTTAATCAAGATTTAATTAGAAATTTAATTAGCTTAATTACCCCTTAATTAAGCATACAATTAATCTCAAATTTTTTGTGGATGTCTATTGGGATGACCTCTACCTTCCTTATTTTTTTGGATTTTATTGGTTGCTTAATTAGGAAAATCAATTGATTAAGCCTTAATCACTCTCTTAATTGAATTAGTGATAATTAGTGAATGAACAACAGTCTAATTAATTATTTAAGCCTAATTACCTTTGTGGAACAGTAAGGAAACTTACGAAGTATGATTGGGATTTTTTCCCAATTCATTTCCTAGATTTCCTTCACTTTTTGAAATTAACTTAATTGATGATTAATGAGGTAATTAATTGCTTAATTAATTAATTAATTTCCAAGACAAAAATTAGAGCCTAATTGAATGTTTAAAATGACTTAGGGATTAAGGATTGAGGCTTTGTCCTTGATCCCTCTCTTTAAATTAATTTCATCATCCTAATCAAAATATAATCAAATAATTCAATCAACTAATCAATAAGCTTGATTTAACTCAATCTAAAATCCACTTCACACTTAAGTAACTTTTAATTGATCTTGGGTAGCTTTTTGGGTGTTCATTAACCCAAGGTGAGAGATAATGAAATTATGGTTAGCTCACATATGTGAGAAAACCATAAAAGTAGTTAAGTGAGATCCCTTAAGCCTAATTAACTATTAATCATAAGCCAATTACATTAGGCCACTTTCATTTCTTAGGAGCATTACAAATTTTCTTTTCTTGTAATTGCATATCATATTGGCTTATTATTAATTAGTTAATTAACTTAAGGTGATATAAGTAAGGGTTAATTTATTCACTTAATTCATACCTTAACTTAATTAAAACATAAAATTAACCTAAATATTCTTCATTAAACCAAATTAATTCACACATGGGGAATTGGATTAAGATTAACAAATTTCTTTCATATTTCCTAAATCAAATTAAACTCAAAGTTAAAAATGTCTTTAAAGGATTTTGGTTTATTTTAAGTAGCCTTATTTAATGTGATTGTCCTTAGTAATTAATTGGGATGAATGAGATCATGTGCTTATATTCCTTTATTTCTTTCCAATCATGCTAAATATGCTTGCCATGTGAAATCATGCATTCATTTCTTTTAAAACTAATTAAACAAAATGGTTTCTTCTATGTCAAATTGCATGTGTTGACTTAAATTAAAAAAAGGTGTGGCTATTATTACTATTAAATCAAAAGCTATTTTCAAAAGCCCATAAATCAAGTATAATATATGGAGTGATGTGAATTACAAATATCTATAAGTTTGTATATGATTATAATATAATATATGCAATATGAAGTTCTCTTTCCTTATCTTACATAGATTTACATAGGATTTACAAATGTATAGTTCATTTGAAAAGAACACAACATTTGCCTAAATCTATTCCTATGCATCTCCATGTTAAGACTTAGGAAGAATTTCACATCACATATGTAAATCATATATTCAAATCAAATATGACTTCTTGCATGACTTCTTATTCTTGTGGTTCTTTTTGAACATTCATATGTATCTGAGAAAAGTGGTATATTAGTCTAGACACCCCAGGGCTGGGAGGCTTTAAGTAATTCTAAGTAGGTCTTGTACCTTACGCCCCTTGTGCAGAAAATAATGTCGACGTACTTACTTAAAGCTCTTACACATATGTATGTATGATGTGGCCAATGAATAAGAATCATAAATCAAATAAATCAAACACAACTTTTGCATGGTTTTTCCTATCCTTATAGTTGCTTATACATCTACATGTATCTAAGAAAAGTGGAATATTAGTCACGGACACCTGGGTAGGCTTTAAGTAGCCCTAAGTAGGTCTTGTACTACACATGGTAAAAAAATGACTACTTAAAACTTTTATACATGTGAATGTGTATCTAGCTAATGGATGAAAAATCTCTCTTTCTATTAAAAAGGCATCCATTCATGATTCAATCAAAATTAAATATCTAAATTCCAAATACACTTCTTTGCATTCATCATTCAAGTATGCTAAAAATATAAATTGCATATATAGGTATGCTTAAGATTTACTCATATGCATGATATACATGATAGAAAGTAGTAATTCATTCTAATTAATCTTAAAATGCCTTTCTTATTGAATAAGGTTATTTAGGGTGAACCTAAACTTAAGGTTAATCAAAACATGTAATAAACCATTCACTAAAGGAAATTGATTAATTAACTTACTTTAGAATTGATTCTAAGGTAGGGATGAAATGGGGGGTCTCCTCTCTTTCTTCTCTTTATAACACCTTAGTTGATTAAGTGTAGGCCATATGAAACAAAGAAAAAAAATACTAAGTAAAAAATCTTCAAATCAATTAAATCACTTAAAGAGAAATCAACCCCTTTATAAATTAAATCCCTCACACTTAGCAAATTATAACTCTATGGCCTAGTTAGGACATACCACAAAAGCTTTAATTCACACACATTAGACTAAGTCACTATTTCTTGCATTATGTTAGGGCAGTGTATGGTTTGATATATGCTTGTTCTGTGATGTATTATTTTAGACTGGATGTTAAGGTGTATGTGTGTAATCTTGATGTTAGGCCGTTATTAGCCTAATCATATTTTTTGTAGGGGGCAGTGCTTAAGGGCCACTATAATAAAAATATAAATGATTTTACTGTGCAAGTTGCTTATGACCCTAAGCATAGCCCAAGTTAGGACAGCTGGGCTTGGTTACCTATATGCAGGGTGCTAAGTCCAAATTGCTCATATAACTGCTTGGGTTGTATGATGTGTTTAGCTAACATTTGTTTTGCAAGTATAGCTTGATTTACTTTCCTTCTTTTAATATAATTTTACATTAGGATTAGGATGAGTGTTATGGGGGATTAGGATGAGCATTAGTTATGAGACTAAGTCTTATGTAATATGTGATGCCTTTGGAGCAAACACATCCAAATCAAAATAGAAGGAAGAAAGAAATGAAGCAAATTAAATGAATAAATGAAAGAAGAAAGAAGAAAAAAATGAAGACCCCCCATTATTCATCATTTGTAATATAATTATTCTTTCATTATGTCAGGATGTATAAGGGTAGAGCTCAGCTACCCACATTTCTTTTCGGGTTGTATGGCAGTACCCGACCGCATCAGCCACTTATTATTTTGTGATAGATTCATAAAATTGCTTGATGTTTGTTTAGCTTGTGTGTTAGAAAAAGCATGCCTCTTCATAGTTTATTTATGATTGATGATTGTTGTATGGTCTGGATGAGATTAGGCTCCTAAGATAAAAATTAATCTTTCTACCCAAACTAACTCATAACTAAATCTCTAAATAACTCATAATCTCATGTAAAAGCCTAGGCATTAAATCAAGATAATAAAATATTTAACAACCCTTTAGCTGGATATTGTATGTTTAATATCATGCATAATCATCTTATTTCACTCATGTTAAGAGGGCTTCTATCTTTGCCAGATAGAAATGGGCTTAACCTTTAAGAGCATATGATGGAAGAACACCTCTTTCTCATTTAATTTGGCCCATAATCAACTTCTCATGCATTTAGACATACAAAATCCTATAGCCTGTGTCAAAATAAATAGTCTCAATTAAATAAAATTTGATAAAAAATTTTACATTAGATTAAGTTATTATTCATACCCCTCATGCTCTAGTTTCTTAAGGAGTGGGTTTAAGGACTTAGTTTCTTTTCAAAATAAATAACAACCTAACCATCTTGCAAAGCATAAGACTTGACCACATGGTTTAAAAATATAAGAGGAGTTAGCTGGTTGCCACTCCAGGTAGTGATAAGCCCAGCAGTTGAATGGTTTACCCTCTCTTGTGGAGATAAACCATATACCTACTTTCGCCTTAGATTTAGATTATGCTTTGGCCCTTGCCAAGGCTCACTAGATTTAGGATCTGAGGTTATTGTTTTCCTTTGTGAGCTACAAGCATAAGTCTTCACCTCTTAGGCATTTTCATAATATTGTACTATGAAATTATAAGTCCTAGATTTCTAATATAATTTTAACTCAAATAAATAAATCTCCTCAATTTCAAATACATAAAGCCCAACCATAGGATAGATTGGAGTGCTCACTAGGCTTCTTAGTATCATGAGTACTCCCTACTCATCTCCTCTGGTTTCGATAATAAATCTTCCCTTCTAATCCATCCCACTTGATTTTCTAAAACATAACCAATTTATTGATAGTCTATCTTTGAATTCTTTGGAGACAACAATCATCTACTTTAATCGAGAGTATTCCTAAAAAACTTACCTTCTTAGGATATAATGAACTATAGGGGCTTGTCCGCATAGGAAACTTTAGAACCCAGTTTAAAAAAACCCTACTTTATTCATCCATATAAAGTAGGAGAAAAATCCTAGTATAGTTGAAGACCCATCATGCTTTAGAGTCCTTATTAGGTGATTAGGTCTATCGTAGGATAGTGATTTCTATCTTTTGAGATAGTACACTATTCTTTGATGTCATACCCTTTTATCTTAATAAGTACATCCTCATATCTACATGGTGTCCCCTCATATATACACAAACAACCCAAAAATAAACACCATAGATTTATTTGGCGACTTCGCTAGGGATGGTTCCTCTCTCCATCTCTAGTAGATGATTATTGTCTCCAAGCATCGATAGTGGACTTGCATTTTATATAAAGTTCATGACTATCTTTCCTTCCATTGGCACTTAGCTTATTTCATTCTTAAGCAAAGTTAGCTGATATCCTTTAGGTTTTAGGACTCACTCCATGTAGGTCTTGAAACCCTTGTTTGGTTCCCCAATAGGTGAGAACATAATTTATCAATGAAGGGAGAGATAATAAAAAATTAGAACCTCCTCACCACTAGCTTGGTGAGGCAAGGTTCATCATAAAATTTAAGAAAATGATTTCTTTCACAAAATGATACTTTCCAAAAGTACTCCTTTTTGAAAATAGCCATCTTCATTCTACATACTCAAATTTTGTTGGATGAAGATTCTACTTTCAAATCATAACATGAAATTGAAACTCCACTCAACATATTTCACATATGCTAGAGTTGAGGTTTCTCTCTTTTCAAAATCAATAAATCACATACATGGCATCAAAGCATATTGTTGAAATCTATTTAACGTACTTAACATTTATTAAATAAATTTCCCCTCTATTTTAGAATCTTATTTTATATGCCATGTTTGTCAAAAGAAATAGGACACATCAAATACATTTGATTCCCACTTAACATGTCAAAATTGTTAATGAGAATCTCATTTTCATATGCATCTGATTCCACTTTAAAATATCAAAGTTGTTAAGTGAGAATCATGTTATCAAATACCTTTGATTCCCACTTAACATATCAAAATTGTTAAGTGAGAAT
Organism: Cymbidium sinense; assembly: GCA_021442155.1. NCBI lineage: Eukaryota > Viridiplantae > Streptophyta > Magnoliopsida > Asparagales > Orchidaceae > Cymbidium > Cymbidium sinense. Next base: position 168,506,492 of record CM038218.1, on the reverse strand, counting down.
CACATTTTCAAATACATTTGATTCCCACTTAACATATCAAAATTGTTAAGTGAGAATCTCATTTTCATATGCATCTGATTCCACTTAACCTATCAAAGTTGTTAAGTGAGAATCACATTATCAAATACATTTAATTCCCACTTAACATATCAAAGTTGTTAAGTGAGAATCATATTTTCATGTACATTTGATTCCCACTTAACATATCAAAGTTGTAAAGTGAAAATCTCATTTTCATGAACATTTGGTTTCCACTTAACATATCAAAGTTGTTAAGTGAGAATCACATTTTCATATACATTTGATTCCCACTTAACATGTCAAAATTGTTAAGGGAGAATCTCATTTTCATATGCATTTGATTCCACGTAACATATCAAAGTTGTTAAGTGAGAATCACATTTTCATGTATATTTGATTCCCACTTAACATATCAAAGTTGTTAAGTGAGAATCTCATTTTCATGAACATTTGGTTTCCACTTAACATGTCAAATTGTTAAGTGAGAATCACACATTTTTGATTCACTTAACATGTCAAAATTGTTAAGTGAGAATCTCATTTTTATATGCATTTGATTCCACTTAACATATCAAAGTTGTTAAGTGAGAATCACATTTTCATGTACATTTGTTCCCACTTAACATATAAAAGTTGTTAAGTGAGAATCTCATTTTCAAAATACATTTGATTCCCACTTAACATATCAGAGTTGTTAAGTGAGAATCACATTTTCATGTACAGTTGATTCCCACATAACATATCAAAGTTGTTAAGTGAGAATCTCATTTTCATATACATTTGATTCTCACTTAACATATCAAAGTTGTTAAGTGAGAATCTCATTTTGATATGCATTTGATTCCACTAAACATATCAAAATTGTTATGTGAGAATCACATTTTTATGTACATTTGGTTCCCACTTAATTTATCAAAGTTGTTAAGTGAATCTCATTTTCATGTACATTTGATTCTCATTTAACACATCAAAATTGTTAAGTGATAATCTTATTTTCATGTCATATTTGATTCCACTTAACATATCAAGGCTGTTAAGTGAGGATCTCATTTTCATGTCACATTTGACCTCCACTTAACATACCAAATTTATTAAGTGGGAGTCCCATTTTCAAAACATATATCAATCATATTTGACTTTTGTTTAACACATCAAATTTGTTAAGTGAGAGTCTCATTTTTAATACATATTTGATTTCTACTTAACATGCCAAGTCTATTAAGTAAGGATCTCCTCTTTTAAATCACATCATATTTGGGCTTTCACTTGACATACCAAAATTGTTAAGTGAGAGTCCAAATTTCAAAGAAAAATAAAACAAATAGCTATCATATTTGATTTTCATTTAACATACCAAATTTGTTAAGTGAAAGTCTCATTTTCAAACATAAATCAAACACATATGTGGCTTTTACGTAACATAACAAATTTATTAAGTGAGAAGTCCCATTTTCAAATCAATACTTCATTCATCTCTAAGCAAAAGGAATTTCACAAAAAATTCTCAAACACACAATCATAACCTCTTCTTAGCATACTTAAATTTGCTAAGTAAAGATTTTTTCAAATCATCAATATTTTCAAACAAGATATAGAAAATACAAATATCTCCACGAAAATCTCTCCTCAAATTTTTGAACCCCACCCAACCTAGCTAAATTGGTTGAGTATGGGTTCTAAAATCAAAAGAATCAAATGACAAAGACTCTCCTCCAAACACAGAAATCTCTCCAATGAACCCCACTTAACATATTTCATTGAAGTGTGGGTTCAAAACTCTAAATCTATGTCAATCTTGAGGATGAATATTAAAGTAGAAATATGACTCAGATTACATTTCAACACATGCAGAGATACAGCTCAGATAAGTCAGTGCAATCTTTACAGTTAGTACACATAGCTTCTCAGAAGTTAATTCACCTTCTGTTTGGGATAGACTTTCCCTTGGATCGAGCCAGCCTCCCCGAGACTGACTCCACCCATTTGGTCTTCTTTGACTAAGGATTTGAGGGAGCACGTGTCACTTTTGAGGGGTGACCCTCACTACCGTTAGTCAGGATGAGGTGGTGGCGGTAGCCATCCTCGTTGACATGCCCTGAGTACCCTCCATTAAAGAAGGCTACGGTGGTTCCCACTCCTTTTTGAGGTAGTTTGCACATCTCCTGTCCCTACTATTGCTCTAGTGAGCTACTACCTCCTCTTTGGTTACCACAAGGGGAAGGCTATCTTAGCAGATAGTCTCCTCCACTTTTGAGGTACTAGTTCTCGCTCTACCTTGTTCACTTTCATACTCAATGCCATAATAAAGTCAAGATTAATTAGACGCAGTGGCGACGGAGCTTAAAGCTACATCACATGTAGTCGATGAGGGTTCTCCCCGAGAGGTCTCTCACTTCCGACCAGTAACAAGTTCCACCCCCTCTCAGCCTCACGTGGAAAGAAAGATTATCGAAGGATTGTTGTTTATCCCCCACCATTGGCATACTATGAAACACCAGATATGGACGGAGGCCCTATGAGTGAGATTGTCCAACGTGGGTTGTAGCATCTGGATGCTCAGTCTGTACCATTTGATCTATGATCATTGATCACTAGGAGTGTGAGGAGTTGGATCCATGAGAGAGGCCATGGAGGCCCAAGCATCTACTTAGGCAGGTAGGAAGGAATAATAGAGGTATGCCAGGTAGTAAGTAGCCTCTGCTCTGATGGATTTTTGGATCATCCCCCCGTAAGGGTCGATCATTCGGATAAGATTATTCTTACCAGCCAGTAGAGAATCTCCCATTAAGGCGGTCGGTGTTGCCTTCACCACTCCCCTCATCCACCAACACTATGCGGCTCACAGCATCCACCACTCTTACCAAGATTCAGAAGCCCCCATCCGGGGAGAGACCATTCCCTTTGGTGATCCGGCCGATCAAAGGATCCCACTCCATCTACTCCACCGACTAGGGTGAGGATGAGTTCCCCTACTCAACCTCCTACTTCAGTCTTGGTAAAGAAGGAGTGGTGATCCCGCAACATCATGGTCATACCACCACCACCACCACCATCAGAGCCAGCGACAACTGCAGAGGAGGAAGGGGATAGTCTTATAGTTCCCATGGCAGTGGTTCTCTCTAGGGATACCACTCCACCGATGAACATTCATGCGCATATCTCTTCTAGTGAGCATGACCCTCTTAGAGCTAGCACTATAGTGGCAGGCAGTGTTAGATGTATTTCAGCCAGTGACCACAGTCACTCCACCGGCCAGCCTTGAGTGTTTATATCGACATGTTTAGATCATTCCTTGGACAAGATCATTACTTTGTCAAGAAGAGGGAACTCTTAGGCAGTGACCTCATAGATTTTGAGGATGAGCGGGTAGCATTTGATCCCAATGAGGATGACCTTCTTGAGGATTGGGCCGAAGTCCACATGGTTGATACTAGGAGTTCCCTTCAGAGAGATCAGCATAGTCAGGAAGGTATTGTAGTTGAAGAGGATATGCCATCCATTCAACTCAACACCTCCTCCATCAACTTAGGCAGAAAGATGATCATATTGATAGAATAGGGAAAAAGATCGAAGAGTTGATGGCAGTAGTGTTAGCATTGTAGAATTCAACCCCGGTATCACATCCTTCTCCTATAACAATCGATAGAGTAGAGTTGTCACACACTTCAATTCATCCTAGATCCATTCTTGTTGAAGAAGACAGTGGTAACTTGCATAGGAATGTGGTGGATAGCACCTCCATGCATGAAAAGACATTAAACACATAGTGGTGCAGCAGGTGAGGGATGCATTAGCGCAAGGGTGGCTCATCTGTTCCAAAGGGTAGTCCCTACTAAATAATTTGATGGTGTCAAATATCCTAAGGGCTTTGTGCCTCCATCCTTCAAAATTTTTGATGGCAGTGGGAACCCTCAACAGCATATAGCACATTTCAGGGCCAGATGTTGCAATGCCGATGGCAGTGATGCACTCTTATTTTGCCTCTTCTTCAGTAGCTTGATAGACATTGCATTTGATTGGTACATTGAACTACCCAACAGTTCAGTGAAGATATTTGCTGAGTCAGAGCAACTCTTTATTAAGAGATTTGTTGGAGCTCAGTAAAGGGTAACTGTGGGCGATCTCATTGTAGCTCAACAACACCCCGGTGAGTTCCTTATTGATTAAATTCTTAGAACCACAACTTTCTGAATAGCATTCCATTGAAATTCTATTCACGAATATCCATGGCTCAGTCACCTTCATGCTTAAAGGGTTCACTATTAATACATTTGATAAATTAACCAACAAGGTGGCTAGTCTACAAGGGGAGATCAAATAGTTACCTTTCTAAGATCAGTTAGCCAAGCCCAAACCATAGAAGGCATTTGAGAAAAAGCCAATGGTAGTCATAGTAGTTGATAAGGGGAAGTAGCCAGCTAGGGTGCAGTCAGACAGACCTCGAGCATAGCAGTATCCTCTACCACCCCCTCTACCACCGCCTCGACCATCATACCAACCACCTCAATTTCTCGGTGGATGGCCACCTTATCGGACATCTGCGAGTATTTCTATCCACCCAGGGTACCACTTATATACTATTATTGATAAATTGAATAAACCATATTCATTCAAGAGGGAGGTAGTGAGGAAGATCTTTAAGAACCTCTTAAAGCCTAATTTTCAGTTACTAGAGCCTAGGAGGTCGGAGGATGTGGGCAAGAGTCATGATAAACTACTGCCCCTACTACTGCATGCTAGGTCATGTCTCAGAAGATTGCTTTACCTTTAAGGGCTGGCTTGAGCATAGCTGCAAGTTGGGTGCCATTGTCATCCTTAAGGAATACCTACTAGAACAACCCTCTAGTTTTGTTAGGGTAATCCTTGGAGATACACGCGATCTTCTTAAGATATAGGAAGGTTGGGATATCTCCCTATCTGGAACCTCCAAGAAAATTGTCTCTAAGATTAGAAAGTTACCCTTACAGTTAGCGACTCAAACCTCCAACTCTAAGGAAGGTTTGCAAGTTGCTAAGGATGAGGGAGGTAGAAATAGCGGCTGACAACTTCCACTTGCCCGGATAACATACACAACCATCATTAAATCCATCACTCCTTTCGTTGGACTCCTCCAAGGCTCTTCTTAGTAGCCCTACGATTGAGGGTGCCAAATCCCTCCCTCCCTTTACTTGATTTCTATTTTACATCTCCATCCAAATCTAAGAAATCAATGAAGAAGAAGATTCTACATTCTCTCTTGATGATCTTTACTTTTTCTATAGAAAGCTCTCCAAGTACTAATAATTATAACAGTTTTGATACACTCCTTTCTGATTTAGAAATGGATTGCTCATTCCTAAACACCTGAGTTCACCCATTAAGATAGATTTGGAGTCATTTGACTCCGATGATCCTATAGGAGAAGCTCTAGGTGAACCTGATGAGCAAGTAGAACTTTCCATTGAACCCTCTCATGAAGTCACTGAAGTCAATCTTTATAGTGGCAAACTTCTACCTCCTAGGGTCGCACCTCAGGATAATGGTAAATAAGTCATTAGTTCTTACAATCAAGAAGCCCCTCCATAGTATGCTCCACCTATGGATATGCTTGTGGAGGACCAGCCCAGAGTTAATTATAATGTCCTCGCTCTCCTAAAAAAGTTGCCGGCTAAATTAAGCATATATGATGCCCTTGTCTTATCCAAAGAGATGAGAGAGTCATTGATCAAAGCACTTCTTGATCTAAAATATGCTTAGCTCAGTTGACCACTATTAAAGGGGAGGCATGTTATTCAAGAGATGCCCATGGAGTTACATTTACAAATGAAGACCTTCTTTTGGGGACAACTGAGCACAACCATCCCCTCTACATCACAGTGGACATGGGGCGGGACTCTCCGGTGTTAGTTGATCCAGTGCATCAGTGAACATTATGAGTCTAAAGACCCTTGCCTACTTAAGGATTGACATCTCTGAACTCTGAGAAAATTGAATGATGTTGAGAGGATTCAATGAGTAAGGAGAGAGGGATTTAGGCTACATAGTGTTGCCATTAGAGATAGATGACTAAAAGATAAAGGCCAAGTTTTATATAATTGATTCAGATACATATTTCACTGCTTTGCTTTAGGCCTTGGATACATGAAAATAACATAGTTCCATCATCTTTTACATCAGTGCATCAAATCTTGAAGAGGTGGAATCGAGTATTGTGTCAAAGGAGACTTGAAGCCATTTTCAATTAGGGAGGTTGAGATATATGAAGATGTAGCATACTATCTTCCTCCAAATAAAAGAGTATATTCTCACGAACTTGTTGAAAGTTCAAAAATAAAAGAAAAAAAAAGAAAAAGAAGAAAAACAAAAAGAAAAAGAAAATGGAAAAGAAAATAAATAAAAGTACAAGTGAACAAGAATCACACTGAGGAAGAAGTAGAGTCAGATATTAGATTTTATTCATAGTTTGTTCCTCCATACGAACACATGGGTAGAAAGACTCAACCCCCATTAGGTAGAGGAAGAGGCAAGTCCAGAGGCAGTTCTAGAGGTAGAAGACCTCCTTGATGGTGGCTAGCCAGTAGGAGCTATATTCTAGCTCACAAGAGTACCCCTGCTATCCATATATATTTGGAATCTAGTTCAAAGGATGAGTCTCATCTTATTAGCACACCAACCAACACATCTCAATGGTCCCATTGGAGGTGACATTCGAGCCAGACAGCGATGAAGACCAGGCCTCAAGCAAATCATGAATATATTTGAATCATTATTATGTAGAACTTTCAGGCAGCAGTTGGGAACTTCAGCTATAACCTCACTTTCTTCTGAGAAAGTTGAAGGTTTGCTAGTTAAGGAGGTCCCCAAGTTATCCACAGATGTCAAAGAGGTTTTTGTTGGGAGCATCATCCTCAAGTCAAGAAGCCGATGTAGAACTTAATTCATATAAATATTTAATACAACTACCTTTTGATTGGTATTCTCCTTATGTTTTTAACTTAGCAAAGAAGGGATTAATCCGACATACTTGGTCTAAACATAGGTCAAATTACTTTAAAAGATTATGGGACAACCAAAGCAGACATTCTTAATCAAGACCAGGACTAGGATTCAACATAGTGGGTCCAGTTGATGATGATAACCATTGCCTAGTCATCACCACTCATTTGTGGAGTGTCTTCTCAAATCATGCTAACTCTTATGAGGAGGCAGGTTTAGAAATTTTAGATGACACAAATGAGCTTGAAGTCAAAGAGGCACTGCCAAAGTTCGAAGAAGAAATCACATCAACCATTGATGAACTCAAAGAGATCAACTTGGGATCAAAAGAAGATCCACACTTGACGTACAATAATTTCTTATTGAATGAAGAAGAAACCAATGACTTAGTTAGGCTATTAGTTTAAAGGCGCCGTAGTTATCAAAATGCCGGTTTATCCCACGCGTAGTCCATAAACTAATAGATCTAATGCTAACCCTATCAAGCAAGCTCCTAGATGCATGCGATTAGAAATTGAACAACAGTCACTTGTAATCAAGAAAATGATTGATGTTGGCTTTATGAGAGAAGAAAAATATCCTACCTGGATAGCCAATGTCATCCCAGTTAAGAAAAAGAATGGCCAAATTTGCATATGCATCGATTTAAGGGATTTGAATAAGGCATGTCCTAAGGATGAATTTTCACTTTCTATACTAGAATTAATGGTGGACATTGCCTCATCTCATACAGTATTCTCCTTTATGGATGGGTCATCTGGCTACAACTAAAATAAGATGGCCCCTGAGGATGAAAGAAACTCTACTTTTCGAACCCTGATCGAAATCTATTGTTATAAGGTTATGCCTTTTGGCCTTAAAAATACCGATGCTATATACCAGCGAGCCATGACTCAGATTTTCAATGAACTTATTCATCATCAAGTTGAATGCTATATTGATGATCTAGTAGTCAAAAGCAAATAAAAGGAAGACCACCTCTTTGACTTAAGAGTAGTTTTCAAATGGTTAAGATAATTTAACCTCAAAATGAATCCCATGAAGTGTGCATTCGGAGTAGCTTTAGGAAAATTCCTTGGGTTTGTTGTTTGACATCGGGGAATAGAGATCGACCTAGAGAAGATCAAGGCTATCTTAGAAATGCCACCCCCTAAAAGTCTAACTCAACTCATATTTTTCCAAGGGCAATTGGTGCATCTAAGATGCTTCATATCCAACTTATTAGAAAGATGCCAACCATTCTCACCACTTATCAAAAAGGATGCCAAGTTCAAGTGGGATGACAAGTGTCAGCATGCTTTTGAAGACATCAAGTACTACGTGATGATGCTGCTAGTTCTAGCAGCCCCTATCCCAGACAAATGATTAATCTTCTACGCCGTTGTATTAGATGACTCCCTTAGCACTTTATTGGCTCAAACCAATGACGAAGGGAAATAAAATTCTCTCTACTATCTCAGTCATCGTCTAATCCCTGCTAAGGCAAACTACTACTTGAAAAGCACTTCCTAGCTTTGAGCTTTGCATCCTAAAAGCTATGGCACTGCATGCTTTCTCATAAGGTGAATCTAATCTCTAGAATCAATCTACTACAATATCTCATGACACAGCCAACATTACCCAGACAGTTGGCATGATTGTCTATGATTTAATTGTAGTTTGACATCATATTCATACCCCTCCGTGCTGTGAAAGGACAAGCATTGACAAATTTATTAGCAGCACACCCACTTCTTCCTGATTCTCTACTTAGTGATAACCTCTCCAATGAACAAATCATGAACTTAGGGGACCCTAGAATTCACCGTTAGGAGATGTATTTAGATAGTGCGACTTCCTCTCAAAAAAGAGAAGAACCATGATCTACTCTCCCAGGGAAGGTAGGGGCAGGAATAATTCTCCTAACTCTGGACTGTGATGTGATGACATTCTCATATCATCTATCCAATCCATGCACCAATAATGTAGCCGAATATAAGGCTCTGATTGCCGGTCTAGAGTTAGTCATTACACTATGTGTCCAGGGCATCAACATCTTCGGGGATTCTCATCATCAACCAAATTGTTGGGTCTTACAAAGTTCTAAAGCCTAAGCTCCATCATTACCATAAGTACACCATGGAGTTGTTGGCTCAAATCCTAGAGGTCACTATCTACAAGATTTCTAGAGATAATGTTGTAATAGATGCATTGGCTATGCTCGCAAGAAGTTGGCATGCCCAGAAGATGAGTCCATTCTAATAAGGGTCCAAAATAGATAAGTCTTATCCTTTATTGATGTTAAACTCATCGAGAGACTCTCTCTTGAAGGGGAGGTTGCTATTACCAAAAGGGGATGAGTTAGATTGGAGGCAACCATTCATGGATTACTTAACACATATAAACTACCTCAAGAGAAGTCATTAGCCCATCAGGTGAAACAGATAGTTCTCTCCTATGCTCTTGTAGATGGCACCTTTTATCGATGGTCTTTGATCATATGTGGTTACGTTGTTTAGCCAAATATGAAGCCCATAAAATTATGATTGAGGTACATTCAGGTTTATGCAGAGCTCACCAGTCCGGCCTCAAGATGAAAGCTAAGATCAAGAGACTAAGATACTACTAGCCTTCGATGATTAGAGATTGCATGGATGTAGCTAGGAGGTCCACTAATGTCAGGTGCACAGTGTGGTCCTGCATCAACCACCCAACAGTCTACATTTTACACTGGCCTCATGGCCATTTGAGTATTGGGGCACTAACATAGTGGGTCTGACTGATCCTCCTTCTTCCAAGGGTCACCGATTCATTCTAGCTATCACCAATTACTTTTCCAAGTGGGCAGAGGCAATCCCACTTAGAGAGGTCACACCTCAGCATGTGCTCCAATTTTTCAGGAACCATATCGTATATAAGTTTGGGGTTCCTCGATAAATTATATCCTATAATAGCATTGCATTCAAGAGCACCAAGATCAATAGCTTTGCCCAGAGACACGACATAGATTGGAGATATTCTACCATCTACTATCCAAAGGAAAATGGTCTAGTAGAGGCATTCAATAAAACTCTCTTCCAAATATTGAAGAAGACACTCAATAATAACAAGCGATAGTGGCATAAGCAGTTGGTTGAAGCCTTGTGGGCCTACTATACTACATACATAACTCACAATCTACCCCATTTTCTTAGTGTATGGGTCTGAAGCCATTCCACCATTAGAAGTCTAACTCCCATCACTAAGGATAGATGTGGGTAACATGATTACTATGGAGTAGAATGCTACAATTAGAAGAGCTTGAAGGTTTGGAGGAGGGGTGCCTCTAGGCATGCCAGAACCTCGAGTTGTACAAAGAAAAAGTGATTCAAACTCAGAACAAGTTGGTCTGTATGGTGAATATTTTTTATTTCTGTCTTCATTTATCTTGAAAAAATAAATGAAAATAAAAATATTTTACACTTGATTGGACATCATGTAGATCTGTAGATATTCTTATTAAGGTGATCGAGTACTATATTGAAGAATGATGTACTATCTCGAGTGACAAAAGTCGCCATCCTATAATGGACCTAATCACCTAATAAGGACTCCTAAGGATGATGGGTCTTCGAATGTACCAGAGATTTTTCCCCTACTTTACATGAAAAAGTAAAGTAGGGTTTATTTTAAATAGGGCTTGTTAAGTTCCCTATGGAGGCAAGCCCCCATAGTTAATTATATCCTAAGGAATGAGATTCCTTAAGAATACTCTCGATTAAGGTAAATGATCATTGTCTCCAAAGATTTCAAAGATAGGACAATCAATTAATTAGTTATTTTGGAAGATCAAATGGGATTGATCAAAAGGAGGTATTTATTAGCAAAACCAAAGGGAGATAAGTAGGGGATGCTCATGATGCTAGGAAACTTAGTAAGCATCCCAAACTATCCTATGGTTGGGCTTTATATTTTTGAATTTGAGAGAAATTATATGTTTGAATTAAATTTTTATTAGAAATCTAGGACTTACAATTCCATGATACAAGATCATGGAAATACCTAAGAGGTGAGGATTTATGCTTATAGCCTGCAAAGGGAAATAGCAGCCTCGGATCCTAAATCTAGGAAGCTTTGGTGAGAGCCAAAGCATGACCTAAATCTAAGGCAAAAATGTGTATTTGATTTACCTCCACAAGAGAGGATAAACCACCTGACTATTGGACTTACAACCGCCTGAAGGTGGCTGCCAATAACTCTTCCTATGATTTTAAATACATGTAGGAAAGTCTTATGCTTTTTGCAAGTTAGCTAGGTTGTTGTTTATTTAGAAAGGAGACTAAGTCCTTAAACTCACTCCTAAAGAGACTAGATCATATAGGGTATGAACTCATGACTTAATCTAATGCAAATTTTGTTATATTTTAATTTTTTTTGGATATTTTGATTTGACACAAGCTATGGGATTCATATGCCTAATGCATGAGAAATTGGTTATGGGCCAAAATCAGTAAGAAGGAAGTGTGTTTCTACTATGGCTCTCAAATGTCAAGCCATTTTCTCTAGCAAAGGTGGAAGCCTTCCATAAGCAAGAGTGGAGCATGATGATTTTTGTGCATGATGTGAGAAATACAACATTCAGCTAAGGGTTTGCTAAATCTTTTATTATCTTGATTTATGTCCTAGGCTTTAAGTGAGGTTATGAGTTGTTTAATTTTAATTTTGAGTTGATTAATTGGGTAGAAACTTTATTTTTCCCTAGGAGCCTAATCGCATCCAGGCCATTCATCAATAAATGAAGAAACTAGAAAAATTATGCCATCTTAATGCACAAGCTAAATAAACGTCAAACAATTTTATAAAGCTAGCACAAAAGAATAAAAGGCCTTTGTGGTCGGGCTCCATTGCACAAACTTGAAAAGAAATGTGGGTAGCTGAGCTTTACCCTTATATAACCTAGATTACAAATGAACAATTACAATTTAGAAGGAATTTATGTTATGGGGGTCTTCATTCTTCATTTCTTCATTTTGATTTGTTTCTTTCCTTCCTTACTTTTGGCTTGGTTGGAATGTGATTGTTCCAAAGGCTTCACATGGTACATAAGACACAGTTTTATAACCAATGTTCACCTCCACTTCCCCATAACATTCATTCCAAATCCTAATTACAAAAATTACATGAAAATGGGAAAAGTAAATCTAACAAAAACTTGCAAATAGTGATTAGCTAAACACACCACACATCCCAAATAGTTATATTAATAAATTAGACTTAGCACTCCGCACATGGGTAACCAAGTCCACCTGGCCTATTTTGGATCATGCTTAGGGGTATAAGCAACCTGCACACCAAAAGCATTTATATTTTTATTATAGTGCCCCTTAAGCACAATCCCCTGTAAGACATGGTTAGACTAAGATCATACCATCCAGTCTACACACATACATCCTAACATCAACTCTAAAAACATTATATCACTAAAATAAAATCAAACCATCACCACCAACATAGAGCTAGAAATGGTGACTTAGCCTAATGTTTGTGCCTTTTAAGTTTTGTGTGGCATGTCTTAGCTAGGCTTTAAGGTTGGAATTTTTTAAGTATGAAAGGGTTCAACTTAGAGGGTGGTTTTATTATAAGTGATTTAGTTGATTTATCATTTTTATTTGAATGAACCTATATTTAATTACTAAGTGTTGTAAGAGAAGAAGAAAAGAGAAGAGAACTTCTCTTTCATCCCTACTTTAAGTAATTTCTAAGGTAGATTCATTAATGATTTTCCTTTAATGAATGTTTTATTATGTGTTTTAATTAACCTTAAGTTTAGATTCACTCTAAATAAACCTATTCAATAAGAAAGGCATCTTAGGACTAATTAAGGTGAATCACTATCACATAACACACAACCATTTATTTCTTTCCACCATGTATAGCATGCATATGAATGATCCTAAGCATACCTATACATGTAATGAGAAATCTTAACACACCTTGGTGATGAATGCTAAGAGATGTTGTTTAAGAAAATTTGGATGTTTCATGAATGCATGATTTTATTAAGTAGAAAAGAGGAACTCTTTTATCCATTAATCAAATGTACATTTACATGTATGAAAGACATAAGTGAGTACATCATTATTTTCTACACCATGGGTGTAAGGTACAAGACCTACTTGGGGTTACTTAAATCCTCTCAACTCTGGGATTTCTAGACTAATATACCACTTTTCTTAAATACATGTGCATGTGCAAAAAGAAAACAAATAGATGAAGAGTCATGCAAAGAATTTGTGTTTGATTTGGTTATGCAATTTACATGTGTAAATGTGAATATCTTTCTTAAGTCATAACATGGAAATGCATAGGAATAGATTTAAGCAAGTGTTATGTTCTTTTCAAATGAACTATACACTTTGCAAATCCTATACAAGTCCATGTTAAGATAAGAGAAGGAAAACCACACCAAATACACATCTTGTACTTATAATCAAATGCAAGCTTATAAGAATTTATAAGTAGCATCACCACATTTATAATCCTTGATTTATGAGTTTTTAAAAATAATTTTTGATTTAATAACGATAATAGCCACTCATATTCTTACTTTAGCCAAAACATGTAATTTGACATAAAAAAATATTTTATTTAATTTGATTTTTTCAAAAGATATGAATGCATGATTTAATATGACATACAACATTTGACATGCTTGGAAAGAAATAAAGTGATGTAAGCATGTAATTTCATCCACCTAATTAATTCCTAAGGACAATCCTATAAGATAAGATTATTCAAAGTGAATCAAAATTCTTTAAAGAGATTTTTAGTTTTGAATTTGATTTGATTTAGATTTGGGAAATGTGAAAAGAGTTTACTAGTCCTAACCTATTTCCCCATGTGTGAATTGGTTTAGTTTAATTTTAGAATGATTAGATTGATTTTATGTTTTATTTAGGTTAAGGTGTAAATTAAATCCATTAATTACCCCTTACCTATACCATTTTAACATAATTAACCTAATAATTATGATCCAACATATGATATGCAATCACATGGAATTTAAATCAGCAATGCTCTTAAGAAAGAAAGGGGTCTAATGCAATTTGCTCACAATCATTGACAAATTAAGCTAAAGGGTTTAATTAAGTACTTTCATAACCTTCCTACACATGTGAATTGGATTATGATTTCCTTAAAATTTTCTTAGGCTTTTGAACACCTAAGGATCTACCCAAGATTGAGATTGATTAATTTCATATTGGTTTTAAAATTTAATTAGATTAATTAAGTAGATCATTAGTGGATTAATCCATAATTATATTTGGATTAAGGTTTGAAGGGAGTTTAAGGAATATCTTAGAGAAAATATCCCAAAATCATTCCATAAACCTCCTACTCACTTAAACAATGTTTAATTATCTTAATTAAGGGATTAGTTCACTATTCATATGCTTAATTATTCTTAATTACATTAAGAGGGTGATTAGGGGTTCATTAATTAATTTCCCTATTTAACTCATTAATAAATTCCAAGAAAATTAGAGGAGGTAGAAGTCATCCCACTAAACATGCCTTGGAAGTTTGGAATTAATTAATGAAGTAATTAGGGTTATTAATTTTTTAATTAAACCTTAATTAATAAAAATTCACTGTGCAAAATTAATTAGAAATAATTTTATTGGATTCTCCTCTAGATTATCTTTAAAATGAACGTGAGTTTGCATTTTTTGGATTTTTTACATTTAGTTATGAATTTATGAAGTTTTTGTGATTAATAAGTAATTAAATAAGCTAATTAAATAACTAATCTCGTCGGTGCCACATGAGCTATTGATGCAGCATGCGCTTTCCATGTGGCATGACAGAATTAGTTATTTAAGTTATCATATCACGCGTAAGCTAGCTACGTGACCCGCTTTCTCCTAGGCCATCCGATCAAGGATCGGATGATCAGGATTAAATCATCGGATCTATGCATTTTAATCAGGGTTGTCCATCCAAAACACGTGGGATGGATGGCCCCTGATTCATCCCTGCCTTTGCCTACGAGAGACGAAGATCGTCCATCCTCCATGGCTTAATCTGAGCTCACTTGAGCTCAAATTAGGCTGAGATTCAATCCACACCATCTAGGAGCATGGGTAAAAATAGCCAATGGTTGAATTCTATTGGAGTGAGAATTCTCTTCACAAAAGGCCAAGCAATTTTCAACTTAAGCTCAGTTTTGAGTCATACCTCGTCGGAGGCTATCACTGGCGCTTCCAATGGTGGATGTATTAAAGGTTTTAAGATTCAATTTGAAGTGGATCTCCCAATTGACTAAGGCTCCCTCTAATGGCTTGGGGCTTTCATCTAAGTCTCCCTTCCCGTGGCTTGGATGCTTAGGAAATGCTTTGGGTGAGCTCAACTTTCCTCCTTGATGGTGCTTGCAAAGTGAATTGGAGTTTGGTTATGAATTGAGTGAAGTGGGATTTCTCCTCATGTACCCTGTTTCAACTTTGAAGAAAACTGAGAAAGGGAAATTAGAGAGCATGGAAATACTTAAGGAAGCTTGTGAATGCTTGCTTTCGATCCTCTAAGCTCAATCAAATTCAAGAGTCATGGTTTGAGTGGAAATGAGGGGGAGTATATCTCCCCCTACTTGGATCGGACGGTCATAGCTTGCCTTGCCATTTCTCTTTAATTGCTTGGATTAAATGGGTTGTTTAGATTGTTGGGAGCTCCATGTGGTTCAATTTTTACAGAGGAGTGGAATGGAGGAGGTGCACTTGTGTTAAATGAGTGTGGGAGGTGATCCAAGTGGAGAATTTTGATTGGAGGGGTTGGTTTGGCCTTGGGTTGGGTCATGTCTGACCCAAACCCATTGGGTCATGTCTAACCCAAACCCATTGGGTCAAGTCTGACCCAAACCCAATGGTCATGTTCACCACCCTCCTCGGTGTCCAAATGATCCACTAGAAGGATGTCAAGTGGCTATGAAAAGGAATTGGCAAGATTCCAAGTGAATTTGGCCATATATTACCCTTTGACGTAGGGGTGAAATGGTCATTTGGCCTTGATTTTGATTTGGGCAGATTTGTTATGATTGAAAAATAGGTTGTGCCAATTTTTATTGAATTTGGAGTTGATTTGATATGATTTGGCTCAAGTTGACCCATTTAGGTCAAAATGGGTCAACTTGGGTCAAATAAAGGGTTGGGTTAAGTTCATATGACCATTTGAAGTGTTTTGGTATTATTGGTTTGGTTCAATTTGATTTATATTTGCTTTTGGTTCATTTGAGTTCACTTAGGTCAAATGGGTCAAGTTGACCAATTTGACCCATTTGACCCAATTGGGTTAGGTCATGGGTTGGTTTAGGCTTTGTTGATCATTTAAAATGTATTGCAAGCTTTGGTTGGATTTCAAGTTGATTTTACCTTTTAGGTCAAGTTGGGTTCATGGTTATTGAGCTAGGTTGGGTCTAGTTGGCCAATTAAGGCTTTAGTCAAGTTGAACAAGTGATTTAAAATGAATTTAACCCATTGGTTGCAATCAATTTGGCTTAGATGAAGATTTGACACATTTTGACTTTTTAGGTCAACTTGGGTCAACTTGGGTCAAGTGGCTAATTAGGCTAGGTTTGGCTCAAATGATGAATTGGTCATGTTCAATCATTGATTTTGGATTGGTCTAGATCAATAATTTCAATCAATTTGGCCTATGATGGATTTTAGCTAGTTTAGGTTTCATTTGGGTTAAGTGTTGACTTGGTCAAAGGCTAGGTTTTACTTGGTTTGACCCAATTTGGGTGATTGATCATCCTAGGATGATTGTTGTTGACAATGTGAGGCTTAGGTAGGTATAGTTCAATCAATTGGGTAGGATTATAATTTGACTCAAAATGGGGCTTTAGGTCACTTTAGATCAAATGAGCCTAAGTGGGTCAATTGGCTTGATCAAGGCTTGAGTCAAGTTTGGTTGAACTCACATATGGACTTATGATTGAAATATAAATCCATTTGAATGTGATTTGGAGTCAAATGGGTTTTGATTCATTTGATTATTTCAAGTCAAAAGGGTGAATATGGGTTTGACTTGGATCAGTTTGATTTTGGTTTGATGATTGAAGTTTGTGTTTATATTTAGGCTCATGATTGAAGGATTGATTATTTGAATAGAAAATTCAAGGGTTTGGGTTGATTTGAGTTTGATTTAGCTTAGTTCAAGAATTTTGACTTGAAAGGGTATAAGTTGGATTTAAGTTGGATTTGGATTTGAGTTTTGAATTTAGTTTTAGTTATTTGAATTTATATTTTATTTATATTTGTAAATATAAATGAGAATATAAATGAGTTATGAGAAAATCAATTGAGTTTGAAGATGATTTGGATTTGATTTAAGCTAAGTCCATAAGATAAAATCAAAAGGGGCTTAGGAAAGATTTTGGATTTGGAATTGAGTTTTGAATTTAGTTTTGGTTATTTGAATTTATATTTAATTTATATTTATGAATATAAATGAGAATATAAATGGGTTATGAGAAAATCTTTTGAGTTTGAATTGATTTGGGTTTGATTTGAGCGAAGTCCATAAGATGAAATCAAAATGGCTTAGGAAAGATTTTAGATTTGATTTAAGATTTGAGAAAATCAATTAAGTTGAAATTATTTAAGGTTTGATTTGGAATTGATTTGAATTTGAGATTGATTTGAATTTGAAGTTGATTTGAATAAAGGAAGCAAGGATTTGGTTTAAGCTAAGGGTAGGCAAGTTTTCCAATACCCCTAAGGCATAACCCATTCCTATGGCTAATCTTCTAAGTCTTTAAGGTTAGGTTAAGTGTTCACCTAATCACTAGAAGTGTCTTAAGACTAAGGAACTCTTAATGTCTAGAGGAGTTCTTATGCCTAGGATGGAGAAGTTCAAAGCTCACTCCAAAGTGAGGTTAACAGTCTGTCTTAGAGCTTTTCAAGTAGGAGAGCTTGTTTTAATTCTAAGAAGACCAATTGTTGCCCATCGAAAGATGGAAGGTAAGTTTGAACCCACTTGAGAAGGCCCTTTTGCCATAGAGAAGGCCTACCAAGGAGAATCTTATCACGAACATGAAGGGAGAGCATCTTATGATTCCAATCAATGGGCTCTACCTAAATAAATATCATCCATAAATCTTGTTTGAAAATAATCATCAATAAAACTTCTTTTCATATCAAATTCCACCTCTTATGTGTTAGAGATATCTTTCTCTTGTGAATCCACTACGACATGTTTAGTTTAAGTGTAAGAGAACCCAAGCGGCATCCTATCCCTCCACAACACAAGCACAAACTACAAATGATCCTCCAGTGCTATTAGGCTAAGTGTAAGAGAACCCAAAAGGCATCCTATTTTGATTAGTACAACTAAGTTAGGTGTAAGAGAACCCAAGCGACATGCTTTCTTGGTGGACTCATAATTTCCCCTATGGCACCATTTCATCTATTTTTCCACATGTTTAGGGAAGGTGTAAGAGAACCCAAGCAGCATCCTATTCCTTCTTCACAACACAAACAAACACATATCTTTAGTCTCCATTGATGTGACGAAAGCCCCTATGCTCACTCATTTTTTCACTCTAGGTCGGTGATATGCTTTTATTAGTGTGTCACCCCAGTGGTCACTTATCTGGCAGATGTGAGTCCCTGCACTTTCTTCCTAGCATGACCATTACAACTCGATGAACACCTTATCATTTTGGTAGGCCTTACTATACAACCGATAAGCTACCTCAAGTTGACTTCATTTAAGAAGATGTAAGCTTACATACTTTCTTCTTAAACTAGCCATCATGCACTGACTAGGTCGAGTATATTTGAGATTTACGATAAGTCCCCAGTGGCTCCTTTCCTCTTGACTACTTCAAGCCTGGGTTTGGTCCCTACACAGGACTCCTTGCTTAGTAGTCACCCTAGGTCGGATAGCCCCTGTCGAGCCAAAGACAGACTATCCCAAAATCAGTTCTACTTTAAGGAGATGTAAGCCTACATGCCTTCTTTCTAAACTAATTGTCACAAACCGATGGGCACCATAGGTTTGTTGGTTATCGCCATGCTAATGGCGACCCACTCGGTAGATAAACCACTCTTGGCCAATGTGAGTCCTCGCAGCTTTCTTGACCTAAGCTAACTTGGCCTCTTGACCCAAGTTGGCCTAATCTGACCTAAAGGTCAAATTGGGCAAATCAAATTCTAAATCAAATTGGTTGAAACCAATGCTTCTCATCAATCACCAATTGAATATTGACCATAATCCAACCTTCAATTGCACCCAATTTGGTTAACCCAATCCAATTGGCCTACTTAGCCTAATTTGACCTAAAGGGTCAAATTAAATTAAATCACTCCAAAATATAAGTCAATTAAAATCACTCTTCTAATCAATTACAAATGATCAATTGAACATAGACCTAACTCATGCTAAAGCTAATTTGGCCAATTTGGCCAAATTGATCAACATGACCCATTTGACCTAAATTAAACCACATGAACTAAAACCAAATCTAGTCCAAATTAAATCAAACCAATTGTACTAATTCATTCCAAATGATCAATTGAACTTAATGAAGCCCCAATTTGACCCAATTTGGTCAAAATGATCAACTTAGCTCAACACGACCCATTTGACCTACATAAGGGAAATTGAGGCAAACCCAACCAAACTTAGCATGGATCATCCTTGGGTCACCATGGGCCTGCCCAAGTGGGCCCAACCCATGGTGAACCTGGGTTGGGTCAAACCCATTGAACCATGCCCTCCAAATGGGACAAAATTTTCATTTGGAAGGGTTTTCCAACTCCCACCCCTTGACAGCCACCTTTGGCCTTTCTTGGACAAATGACCACTGACCCAACCTAACTTAAAGCTATTGGGTTTAACCTTTGGCCAAGCAAGGGTGAGCTCACCCATGGGCAACCATTGGTCCACCTAAGGAGGAGTATACACTCCATGGTAGCCCATTATACTCCCTTAGCCTCTCACACACATCCACCTCAATAGTCCCTTGCCACCTCCGGCCACCAACTCTGACAGGATGATTGCCAAAGGCTGAGCTAATCTCTGCCTCTAGTTCAAGTGGGGAGTAGAGTATACTCCTCCCTATCGATTAAAACTCAACATAGACCTTTTTTAGGGCATTTCATGAGCTCCCTTTGCACCCCCATTGTTGGAGAGACCAAGTTCCCTTCAAGCTGAGAGCTTCATCCCTCCAACCTCACCAAACTCTCACCAAAGTAAAATTAACTTTCCTCACAACTTCACCACACTCCGACGACCCGAAATGAATCGATTCTCTGATTGATTCAACTACCAGAAGGCATCCCTAGGCCAACCCGGTGACTTCCGCGATGACATTTGGTCCACAAACCGATCATTCTAAAGGCAGCTTGAGATATTCTCAACAGGAATTCATCTCTTCAAAATAAAGCTATCTCTATTGACGGACATCGGTTTTAGCTCCAGTGAGGTTAAAATTCATAAATCATAGATTTTCCCCTAGGTGTTGGTTTTTTTTAAAATGAATTATATTTTCATGCAATTTTCAATGTGGATCTCCCTAGATTTCTTCCCTTATCATTTTGGAGTCAATTTCACCATCATATACGACAAGCAAGCTCGATCGGATGGTGTCCATCTTCTAGCCTGGGATAACATATCACCCACCGTTCCGTTTGATTAGAATGGATGATTGTGATTAATTGTGTTAGAAATATGAATTTAATCCTTTATTAATCACAAGATTAATCTAGATCGTTTGATACAAGATTGGATGGTTGGGACAAAATCGCGTCCGTCGCCGCTGAGTTAGTAGTTGCATCAGACATTCTAAATAGCCAATACCATGGAGCAACATGGAAAGCACTGTCATGTTAGTGTCCACATGGCTCTAAGGGTTTAAAATAATTAATTTGGTTTAAAAATGTAATTTAAGTGGTCATAACTTCAAAAAATCATAACTAATTGTAGAAAAAGTCTGAAGATACAAATAAACTCATTTTGGAAAGCTTAGATTAAGAAAAATTCAATAAAAAATAAGTCCTCAATTAATATCTAATGAATAATTCTTAATTAAAGTTTGAAGCCAAAGATAATTATCTTAACTATGGTCAAATTACTTGGCTAATTAATTTCAAGTTTGACATATTGATTTTGTGGGATGTCCTCTGCCTTTCATATTTTTCTTGGAATTATTTACCATGTAATTTAAGAAATCCCAAATTTTTAATCCTAATTACCCCTTTTAAGTGGTTTAATAATTGTTAAGATTAATGAATAGTAAAACTAAGTATTAGGGATAATTAACTAATGAAAATAGTAAGGATAACATGGGAACAAATTAAGATTCCCCTCTCCTAATTAATTTCAAATGTATTGCCTTAATGAATCAAATTAATGTGTTTTGTAATTAGGGATAAATTAAGAAAATTAATAATTAGATTCAAATGAATCAATTTAAATAATTCAAGTGCCAACCGATTAATCTCTTTATGTGTTTAATAACATAAAGTCATTAAAGAAATTATGATTTCCCCATTGGTGTGCGGAAATCTTAAGAGTATTTAGCTTAAATATTTTCCTTCTTTAACTTTATTAACTCTTAAACATGAGCTTAATTGCATTAGATTGCTTTAGGTGAATTGATGATTTTATTTTCCCAAAGCATAACATTGAAGGCTCATGAATAAGTGATTACTTAAATTAAAGAAGCTTGGGAAGGGTAAAAAAAATGATGTAATTAGTAGATTGAACTGAATTAATTCACAAAACATATTTAATTTCTCTCCTTAAACAATAACAAATAACCAACATGGGATGAAGTGAACCCAAAGTATCATCTCTCATATTTATGTTTTTAATAAATTGAAGTTTAAAATTAAATCTTATAGAAGTTTCTGCTAGTTTTAAGGAATGCTTATTTAACTTGATTATCTTTAGGATTTAATTTAATTAGCATGTCATATAATGATATTTAATTACTTGCTTTTAATTATCATAAATGTGTATGCCACTTATGTCATTATTCATGTTTTATAAAAAATTAAAAAAATATGATTACATTCAAATTGTATGAGTTGGATAAATACTATTATATGGTGTGGCTATTATCACTAACAAATATCAAATTATTTTAAAATTATAAGTTAATTATGAATCAAATGGGTTGAAATTTAAATCATTGCTCATTGCAAATACTCAATGAAACATCCATTTGGTTGTAATTTAAAGATGACAATGGATTGTTTTACTTCTATGCTTGATGCTTATGTTTATACGTATTTGAATTAACAAGTATATAGTCTAGACATCCGAGAACATGAGGCTTTAAATAGCCTGTTGACCTCACTTTTGCAGTGAGGACTCATCCTTCCTTAGATTTATGAATCTTCTAGGCACTTGGATTTCTCTAGTCATATGTTACTTCTAGTGATTAAGGAAACACTAAGCCAAGAGACTTAGGAAGGTATACTTCAAACATAGGATATGCCTTAGGACAAATAAGTTCTACCTATCCTATGGCCTAAACCAAAACCCATACTTGTCCACTCATTCAAAACCAACCTCAAATCGAATGTTATTTACTATCCAAGCTCTAAACCAAATTAACTTAACCATTAACCTAAACCAATTCTACCATCATCCTATGGATCCAACCCAAAACCAATTCAGTTAAATCTAATCCAATTGATTTTTACAAAAAACACTCCAACCATTGAATACTCATTTCAAACCCATCTAAGACTTACAATCAAACCAATCCAATCAACCCAAGTTAACCCATTTGACCAAAATATCCAAATGAGTTAAAATCTAATTAAACTCAAATCAATTGCAATCAAAGTCATCAATCAACCTTAAATCCATCATTGAACCCTTCTCAACACCCAATTCAATTCAATTCAACCCAATCGACCCATTTGGTCCATTTGACCCAAAGTGACCTAAATGACCAAATTGACTCAAACTTCAATCCAACCCAAATTGGATTGAATTAACCCATTCGATCTCTTTTATAATGATTGTTGATCATCCTTGATTGTCCAATTGCAATCAATTAAGTCAAACTAAGCTGATTTGATCACTTGATCTATGTTGACCCATTTAACCCATATGGATCAAAATGAACCAAGTTTCATTCCAACCTCAATTAATTGAAATCAATAACCCCTATCAATCATAAATTAGTATTGAACATGACTTGACCACCAATTAAATCCAAACCAAGCTAATTTGGTCTATTGACCCAAGTTGACCCAATTTGACCTAAAGGGCCAAATTGGGCCAAATGAAATCCTAAACCAAATTGATTGAAACCAATGCTTCTAATCAATCATAAATTAATTATTGAACATGATTTAACCTTCAATTGAACTCAATTTGATCAAACAAACCTAATTGATCTTTTTAGCCCAAATTGATCTAGAAAGTCGAATTGAAATAAATCATTCCCAAATCTAAATTAATTCAAACCAATTACTACAATCATTCTCAAATGATCAATTGAATCTAAACCAACCTTTCACCCAAGCCAATTTGGCCAATTTGACCAAATTTGTCAACTTAACCCATTTGACCCATATGAACACAAGTGAACCAAATCCAAATCCACTTCAAATTAAACCAAATGATGGCACCAATATATTACAAATGATCATTTGAACACAGCCAAATATTGATTTGACTGAATTTGACCAATTGGTCAACCTAACCCAATTTAACCCCATATGG
Source organism: Cymbidium sinense (assembly GCA_021442155.1). Classification (NCBI taxonomy): domain Eukaryota; kingdom Viridiplantae; phylum Streptophyta; class Magnoliopsida; order Asparagales; family Orchidaceae; genus Cymbidium; species Cymbidium sinense. Next base: position 168,482,795 of record CM038218.1, on the reverse strand, counting down.
GTCAAATTAAGCCAAACCCAATCAAACTTGGCATAACTCATCCTTAGGACACGATGGGCTAGTGGACCCAACCCATGATGAACTTCATTTGGGTTAAAACCCATGAACCAACCCACCCAAATGGGACATAATCCCCATTTGGATGGTCTCACCTACTCATCAAGCCATGGCAGCCACCCTTAGCTCATTTTGGACACTAGGACCACTGACCTAAGGTTGTTGGGTTCAACCTGGTCATGAGAGGGTGAGCTTGCCCTTAGCCCACCATTGGTTCACTTGGAGGAGGAGGTACACCCCATGCCATCCCATGCCACTGCCTCAACCTCTCAAGCTCCTCCACCTCAGCAGTCCAGTGCCATCTTCAGCCACCTACCCCAGCTGGACGACTGCCAAAGGCTAAGCCAATCTCATCCCTTGGTACACTTGGGGAGGAGAGTATACTCCTCCACATCCATTCAAGCTTCATACAAAGCTTCCTTAGGGTATTCTGAGTAATCCTAGAAACTTCTAATCCCCTAGTCCACCCCATCATCGATGAGACCAACTCCCATTCAAAACTGAGAGCTTCATCCATCCAACCTCACATAAACTCTACCAAACCCAAATTAACTCTTCCCACACCCTCCCCTAGCTCGATGATCGAAAAGAATCAATCCTCGATCAAATTTATCACTGGAAGCCACTCTAAAAACAACTCCGGTGAGCTTAACTGTGGCATTTGGTCCAAAGAGGGGGAGGCTGAAGTTCTTCAGTCTCTCTTCAAGACGAAGCTACCTCAATCGACGGACCGCCTGTCCCTAGCTCCGGTGAGATAAAACTCTAGAAAATCATAGAAAATCCCTTAGGTGTTTTTCTTTTATGAAGCAAAGTGTGATTTCATTTGATTTTCACCATAGGATCTTCTTAGATCTCCTTCCAGCATGTTTTGGAGTCTATCCCGATATCCCACGAGCTCCGGTGAGCTTGGATCAAGCTGTGAAAAGTGAACGATGTCTTTATTTTGGTGCTCGGGGGATGACGGATTATCGACCATCCGTTCCATGTGATTAGAACAGATGGCTGTGATTTTACCCATTAGATTTTTCAATTTAATCCAATAGGACCACAAGATTAATCTCTGTTGTTTGATCTGAGATTAGATAGTAGGGACGAAATTGCATCCGCTGCCGCTGACTTGGCCTCCACGGGGGACATTTTAAATAGCCTATCCCATGGCTCCGCGTGGAAAGCACCGCCACGTCAGCTCCTACGTGGCGCCAATGATTTAGGGGAATAATTAAGTGATTAAAATATAATTAATTAGTTAGAATTTTGAAAATTCATAACTAATTATAAAAAAATATAAAAAATATGAGTAAACCCATTTTGGAAAGGGTAAATAGAGAAAAATTTAATAAAAATAAATACCCTAAGGTTTGATTATTGAACTTTGAAGTTTAGGCTAATTATCTTAATTAAGGCTTAATTACTTGGCTAATTAACCTCAAATCGGATAAGTTGATTCTATGGGATGTCCTCTGCCTCCCATAATTTTCTTGGGATTTATTGGCCATGTAATTTGAAAAATTTGAAATTTTTATCTTAATTACCCTCCTTAATTGATTTAATAATAATTAAAATTCCTAAATAATAAAATTTCAATGATTGATGATGTTTAATCACTATTAGCAGTGAGAATGATGAGGGAAAATAATTAGGGCCTCTTTCTTAGTTATTTTCCTAAGTGTATTTCCATTGGAGGGTTAATTAATGCATGGGTTAATTAAGGATTGATTATGTAATTTAATGGTGAAAATTAAATCAGATTAAATGATAATTGGTTCAGGTAATTCAAATTGAATTCATGGGTTCCTCTTTATGTGTTCAATAATATAAAGAGCCTTAAGGAACTTATGGTTAGACCATGAGTGTGGGGAAACCATATAAGTACTTAATTTAGATTCTTCTTTAATCTAATTAATTCTTAATCATGAGCCCAACTATATTATGTCCTTTTAGGAGCATTGCAAATTTTAATTTCTCATTTGCATATCATAAAAGGCTCATGGTTAAGTGGTTAATTAAATTAAAGAAGCATAGGAAAGGAAATTGAATTAATTGTTTAATGATTTGAACTTAATCAATCCATAAAATTCACTTAATTATTATTCCTTAAATACATTAAGTCACTAACATAGGATGGGACAAAATAGAAAATATCATTTCTCCTTTCTAAGTCTAATAATTTAAATCTAAAATTAAACTTCATAACAACTTTGGTTAATCTTAAATGATTTTATTTAACTTAGTTGTCTTTAGAAAGTAATGTGATTGAATGTATCATGTGGCAATATTTAATTATTCTTTTTCAATCAGTATAAATTTGTATGATATTTTATGTCATGCATTCTTGTTTTCAAATAAAAGAATCAAATGAATATAATTATATGCATAAGTTGTATGTGTTGATTTAATTCTATTATATGACATGGCTAGTATCACTAATAAATCTCAAATTATTTTCAAAATTATAAACCAATGATAAAATTTTAAATTGATGTTAACTATGAATATTCTATGTGATTTATATATGCCTATAGTTTAAACATGTTAAAGAATTATTTTATTTTCATGGTTCATGTGTATGTTTACATGTGTTTGAATGTTAGTAAGTATATAGTCTGGACATCCTGAGAATATGAGGCTTTAAGTAGCCCCAAGGACGTCTTAGATTACCTGACTTCCCCTAGTTTAACAATAGCACATACTCACTTAATTTCATTCATATGTATACATGCATTAGAGTTTGGATAGAGCCTTACTTTATATGAATAAATGAATTTGTTAACTTACAATCTTTTGCATGGTTTTCATCTCTATGTTTATATATACATTTATATGTGTTTAAGATAGTAAGTATATAGTCTATACATCCCAAGAACACGAGGCTTTAAGTACCCCCAAGGTGGTCTTAGATTACCTCATTTCCCTGGTTTAACAACAACACATACTTGCTTAAATCTTTAATACATCCATATGTATACTTATCTAAGGAATGAAATCCCTCTTTTCTACCAAAAATATATGCATTAACTATCATTCAAGTGTGCCAAAAATACACTGCATGTATAGGTATGTTAAGATCAAAATCATATGTATGATGTTGATGAAGAAAATGAATGGTGTAATATTGCCCATGTGATAGTAATTCAATCTCATTAATCTTAAGATGCCTATCATGTTTTAATAGATTCTTTAAGATTAATCAAAACCTAAGATTAATAAAATGTAAGAAATCATTCACTAAAAGAAACAAAATTATAATAATATGGCTTTAGAAAATAACTTAGGATAAGGATGAAGAGGGTTAAACCTCATTCTTCTCTTTACAATAATTAGATGCTAAGTAAATATTAAATGAAACAAACAAAAATATAAATTTAAATCCAACAATGCTCTTAATTTAAATAATTCCAAACTTAGATAATCATAATCCTAAAGCTTAGCTAAGACATACCACACTAAGCCTTAGCACACACATTAACATAGTAAGTCATAACTTCTAGGTCTAAGTTAGGATAGTGTATGTTGTGATGTAATATTTTAGATTGGATGTTAAGATTATTTATGCATAGACTGGATGTTAGGTTGCCATTAGCCTAACGATATTTTTTGCAAGGGATTATGCTAAAGGGGCCGCTGAAATAAAAATAAATATAAATGCTTTTTCTTGCAGGTTGCTTATTCCCTTTTGCATAATCCACATTAGGGCAGCTGGACTTGGTTACCCATGTGCAAGGTGCTAAGTCCAAACTTATGAAATATAACTACTTGGGTTTCTATGGTTGTTTAGCTAACATCTATTTTGCAGGTGTAGTAAGATTTTATTTTTCATAAACATGTAATTTTTCAATACGGGTTGTATAAGGGTAGAGCTCAGCTACCAAACTTCTTTTATTTTTAGGGGTGTACGGCGATACCTGGCGGCACCAACCTTTTATTCTTTTATGAAAATCTATGAATGTTTGATTATTGTGTTTAAATTGTGCAATAAAATGGCATGTTTTTATAGGTTTCTTCAAGATTGATGATTGAATGTGTGGCCTAGATGTGGTAGTAGGATAAAAAATAACTCATAACCTTACTTTAAAGCTTAGGGTATAATCAAGATAATTAAAAGATTTAGCAACCCATTAGCTAAATGATGTATGTTATAATAATCATGCATATCATCTTATTTCGTTCTTGAATATGGAGGGTCTCCACTCTTGCATGATAGGGGAATGCTTGACCTGTGATGGTATCCCTTGTAGTGGAGAACACCTCCTCCCATTGATTTAGCTAACAATTTAATTTCATCATCCACTTAGGTGTAATTGTCCCAAACCTTTGTCCAAATGAATGTGTCAAAATGATATAAAGAATTTTATAACTTTACATTTAGTCTAAGTCATATTTTATACCAGTCATGATCTAGTCTCTTAGGGAGTGAGTTTAGGACTCTAGGCTCCTTCCTAATTAAATAATAGCTTAGCTATCTTACATTTACATAAGACCTACATGGTTTTGATTTGTAGGAGGTGTGGGACCACTTCAAGTGGTTGTAAGCCCAGAAGAGTCGAGATAGGTTTATTATCTTAGAGGTAAACCACTATGTCCCACTTCCCGATTAGATTTAAGTTGTGCTTTTAGCTTATACTAGAGCATCCTAGATTTAGAATCTGAGGCTACCTGTTTCCTTCAGGCTACGAGTATAAGTCCTCACCTCTTAGGCATTTTCATAATCTTGTATTGATGGACTATAAGCGCTAACATTCTAATAAAATTTCAACTAAATCTAAAATAAACTCTCTCTTTCAAATATATAAAGCCTCACTATATGATAGATTGGAGTGCTCACTAGGCTCCCTAGTATCATGAGTACTTCCTACTAATCTTCCTTTGCCAAAAATAAGTCTTCCAAATTGAACCTTCCCACTTGATTTTTGAAAAAAAATGCCTAATCCTTAGATAGTCTAGCCTTAAAGTCTTAGGAGATATTATTGACTACTTTAATTGAGAATGTTCTTAAGAAATCCTTATTTCATAGGATGTAATTAACTATGGAAGCTTGCTTCCATAGGGAACTAAAGAACCCTACATAAAATAAATCTTGTTTTACTTTTTCATGTAAAGTAGAAATATCTCTAGTATATGCGAAGACCCATCAACCTTAGGAGTCCTTATCAAGTGATTAGGTCCATTGTAGGGTGATATCTCCATCTTATGAGATGGTATATCATACCTTAATGCCGTACCTGATCACTTCAATAAGTATCCCCTAAGATCTGTGTTGTGTCCCAACGACTCCAAATTAAAATTCCACATAGCCCCAAAGAGGTCTTAGATAATCTTACTTCCCTGGTTCAATAACGACATGTACTTTCTTAATATCATATATGTGTATGCATATGCTAGAATATAAAGTAAAACATCTTGCTTTATGCCATTAAACTTTACATAAATAAAGGATTCTCATACATAACCTTTGCATGATTGTGCTTAAAGGGCCGCTATAATAATAAATGAATATAAATGTCCTTACTTTTAAGTGCTCCTTATGCCAACTATCTAGACTATATTTTTGTTTAGCTAACATATATTTTGCATGTGTAGTTAGATTTTAGTTTTTCATAAATATTTAATTTTTGTAATAAAATTAAGATTATTACTATGGGGTTTAGGATGACCAATAGTATTGACCTCACTTTTGGAGTGAGGATTAACCTTTCTCATCTTAGACTTATAAACCTTCTAGGCACTTGGATTTCCTTAGTGATAAGAGACTTCTAGTGACTAAGGGAACACTAAACCCAAGCTTAGAGACTTAGGAGGCATACCTAAGCCCAAGAAATGCCTTAGAACAAATAAATTCTACCTACCCAATGGCCTAAACCAAGACCCATGCCTGTTCACTCATCCAAATCTAAACTCATACAAATGAAATATAACCAACCTCAAGCCTATTCAATTGAACTCACTTGAATTTGTTTTCTAATCCAAGCTCCAAGCTAAATTGACTTAGACCTTAACCTGAGTTAACTCCATCATGATTCTATGAACCCAACCCAAAACCCATTCAAGCAAGCTAAATCCAATTTGATTTTCTCAATCACTCCAACCATTCAATAGATCATTTCAAACTCCTCCAACACTTACAATCAAACTATTCAATCAAACAAATTTGATCAAACCAAGCTAACCCATTTGATCCAAAAAGTCCAAATGAGCCAAAACCTAATCAAACCCAAAGAAATTGTAATAAAAACCACTAATCAACTCTAAATCCATCATTGAATCCCTATCAACACTTAATTGATATCAACTCAACTCAATTCAACCCAATCAACCCAATTAGTTCACTTGACCTAATGTGACTTGAATGACCGATTTGATTCAAACTTCAATCCAACCCAAATTGGATTGAATCAACTCATTAAATCCCTTCCATAATGATTGATGATCATCTTTGATCACCCAATTGTAATCAATTAGGTCAAATCAAGCCAATTTGACAACTTAATCCAAGTTGACTCAATTTGGCCTTAAGGGTCAAAATATACTAAAATCAAATCCTAAATCAAATTGATTAAAACCAATTCTTCTAACCAATCATAAATTGATTACTGAACACATTACAATCATCAATTAAACCCAATTTGGTCAATCTAATACAATTAGTCCATTTAATCCACTTTGACCTAAATGGTCAAATTGAACCAATTTATTTTATAATTCAAATTAATTTCAAACCAACACTTACAATCATTTCCAAGTGATCAATCAAACATAAACCAACCCTTCATTCAAACCAATTTGGAAAATTTGACCAAATTGGTTAACTTAACCCATTTGTCCTAAATGAACCCAAATGAACCAAACCCAAATCTACTTCAAATTGAATCAAACCAATTGCACCATTACATTCCAAATGACCAATTGAACTCACCCAAACCCTTGGTTTGACCCAATTTGACCAATTAGTCAACTTAACCCAATTGAATCCAAATTTACCATATGGGTTAGATTGAGCCAAACCCAAGCAAACCAAGTTCAAACCCATCCAAACATGCCATGACTCATTCTTGGGTCACCATGGGCTTGCCCAAGTGGACCCAACCCATGGTGAGCCCAATTTAGGTCAAACCCATTGAACCAAACTCTCCAACTCCCCAAACCATGGCAGCCACCTATGGATCTTCTTAGATAAGAAGACCACAAACTCAACCTAACCCAAGATTATTGGGTTCAACCTTTGGCGATGAGGGGGTGAGTTCACCCATGGTAAACCATTGGTCCACCTAATGAGAGCTGTACACCCCATGCCAGACTATTCCACTCATGCAACATCTCACTCTCAGCCACCTCAGCAGTCCTCTGTCAACTCCGACCACCTACCTCGACCGGATGACTGCCAAAGGCTGAACCAATCTCAGCCCTTAGTTCAACTAGGGAGGTGGGTATACTCCTCCACAAGGGTTCAAACTTCACACACACATACCTCAGAGCATTTCACACAGTCTGTGACTTTCCTTCATGCTCCTCATGCATTCCACCAAAGTTCAACCTCTGAGCAACTCAAGAGCCCCATCCACAAAAATCTTCAAAATCTCCACCAAATCTAAATTAACACTTCTCACACATTCACCTCACTCGGGCAAGTCAAAACAAATCATTTCCCAAGCGATTCGATCACTGGAAGGCATTATTAGACCAACTCTAGTGAGTTTTGCTACATTTGGTCCACAGATTAAATGGTGATGAGGCAGCTCATGATCTTCTCAACAGGGCTTCATATCTTCAAGATTAAGCTACCACTATCAATGGACTGTCGGTCTCTCGCTTCGATGAGGTAAAAATTTAGCAACTATAGTTTCCCTCCGAGGTGTTGGTATTTTCTGAAGTAAAGTGTGATTTCATGGATTTCCACCGTAGGATCCCTTTAGATTTTCTCCCTAATCATTTTAGAGTCGATCTCGCCATGAACGAGCTCTAGTGAGCTTGGATCACATGGAAAAAGGGAGGCGGCGTCCACTTTGGTGCTAAGGGGATGATAAATCATCGACCGTCTATTTTGTGTGATTAGAATGGACGAAACTACGTCCGCCGTCACTGAGTTAGCAGTCGCGTCGGATAGTTTAAATAACCAATACTATGGTGCCACATGGAAAGTGCTATCGCATCAATGTTCGCACGGTGCTGACAGTTTAAGTGGTTAATTAGGCATTAAAAATGTAATTAAATGGTGAGAACTTCAAAAAATCATAACTAATTGTAAAAAAATCTAAATAATATAAATAAACCCTTTTTGGAAAAGTTAAATAGAGGAGAATATAAGAAAATTAAAATATCTAATTTTTGTTCCATGAATAGTGCTTAATTAAGGTATGAATCTTAGGCTAATTACCTTAATTAAGGTTTAATTACTTGGCTAATTGATTCCAAATTTGATTAGATCATTTCATGGATGTCCTATGCCTCCCATAATTTTCTCAAAATTATTGGCCATGTAATATAAAGAATTTTAAATTTTAAATCCTAATTACCCTTATTAATTAATCTAATATTTGCTAAAATTGATAAATAGTAAAAATTAAATGATTAATGATAATTAATCACTATAAACAGTGGGAATGGTGAGGGAAAATAATTAATACCTCTCACCTAATTATTTTTCTAAATGCATTTCCTTAGGAGGGTTAATTAACACATGTAATAATTAAGGGTTAATTAAGGAAATTTAATGATAAGATAAAATCAAACTAAACTAATGATTGGTTCAAATAAATCAAACATAATTCATGGGTTCCCCTTTATGTGCTTAATAACATAAAGTCATTAAGGAATTTATGGTTGACCAAATGGTGTGGGAAAACTATAAGAGTACTTAACTTAGATTCCTTCCTTAATCTAATTAACTCTTAAGCATGAGCCTAATTGCATTAAGTCCCTTTAGGTGCATTAAAAATTTTAATTTCTCATAAGCATATCATTGGAGGCTCATTATTAAGTAGTTAATTAAATTAAAGAAGCTTAAGGAAGGGTAATTAAATTGATTGCTTAATGACTTGAACCTAACCAATTTATAAAACCTACTTAATTACTATCCTTAAATATATTAAGTCACCAATGTGGGATGAGGAAAACACTAAATGTCATTTCTCCTCTTTAAGTTGTAATAATTCAAACACAAAAAATCAAATTTCATAAAAAAACTTTGGTTGATATTAAAAAATTTGATTTGGCTTGATTGTCCTTAGGAACTAATATAATTGAATTTATTATGTGGCAATGTTTAGTCATTCCTTCTCAATCATCATAAATTTGCATGCTATTTGCATGTGTTGGCTAAATGTTATTATATGGTGTGACTATTATCACTAATAAATCCACAAATTATTTTCAAAAGTTATAAGCTAATGATGAAAATCTAAGTTAATGTTAGCTATGAATATTCAATGGAATTCACATTTACCTATAGTTTAAACATGGTAAAAAATTGTTCTATTTTCATGATTCATGTGTATGTTTACATATGATTGAAGTTAGCAAGAATATAGTCTAGACATCTCGGGAGCATGAGGCTTTAAGTAGGCCCAAGGAGGTCTTAGATAATCTCACTTCCTTGGTTTAACAATGACACATACTTGCTTAATTTCATTCATGTGTGTGCATGTGCTACAGTCTAGGATATAACTTTGCTTTACATGAATAAATAATTTCCTATTATATAATTTTTGCATGATTTTCATTCACATGCTTGCGTATATGTTTACATGTATTTAAGTTAGCAAGTATATAGTCTAGACATCTTGGGAACATGAAGCTTTAAGTAACCCCAAAAGGTCTTAGATAATCTCACTTCTCTGATTTAACAAGGACACGTACTTGCTTAAATCTTTAATACATGTGTATATATGCTTAGCTAAAGGATGAAGTCTTTCTTTTCTACTAAAATGCATGCATTAAGAATCATCAAGTGTGCAAAAATATAAAAGTATATTGCATGTATAAATAAGTGTGTTAAATTAAATATCATGAGTACTAAAAACAAAGAGATGTGTATGCTATTGATGATGAAGAGGAATAATGGAATGTTATCCATGTGATAAATGCCTTTCATGTTAGAGTAAGATTCCATAAGATTAACCTAAACTTAGGTTTAATAAAAAAATATTTTATAAGTTATTCACTAAAGATCACAAAGTCATAATAATATACCTTTAGAGAACAACTTAGGATAGGGATGAAATGGGTCAAACCTCTTTCTTCTCTTTATAATTATGTATTAAATAGGCATTATATGAAGCATGATTGCAAATTAAAACTAACTAATCCTTTCAATGACTTGAAGTGGAACCTCTCTTAATGTTTAACTTAAACATCCTACACTTCAAATAATTATACATCTAAAGCCTAGCTAAGACATGTCACACCAAACCTTAGCACACACATTAGAATACTAAGTCACCAATTCTAGCCTTTAGGTTAGGCCAATGTATGTTGTTGTGTTATATTTTATTTTATGATGTAATATTTTAGATTGGATGTTAGGCTTGTTTATGTGTAGACTGGATGTTAGTTCGTTAATAGCCTAATGATGTTTTTTGCAGGGGATTGTGCTAAAGGGGCTGCTATAATAATAAGAAAATATAAATATTCTTTCTTGTAAGTTGCTTATGTCCCTAAGTATAATCCAGTTAGGGCATGTGGGCTTAGTTACCCAAGTGTAAGGTGCTAAGTCCAAATATGTGAAATATAATTACATGGTTGTATGTTTGTTGAGCTAACATCTATTTTGTAGATATAGTTAGATATTATTTTTCATAAAAATATAATTTTTATAATAGGAATTTGGATTAGTGCTTTGGGGTTTAAGATGAGCAGGGACTTGAAGGCAAAGACTTGGGAGGCCCTATGAAGCTTGGAGCAAATCAATCCAAAAGAAGGAAAGGAAAGACAAAGATTGAAGACCCCATAGCATCATTATAATTATAATATTCAATTGTAATCTAGGTTGTATAAGGGTAGAGCTCGACTACCCAATTTCTTTCTTTTCTGGGGTGTACGGTGGTACCCTGTTGCATCGGCCTTTTAGTCTTTTATGAAATTTAAATGTTTGATTATTGTGTTTAGTTTGTGCAATAGAAATGGCATATTTTTCAAATGTTTGTTAAAGTACGATGATTTAATGTCTGGATGCGGTAGGCTCTTTAAGATAAAATTAAATTTTCTACTCTCACTAATAACTCATAACTCAATTTTAATACAACTCACAATCTCATCTTAAAGCCTAAGTTTATAACCAAGATAAATAAAAGATTTAGTAACCCCTTAGCTAAATGATGTATGTTATCACACCATGCATACCATACTTTTCACTCTTAAATAGGGAGGGTCTCTATTCTTGCATGATAGGGGATACACTTGACATTTGAGGGTGATCCCTTATAGTGGAGAACACTTTCTCCCACTAATTCAGCTCACAACCTTATTTCAACATGCATATAGGCATGATTATCTCAAGCCTTAGTCCAAAATGAATGTGTCAAATTGGTGTAAAAGATTGTAAATTTCTGCATTAGTCTAAGCCATGTTTTTTATACTAATCATGATATAGTCTCTCAGAGAGTGAGTTTAAGATTCTAGCTTCATTTTTAATTAAATAATAGCCTAGCTATCCTGGATCTACATAAGACCAGCCTACATGGTTTTAAAGCATAGGAGGTGCTAGCTGGTGGGCACTCCAAGTAGTTGTGAGTCCAAAAGAGTTGGGATGTGTCTATCCTCTCTCATAGAGGTAGACCATCATTATGTCCCATTATTTCTATTTAAACTTAAGTTGTGCTCTTAGCCTTATGCTAAACCATCTTAGATTTAGGTTCTGAGGTCACTTATTTCCTTCAAACTATCAGTATAAGTCTTCAACTCTTAGGTATTTCCATAATCTCATGTTGGTGGACTATAAGCCCTAGTATTCTAATAAGATTCCAACTTAAATAAATAGTAAATTTTCTCTTTCAAATATGTAAAGCCTCACTTTAGAGTTGATTGGAGCAATCACTAGGTTCCCTAGTATCATGGGTGCTCCCTACTTATCCTCCTTTCAAATCTACAAATAAGTCTTTCTATTTGAACTCTCCCACTTGATTTTTATAAATACCTAATCCTTTGATAGTCTAACTTTGAAATTTTTGGAGATACTTATTGACTACTTTAATCGAGAGTGTTCTCAAAAAATTTTGATCTCCTAAGATGTAATTAACTATGGAAGCTTGCTTCCATAGGGACTAAAGAACTCATCATAAAATAAACCTAGCTTTACTTCATTATGTAAAGTAGGGGAAAGATCTTTGGTATATACAAAGACCCATCTGCTTTAGGAGTCATTATTAGGTGATTAGGTCCATTGTAAGGTGATGTTTTCATCTTTCAAGATGATACATCATATCTTAATGTCGTACCCAACTACTTCAATAAGTATCCTCTAAGATCTGCGTGGTGTCCCTATGACTCCAAATTAAAACACAATAAATTTTTCTGGCGACTCCACTGGGGAGTGTTTCTCTCTCCATTAGTAGTAGTCAATCTTTATCTCCAAATAACAACTAGTGGACTTATGTTTCTTTTATGTGCATCCAAGATTATCATTCTTTCTGTTGAGCTCCATTGTCTATTTCATCAGCAATGGTAGCACATCCTATAGGTTTGGACCTCACCTGTAAATCTTTAAAACCCTCAAGTGGTGCTTTATTTTGGTTCATGTGTATCTGTGTGTGTATATGGGGGACACCATGTATCCGGATGATATACTTATTGAGGTGATGCTACACATCAAGGGAATATTATACAATCTCAAAAGATAGAAATCACTACCCTACGATGGACCTAATCACGTAATAATGACTCTTAAGGCATGATGAGTCTTTGAGTATACCGAAGATTTTTTCCCTTTGTTTATATGGATGAATAAAGTAAGGTTTATTTAAACTAGGTTCTAAAGTTCCCTATGGGGGCAAACCCCACATAATTAATTACATCCTAAGGAAGGTGAGTTCCTTAGGAATACTTAAGGTAGGTAATGATTATCTCCAAAGAATTCAAAGATAGGACTATCATTAAATTAGCTATGTTTGGAAGATCAAATGGGATAGATCAAAGAAAAGACTTATTATCAGAGTCAAAGGGAGATGAGTTGCAGATGCTCATGATACTAGAAAACTTAGTGAGCATCCTAAACTATCCTATGGTTGGGCTTTAGATGTTTGAAATTGAGGAGAATTATAAGTTTTAGTTAAAATTTTATTAGAAATCTAGAGCTTACAATTTCACAATACAAGATTGTGAAAATGCCTAAGAGGTGAGGATTTATGCTTGTAGCCCCAAAGGGAAACAACAACCTCATATCTTAAATCTAGGGAGCTTTGGCGAGGGCCAAAGTATGACCTAAATCTAAAGCAAAAGTGGGTATATGGTTTACCTCCATAAGAGAGAGTAAACCACCTGACTATTGGACTTATAACCGAAGGAAAGTCTTATGCTTTTGCAAGGTGGCTAGGTTGTTATTATTTAGAAAAGAAACTAAGTCCTTAAACCCACCCCTAAGAGACTAGAGCATGAGGGGTATGAATAATGACTTCAAATTTTATCAAATTTTATTTAATTTAGGACTCTTTATTTTGACACAAGCTATAGGATTTTGTATGCCTAAATGCATGAGAAGTTGATTATAGGACAAATCAAAAGAGAAAGAGGTGTTCTTCCATCATAGGCTCTTAAAGGTTAAGCCCTTACTCTCTGCAAAGATGGAAGCCCTCTCTTCACAAGATTGAAATAAGATGATTATACATGATATTAAACATACAATATCTAGCTAAAGGGTTGCTAAATATTTTATTATCTTGATTTAATCCCTAGGCTTTTATCTGAGATTATGAGTGGTCTTAGAGGTTTAATTATGAGTTATTAGTTTGGGTAGAAAAATTAATTTTTATCCTAAGAGCCTAATCACATCTAGGCCATACAATAATCACCAATCATAAATAAACTATAAAAAAGTATGCTTTTTCTAATGCATAAGCTAAACAAAATGTCAAACAACTTTATAAAGCTATCACAAAATAATAAAAGGTCGATGCGGGTACGCCATACAACCGAAAGAGATGCGTAGAGATCTACCCTTATACAACCCGAAATATAAGAAAATAATTATAATTATAAATGATGAATGTTATCGAGAGTCTTCATTCTTCATTCTTCATTCTTCATTTCTTCATCTTTCATTTCTTTATCTGATTTACTCCATTTCTTTCTTTCTTCCTGATCCAAAGGCACCACATGGTACATAAGACTTGGTCTTATAACCAAAGCTCATCCTAATTTCCCATAACACTTATCCTAATACTAATACAAAATTACATTAAAAGAAGGAAAGTAAATCTAGCTGCACCTGCAAAATAAAGGTTAACTAAACATACTATACAACCTAAGTAGTTATATGAACAATTTGTACTTAGCACCCCACACATGGGTAACCAAGCCCTGTCCTAACTTAGATTATGCTTAGGGGCTAAGCAACCTACACAGTAAAAGCATTTATATTTTTATTATAGCAGCCCCTTAAGCACAACCCCTATAGAAAGCACGATTAGGCTAATATCGGCCTAACATCCAGACTACGCACATACACCCTAACATTTAGTCTACAACAATACATCACAGAGAAAACATACATAAAATCATACACCAACCTAAAATAAACCTAGAAGTGGTGACTTAGTCTAATGTTTGTGCCTTAAAGCTTGTTTGGTATATCCTAACATGGCTTTAGAGTTGTAATTTTACTAAGTGTAAAAGATTTAATTTATAAAGGGTTGATTTCTCTTTAAGTGATTTAATTGATTTGAAGATTTTACTTAGTGTTTTCTTTTGTTTCATATGGCTTATACTTAACAACTAAGTGTTATAAAGAGAGGAAAGAGAGGGGACCTCTCCTTCATCCCTACTTTAAGTCATTTCTAAAGCAAGTTAATCAATTCCCTTTAGTGAATGGCTTATTACATGTTTCAATTAACCCTAAGTTTAGGTTCACTCTAAATGACATTATTTAATAATAAAGACATCTTAAGATTAATTAGAATGAATTACTATCACGTAACACATATTTATTCATTTCTTTCCATCATGTATATCATGCATATGATTAAATCCTAAGCATACTTATGCATACAATGTATGTCTTAGCACACTTAAATGATGAATGCAAAGAAATGTGTTTGGAATTTAAATATTTCATTTCATTGAATTATGAATGCATGACTTTTTAAAAGAAAAAGGGAATTTCATCCATTAGCTAAGCACACATTCACATGTATAAAAGTTTTAAGTGAGTGCGACACCATTGTTCTACACCAGGGGCATAAGGTACAAGACCTACTTAGGGCTACTTAAAGCCTTGTAGCCCCGGGATGTCCAGACTAATATACCACTTTTCTTATATACATATGAATGTACAAAAAGAACCACAATAATGAGATGTCTTTCAATAAGTCATATTTGATTTGATTATATGATTTATATATGTGATATGAAATTCTTCTTAAGCCTCAGCATGGAGATGCATAGGAGTAGGTTTAGATAAATGTTGTGTTCTTTTCAAATAAACTATACATTTGTAAATCCCTTGCAAATCCATATAAGGTAAGGAAAGAGAGCTTCATATTGCATATCTTATATTATCAACACATGCAAAACTATACATTTGTAAATCCCTTGCAAATCCATATAAGGTAAGGAAAGAGAGCTTCATATTGCATATCTTATACTATCAACACATGCAAATTTACATATACCTGTAATTAACACCACTCTATATATTATAATTGATTTATAGGCTTTTGAAGATAACTTTTGATTTAATAGTAATAATAGCCACACCTATTTTTAATTTAAATCAACACATGTAATTTGACATAAAAGAAATCATTTTATTTTAGTTAATTTTAAAAGAAATAAATGCATGATTACAAATGGCAAACAATATTTAACATGATTGGAAAGAAATAAAAGAACATAACAACATGATCTCATTCATTCCAATTAATTCCTAAGGACAATCATACTAAATAAGGCTATTTAAAATAAACTAAAGTTCTTTAATGACATTTTTAATTTTGAGTTTGATTTGATTTATGAAATGTAAAAGAGGTTTGCTAATCCTAATCTCATTCCCTATGTGTGAGTTAATTTGGTTTAATGAAGAATATTTAGGTTGATTTTATGTTTTAATTAGGTTAAGGTATGAATTAAGTGGATTAATTAACTATTACCTACATCACCTTAAGTTAATTAACTAATTAATAATGAGCCAATATGATATGCAACCACATGAAAAGTAAATTTGTAATGCTCTTAAGAAATGAAAGGGGCCAAATATAATTGGCACATAATTAATAGTTAATTAGGCTTAAGAGATCTCACTTAACTACTTTTATAATTTTCTCACACATGTGAGCTAACCATAATTTCATCAACTCTTACTTTGGGTTATTGAACACCCAAATAGCTACCCAAGATTAATTAAAGGTTGTTTAGGTGTGAAGAGAATTTAGATTGAGTTAACCAAGCTCTTTAATCCATTTGATTAAGCAGGTTCAATTAATGAAATAAAATTGACTTAAGGAAAGAGATCAAGAATGAAGTTTTGATCTCAATCCTCAAATCCCATATTTGATTATTTAAGTTTTGATTTTTATCTTAGAGATTAATTAATTAATTAAGCAATTAATTACCTCATTAACCATTAACTAATCAAATTCCAAAAAGTGAAGAAAATATAGGAAATGAATTAGGAAAAATATCCCAAACACATTCACTAAGCTCCCTTACTGTTCAATAGAGGTAATTAGGCTTAATTAATCAATTAAACCATTATTCATTCACTAACTATCACAAATTAAATTAAGAAAGTGATTAAGGCTTATTCAATTGGTTTCCCTAATTAAGCAACCAATAAAATCTCAGAAAAATGGGGGAGCTAGAGATCATCTCCCAAAACATCCACAGAAAGTTGGAGATCAATTGGGTGATTAATTAAAGAATAATTAAGCTAATTAAATTTATAATTAAACCTTAATTAAGAAAAAATCAATGTTCAAAATCAAATAATAATAATTTTTCTGGATTCTACTCTGAAATATCTTTAAAATAAGCCCAAGTTTAATTTTTTTAGATTTTTTTAGGATTAGTTATGATTTTTAGAAGTTTCAAGCAAAAAATGGATTAATTAGGCCTAATTAAAGCTTAATTGCCATATACGATGTGCTCGGCGACACACTTTTCACATAGAGCGATGAGAGTGGCTATTTAAGTTGTCACACAGGTTGACTGATGGCTGCGCGCTAACTCGGGCTACCGATCTAAGATGGATGGCCATGTGATCCAGCTTTTAAAGGATTAATCAGAGGATCTAAGCATGATCATGTCAGGACTATCCATTATGATCATGTGGAATGGATGGTCTGTGATCTATCTCCTCTCGAGTGATGAACGATGGATACCGTCCATCGATAGTCGCTCGATCCAGCTCACCCGAGCTCGGATGGAGTTGAAATTTATCCCACATATGAGGAAGCAAAACAAAGAAATCCAACAATGGAAATCTCATGACATAAAACTTTCTTTCATAAAAGACCAACCTATTTTCATTCAAGGAGTAGTTTTAGTGGAATACCTCACTAGAGCTTGTGATGGATAATTCCAATGGTTGAGGAAGCTTCATTTGGTAGAAATGAATCATGTTGAGCCACACAAGCCTTAATTTGGTGTAGTTTCCTTGAAAGACTAATCACGGCACGTAGGCAATCAGTCTTGATCGAACTCCACCCTCCGGCCATAAGGAAGCTTAGGGGATGATTCTTTCTCACTCGTTTCACTCTAATGATGGTGTGTGCAAAGTTAATTGCACTTTGGTGGAGCTTTGAGAAAATGGCAATGGGATTTAGGCTCCCCTATTTTGATTTTCCATAAAATTGAGAGTGGGTGATTTGGGAGCTCAATCAATGTGAGTATCTAAGTTTTAAAGGGAGGGGGTATACCCCTCATTCCTTGGATCACGCTAGTTTTGGCTTTTTCTTGATCATTTGGCCATTTCAAGGGTTGTGGAGGTCCTTGGGTGGATAATATGGCTTGGGTTGGTTTGGTTGGGTAAGTGTATGGAGGTGGCTGCCAAGGGAGGTAGTGGATGTCCTTGGTGGTTTGAAATGCTCCAATGTTAATGGGGAGGTGATTTCACCTCCCTATGAGTCATGGATGACCCAACCACCTTTGGGTCAGGTCAGCCATGGTCCTAGATGCCTAAGTGGATCTATGAATGGGTGTTAAGTGGCCAAAGGGAGGAAATGACCAAATATGCATGTGTCTTATCTCATGGGATGCCCTAGACTCAAGGACAAAGTGGTCATTTGGCTATGGGTTTGATTTGGGTAGATTTGGGATTGGTCAAAAGTGGGTTAGCTCAAATTTCAAGTGGTTTGGAGTTCATTTGATTTGATTTGGCTTGATTTGACCTATTTATGTCAAATTGGGTTAGGTTAGGTCAAGTTGACCAATTGGTTAAATTGGGTCAAACCAGGGTTGGGTCAAGCTCACATGACCAATTGGAGTGTATTGGTGTCATTGGTTTGATTCAATTTTCTCTAGATTTGATTATGGCTCATTCGGGTTCATATAGGTCAAATGGGTCAAGTTGACCAATTTGATCAATTTGACCAAATTGGGTTGAGTTAGGTGTTGATTCAAGTTCAATTGGCTAATTAAAAATGATTGTAGGCTTTGGTTTGGTTTAATTTGAAATTTGTTTGGATTTTGGCTAATTTGACCATTAAGGTCAATTTGGGCTAAGTTGGGTCAAGTTGACCAATTGGTCAAATTGTGCTCAATCATGGCTTTGGTCAAGTTCAATAAGTGATTTGGAATGAACATGAGTCATTGGTTGCAATCAATTTGGGTTGGATTATGATTTGACCTATTTTGGCTTTTTGGCCAATTTGGGTCAAATTGGATCAAATGGTCAATTAGACTTAGTTTGGCTCAGTTAAGGTTTTGGTCTTGTTCAATCATTGATTATGCATTGGTTTGAATCAAAAGTTTCAGTCAATTTGGCATATGGTGGGTTTTGACTATTTTGGATTTCATTTGGTGAAATGTTGACTTGGTCAATGGGTTAAATTGACTTGGTTTGACCCAATTCAAGACAATTGATTAACCTAGGATGATTGTTGATCATGAAATAGGATTTAATGAGCTTAGTTCAATCCAATTTGGGTTGAACTAGAACTTCTCAACAAGGTCTTTTAGGTCACTTTGGGTCAAGTAGACATAAATGGGTTAATTGGCTTGATCATGGCTTAATTCAAGTTTAGTTATATTGATAAATGGGTTTGATGGAAATATATATTCAATTGCAAATTGTTTGAAGCAATATGGATTTTAGTTCATATGATAATTTCAAGTCAAAAGGGCTAACTTAGGTTTGACTTGGGTTAGCTTGGATTTGGTTTGATAATTTTAGTTTATGTTTATAGTTGAAACAATAATTGAATGAGTGATTGAATCATGAAGAAATCCCTGGGTTTTGAGTTGATTTGGATAGGATTTGACCAAGTTCAAGGAGTTGGTTTAAAGAGTATAAATTATATTTTGGTTTGATTTTAGATTTAGTTTTGTCCATTTGAATTTATATTTCATTTATATTTGGAATACAAATGAAGATATAAATGATTAATGAAAAAATCACTTGAGTTTGGAGTGATTTGGAAGCAAATTTGACCAAGCTCATGAAGGTAGGTCAAAAGGTCTTAAGTAGGATACTTGGTTGAGTTTGGATTTGATCATGGGATTGAATCATTTGAAGTTGGATTTGAATTGAATTTTGATAGTTTGATTGAAAGATTGAATTGATATTTGAGAAAATCAATTAAATTGGGATTGATTTGAATTTGGTTAAGGTTAAGTGTACAAGATGAAATCAAAGGGCTTAAAAAGGGTTTTGGAATTTGAATTTGAATTTGGTCATGAGTTTCAATCATTTGATTTGGAATTGATTTATGATTTGGATTTGAATTTGAATCTGAATTTGAGGTTTGGTTTGAGAAGGAAAGCATGGATTAGGTTTAGGCCATAGGGTAGGCAAGTTTTCCTAAGTTTCTAAGGCATAACCTGTTCCTATGGCTAAACCTTTTAAGTCTCTAGGCTTAAGTTAAGTGTTCACCTAATCACTAGAAGTGTCTTAAGACTAAGGAGCTCTTAGTGTCTACAAGAGTCCTAGATCTATGATGAGGAAGTTGAGAACTCACTCCAAAAGTGAGGTCAACACCCCTATTGGATCTCAATATGTAAGAAACATTAATTAAAGAAATCACCTAAGATAAATGAAATAAAATCAAGAATCTCTTACCACTAACTTGGCAAAGTAAGGTTCAACCTACATCTTCGAGATTCAGTTGAACTCACTTTTCTTCTTTTTGTGAAGTTCAAGGAAAACAAAACATTCCTCTTTAAAATTACAAATCTCTCCAACATACATATGAACCCCATCTAGCATAAGAAAATTTGTTAAATTAGGGTTTAAATCCAAAGTCAAGACAAAAGAACAATACTCAAGGAAAGGTCTAATTTAATTCCCTTGTTTCCAGCAGTAAAGAAGAAAGCCCCATTTTTATTCCTTACAAGCAGTTAGTCATCATGTCTTCTAGAAAGCTCATTTTCTTGTTTGCTTCAAGTGTGGATTTGTCCATGGATCAGGCCATACTCACCTCATCCTCAATCATCAAGTTTGGTCGGGGGTTCGAACACTTCAAAGTCACATGTGATGGTCCTACCCTCAACACAGTGAGTAGGGAGGAGGTGATGATAGGAAGCCACTTCTTCAGTTTGATCTCAATTCTAACACTGAGTTCCCATCCCTGAAAAGAAAATGCTTGGAGGCTCCCATGCCATGAGTACCATTTATGCCTGCCATAATTTCTACTGGAACTAGTAACGCCTCTACTGCAGCCTTGATTCTTAAGGAGAAATTGATTCTAGCATCTGAGATTGTTTCTCCTACCTTCGAGGTCAATATTTTCTTCTGCATGCACCCTTGACCAAGACTAAATTCCACAATAAGAATAGGAAGATCAAGAGATAGTATAAGCGCAAGGCCGAGGAGGTTGAGGAATCCTCTCATGTATTTGAAGAAGGGTCCATTCGAGAGACCTCCCCCCTTCTTGGGGGTAGTAGGTTTCATTCTCTCTCAGCTGCAGAGAGAGAGAGGAAGATGTTAGGAGGATAACAGCATCACCACCACAACCCATAGTGTATGAGACACCGGATAGGGAGAGGAGGAAGCCTTATACTGGTCTGACGTTCATTCTCAGGAGAGTAGGGAGAGTCCATGGATGTTCTAAGTCTGCTGCTATCCATGATCTGAGACAAGTGATCCCTAGGAGTGTAAGGAATCAGATTTATAGAGAGAAGGCCATGGAGGCCAAGATTGTGGTCCACTGGCAAGAGAAATATGAGGAGGTCTCGGGATAGCCAAAGCAGATAGAGGCAAGGTTTCACTTGCATGACCAGGAGATCGAGTGGCAGACACACCACCATCACACCACCATCATGAGGTGTATTTATGAAAGACATCTTATGCTTACGACATTTGAGATGAGCTCCATTCCTCCACAAAGAGAGAAGAAGTGAGAAGAAGTGCATATGGCTCCAGGAGAAGGGAAGAAGCTGTGAGATAACGCTCCTCCTATTTAGAACATACAGTGCATCACCTCTTTAGGACACAATCCAATAGCAAGTCAATACCCAACATATGTCCCAGTTGTTTTGGGTAGGGTGGATGATCAATCATTATAGGAGATACTAGTGGACTATCATGCCATGATGAGGCAAATAATTGGAGATGATCATTCTGACCAAGATGAGGGTATGATAGAATTCAACACCATTGAAGATGACCTTTTAGATGATACTACTACAGGCCATATGGTTGATATCGAATCTTTTGGAAGGTGACCAACTTAATGCCTCTAAGCTCGTGGATTGATAGTTGAAGAATGGAGCATTAACTCAACTTAGTGCTCTTAGCATTAATAAACAAATCCTCTTAAGGATAGATCGTATTGCATAGATAGATAAGGGTATAGATGAGTTGATGGTAGTATCAGCATGAACAAGAATATCAAGGGAGCACCAAATTGGGTATTCAAGAGACAACCAAAAGTATTACGATGGTGTAGTGGTAAGAATGACAGGTATTGCAATTGTTTCGAAAAGTACTCAAAAAGGCATACCTGAGTAAAGTTTTGAAAAAGTAGGTAGCTCTTCATTAAGAGATTTGTAGGAGCTCAGTAAATAGTGACTGTAGGGGACCTCGTTGTGAAGAAACTAAAACCCAATGAGTCCCTTGTTGATTATATTATCAGATGGAAAAACATGAGTATGAAATGTGAACCACAGCTGAAAGAGCATCATGCCATTGAAGTTCTTCTTAAGAATATTCATGGTCCACCACCTTCATGCTCAAGGACTTTACAATAAAGACATTTTAGAAACTAATTATCAAGATAGCTAACCTATAAGAGGAAGCCAAATAGTTACTCTTCTTAGACCAATCATCCAATCCTAAGCCTTAGAAGTGTTTGAGAAGAAGCTAAGGACAGTAGTAACATTGGATAAGGGGAAGCAACTAGTGAGAGCTCAGTTTGAGAGGTCCAGAGTTAAGCAGCCTCCACTCGCACCTCCTCTTCCACTACCTTAGCCACCATAAAGTCCACCCTAGTAGCCTACACAATAATGATACTAGTATCCCCACCATGTTGTTACTATCTACTACTGCCGATAAGCTCAACAAGCCATATTCATTCAAGAGGAGGTAGTCAAAAAAATTTTGAAGAACCTTCTCAAGAAGCCCGATTTCCAGCTACCTGAACCTAGAAAGTCAGAAGATGTAGACTACATACTAGGCCATGTCATAGAGGATTACTTTATAATCAAGGATTAGCTTGAGTGTAGCTACAAGTTAGGAGCCATAGTAATCCCCAAAGAAAACTTAGAAGAAATACCTTACGGTTCCATTAAAGTAGTCTTTGGGGATACATCCAATCCTCTTAAGATAAAAGAAGGTTGGTGTTGACCTTACTTTTGAGTGAGCTCTCAACTTTCTCATCATAGATCTAAGACTCTTATAGACACTAAGAGTTCCTTAGTCTTAAGAAACTTTTAGGGATTATGTGAACACTTAACCTAACCTTAGAGACTTAGAAGAGCTAGCCATAGGAATAGGTTATTCCTTAGGGATTTAGGAGGACTTCCCTACCCTATAGCCTAAACCCAAATCCTTGCTTCCTTCTCCCAAATCAAATCTTAAATTCAAATCTAAATTCCAAAATCAAATCCAACGATCAAATGATTGAAACCCATGATTAAGTTCAAACTCCAAATCCCTTCCTAAGCCCTTTGATTTTATCTTATGGACTTAGCCTTAAATAAATTCAAATAAACCCCAATTTAATTTATTTTCTAATTATAAAATTCAATCTCAAATCAAATTCCAAATCATAAATCAATTCCAAACTCCAAATGATTGAAACCCAAATCAAATCAAATTCCCAATTTTAGGCATTTTAGCTAAGTTCTTGAACTTGGCTAAATGATATCCAAACCAATTCAAAATTCATGGATTCCTTCATGATTCAATCATTCCTATAATCATTGACCCAAATATAAACATAAACCATCATTATCAAACCAAACCTAAGTCAACCTAAGTTAAGTCCATGTTGACCCTTTTGACTTGAAATTATCATATGAACCAAAATCCATTTGGTTCCAAACCACTTGCAACTGGATTTATATTTCAATCCTAGGCTCATGTGTGAGTTCAACTAAACTTGGATCATGCCATGATCAAGCCAATTAACCCATTTAGGCTCACTTGACCCAAAGTGGCCTAAATGAACCTTTTTGAGTTATGTTCTAATCCAACCCAAATTGGATTGAACCAAGCCCTTCTAAACCTCACAACATAACCAACAATCACCCTATGGTGATCAATTGCTTTAAATGAGGTCAAACCAAGTCAAACCTAGCCTTTGACCAAGTCAACATTTAGCCCAATGAAACCCAAACTAGACAAAATCCACCATATACCAAATTGATTAAAACCATTGATTCAAACCAACTCATAATCAATGATTGAACATGACCAAACCTTCACTTGAGCCAAACCAAGCCTAATTGGCCAATTGACCAAAGTTGACCCAAATTGGCCTAAAAAGTCAAAATAGGTCAAATCATAATTTGATCCAAATTGATTGCAACCAATGGCTCAAGTTCATTCAAAATCACTTATTGAACTTGACCAAAGCCATAATTGAGTCCAAGTTGACCAATTGGTCAACTTGACCCAACTTAGCCCATTTGACCTAAAGGGTCAAATTAGCCAAAATCCAAATTAATTTCAAATTAAACCAAACCAAATCCTACAATCATTTTTAATTAGCCAATTGAACTTGACTCAACACCTACCCTAACCCAATTTGGTCAAATTGGTCAAATTGGTCAACTTGACCCATTTGACCTATATGAACCCAAACGAGCCATAACCAAATCCAAAGCAAATTGAATCAAACCAATGACACCAATACACTCCATTTGGTCATGTGAACTTGACTTAATCCTTGGTTTGACTCAATTTGACCAATTGGTCAACTTGATCGAACCCAACCCAATTTGACCTAAATAGGTCAAATCAATCCAAATCAAATTAAATGAACTCCAAATAACTTGAAATTTAGGCTAACCCACTTTTGACCCATTCTAAATCTGCCCAAATCAAACCCATAGACAAATGACCCCTTGCCCTTAGATCTAGGGCATCCCATGAGATAAGACATATGCATATTTGGCCATTTCCTCCCCTTGGCCACTTGGCACCCATTCATAGTTCAACTTAGGCACCTGACCCAATTTTGGTGGCCATGACTCATGGGGAGGTGAAATCACCTCCCCATTCCTAGTGGAACACTCGGAAAGCCATAGGACACCCACTACTCCCATGGAAGCCACTCTCACACCCTCCTCCACTCAAAGGAAGCCAGTTAACATGATTCTCTGCCCAAATGGAGTTCCTCATGGTGACCATTTGATCAAAAATCCAAAAATAGCCATTACCATCTGATCCAAGGAATGAGGGGGTATACCCCCCTCATTCTCACTCAAACTCATACACTCACACTCGATTCAACCCTATCAGCCAAGGAAAGAGATCTTAGAGAAATTTCCAAGGCTTTCCGATCTCCCCAAAATCCTCATTCTAGATTTTACATGAAACTGAAATAAGGGAGGTCCCCTCTAGCCATTTTCTCAAACCTCCACCAACGTGTAATTAACTTTGCACACACCTTCCTTGGAGCTAAATGAGTGAGAATGAATCATTTCCCAAGCTTCTCGATGGCTGAAGGGTGGAGTTGATGAAGATCGATCACATATGCCTCATGCATTGGTCTTCCAAGCAAACTACACCAAATCAAAGCTCATGTGGCTCAACAGGGCTTCATTTCTACCAAACAAAGCTTCCTCAATCATTGGAACCGCTGGTCACAAGCTTCAAAGAGGTATGCCATTAAAATTGATCCTTGAATGAAAATAGGTTGTCTTTTGTGAAAAAAAGTGTTATGTCATGCGATTTCCACCATTAGATTAGCTTGGTATGCTTTCCCGAAGGTGTGGGATCTTTTTCATCTCCATCCGAGCTCGGGTGAACTCGAATTGAGCGACGATCGATGGACGGTAGCTGTCATTCGCCGCTCAGAAAGAGATAGGTCATGTACCATCTAGTCCACATGATCGGAATGGATGGTCCTTATCTAATCATGCGTAGAACCGCTCATTTTTCCTTTGGATTTGCAGGTTTAATTGTGGTCGTCTGATCTTAGATCGGACAGTCCACAGAGTTACCGCATGCGCCGCCATCCAAGTCACCTTTTGGATGTGACAACTAAAATAGCAAATCCCATCGCTACCACATGACCCGACGGGATTAAAGCTTTAAATAGGCTTAATTAATTTATTTTTAATCCTGAAACTTCTAAATTCATAACTAATCCTAGAAAAATCTAAAAAATACAAATTTAGGCTCATTTTAAAGATATTTCAGAGAAGAATCTAGGAAAATTATTATTAATCAATATTGAATAATTTTTTTAGCTTAATTAAAGTTTAATTAGAAATTAATTAGATTAATTATTCTTAATTAATCACCCAATTGATCTCCAACTTTTTATGGATGTTTGGGGGGATGACCTCTGCCTCCCCAATTTTTTTGGGATTTTATTAATTGCTTAATTAGGGAAATCAATTGATTAAACCTTAATCATTTTTCTAATTTAATTAGTGATAATTAATGAATAAATAGTAGTTTAATTAATTATCTAAGCCTAATTACCTCTGTTGAATAGTAAGGGAGTTTATGGAATGTGGTTGGGATATTTTTCCTAATTCATTTCCTAAGTTTTCTTCACTTTTAAGAATTTGATTAGTTAATGATTAGTGAGGTAATTAATTACCTAATTAATTAATGAATTTCCAAGATAAAAATTAGATGCCTAATTGAGTGTTTGAAGTGACTTAGGGGTTAAGGATTGAGGCCTTATCCTTGATCCCTTTCCCTAAGTTAATTTCATCATTCTAGTCAAAATGTAATCAAAGAATTCATTCAATTAACTAACAAACTTGATTAACTCAATCTAAAATTTACATCATACCTAAGCAACCTCTAATTAATCTTGGGTAGCTCTTTGGGTGTTCAATAACCCAAATGGGGAGACAATGAAATTATGGTTAGCTCACATGTGTGAGAAAACAGTAGTTAAGTGAGATCCCTTAAGTCTAATTAACTATCATCAGATTTATTCCCCTTTCATTTCTTATGAGCATTGCAAATTTATTTTTTCTGGTTGCATCATATCATTATTAATTCATTATTAACTTAATAATAGGTAATTACATAATAATTAAACTTCTTCATTAAAACCAAATTAACTCACAAATTAAAGAAACCTCTTTATTTCCTAAATCAAATCAAACTCAAAACTTAAAATGTCATGAAAGAACTTTGGTTTATTTTAAGTATCCTTATTTCATTTGATTTTCCTTAGGAATTAATTGGAATGAATGAGATCATGTGCTTATGTTCCTTTATTTCTTTCCAATCATGTTAGATGTTGCTTGCCATGTGTAATCATGCATTCATTCCTTTTAAAATTAACTAGATGGAATAGTTTCTTTTATATCAAATTGCATGTGTTGATTTAAATTAAAAATAGGAATGGCTATTATTACTATTAAATCAAAAGTTATTTTTAAAAGCCCATAAATCAATTATAATAGATGGAGTGATGTTAATTACAAGTATCTATAAGTTTACATGTGTTGATAATATAAGATATGCAATATGAAGCTCTCTTTCCTTATCTTATATGGATTTGCATGGGATTTATAAATGTATAGTTCATTTGAAAAGAACATAATATTTGTCTAAATCTACTCTTAAGAATCTCCATGTTGAGACCTAGGAAGAATTTCATATCAGATATGTAAATCATATAATCAAATCAAATATGACTTCTTGCATGACTTCAAGTTCTTGTGGTTCTTCTTGTACATTCACATGAGAAAAGTGGTATATGACACTGGTCAGGCTTTAAGTTTTAAGTAAGTATTATTGCTCCCTAGTGTAGAATAATGACATCGTACTTGCTTAAACCTCTTATACATATGTATGTATGATATGACCAATGAATAAGAATCATAAATTAAATACAACTTTTGCATGAGTTTTCTTATCCTCATAGTTGCTTATACATCTATATATATCTAAGAAAAGTGGTATATTAGTCATCCCGGGAGAATTTAAGTAGCTAAGTAGGTCTTCTTGTACCCCCACAGTGCGAATAATGGCAACGCATCTCACTTAAAACTTTATACATGTGAATGTGTACCTAACTGATGGATGAAAAATCTCTCTTTTATATTAAAAATACATCCATTCATAATTCAATCAAATGAAATATTTAAATTCCAAATACACTTCTATGCATTCATCATTTAAGTCTGCTAAGACATAAATTGTATGTATAGATATGTGTAAGATTTAATCATATGCATGATATACATGATAGAAAGAAATGAATAAACATGTGCTATGTGATAATAATCCATTCTAATTAATCTTAAGATGTCTTTCTTACTGAATAGGGTCATTTAGAGTAAACTTGAACTTAGTATTGATTAAAACATATAATAAGCCATTAACTAAAGGAAATTGATTAATTAACTTGCTTTAGAAGTGACTTAAGGTAGGGATGAAAGAGAGATTCTCTCTCTTTCTCCTATTTATAACACATAGTTGCTAAGTATAAGCCATATGAAATAAAAGAAAACACTAAGTAAAATCTTCAAATCAATTAAATCACTTAAAGAGAAATCAACCCTTTATAAATTAAATCTCTCACACTTAGCAAATTATAAATTTAAAGCATAGTTAGAATATACCACACAAGCTTTAACACACACACATTAGACTAAGTCCCCACTTCCAGCTTTATGTTAGGGTGGTGTGTGATTTGATGTATGCTTATTTTGTGATGTATTATAGATTGAATGTTATGTATGTATAGTCCGGATGTTATAGATTAGTCTAATTATTCTTTCTACAGTGAGTTGTGCTTCAGGGTCGCTAAATAAAAATATAAATGTCTTTTACTATGAAGGTTGCTTATGCCCCTAAGCATAACTCAAGTTAGGATAGGTGAACTTAGTTACCCATGTGTAGGGTGCTAAGTTCAAATTATTCATATAACTACTTGGGTTGTATGGTGTGTTTAACTAACATTTATTTTGCATATAGCTAGATTTACTTTTCTTCTTTTAATATTATTTTACATTAGGACTAGGATAAGTGTTATGGAGGATTAGGATGATCGTTGGTTATAATACCAAGCCTTATGTAGCATGTGATGCCTTTGGAGCAAGCATATTCAAATCAAGCCATAAGGAAGAAAGAAAGGGAGCAAATAAAATGAAGAAATGAAAGATGAAGAGATGAAGAATGAAGACCCCATAACATTCATCATTTGTAATTATAATCATTCTCTTATAAGTTGTATAAGGGTAGAGCTACTACCCACATTTCTTTCGGTTGTATACCACCACCGCCTCTTATTCTTTTGGGATAGCTTTATAAAATTATTTGATGATTTGTTTAGCTTGTGCATTAGAAAAAAAGCATGTCTTTTCATAGTTTATTTATGATTGGTGATTGTTGTATGACCTAGATGCGATTAGGCTTCTAGAATAAAAATTAATCTTTCTACTCAAACTTACAACTCATAACTAAACCTCTAAAATAACTCATAACCTCATATAAAATCCTAGGCATTAAATCAAGATAATAAAATATTTAGCAACCCCTTAGCTAGATGTTGTATGTTTAATATCATGCATAATCATCTTATTTCACTCTTGAGGAGGACTTCATTTTTCGATAGTAGGCTTAACCTTTGATGGATGATGGAAGAACACCTCTTTCTCATTTGATTTGGCCCATAATCAACTTCACATACATTTAGGCATACAAAATCCTATGGTCTGTGTCAAAATAAAGGGTCCCAAATTAAATAAAATTTGATAAAAAGTTTGTATTATATTAAGTCATTATTCATACCCCTCATGCTCTAGTCTCTTATGGATTGGGTTTAAGGATTTAGATTTTTTTTGAATAATAACAACCTAACCATCTTGCAAAAGCATATGACTTGCCTACATGGATTTAAAGTGTAGGAAGAGTTAGTTTATTACCACTCCAGGCAATTATAAGTCCAGTAGTCCTGGTTTACTCTCTCTTAAAGAGGTAAATCATAAACCCACTTTTACCTTAGATTTAGGTTATGCTTTGGCCCTCACCAAAGCTCCCTAGATTTAGGATCTGAGATTATCATTTCCTAGGCTACAAGCATAAATCCTCCTCTTAGGCATTTCACAATCTTGTATTGTGGAATTATAAGTCCTAAATTTCAAATAAAATTTCAACTCAAATAAATAAATTTCCTCAACTTCAAATATATAAAGCCCAACCATATAATAGATTCAAGTGCTCACTAGGCTTCCTAGTATCATGAAAACTCCCTACTCATCTCCTTTAGTTTTGATAATAACTCTTCTCTTTTGATCCATCCCACTTGATTTTCTAAAACACAACCAATTTATTGATAGTCCTATCTTGAATTCTTTGGAGACAACAACACTTTTTAATCAAGAGTATTCTTAAGGAATTCATTTTTCTTAAGATGTATTAACTATACCCCATAGAAACTTTAGAACCCAGTTTAAATAAACTCTACTTTATTTATCCATAAAGTGGGGAAAAATCTCAGTATTCAAGACCCATCATGCCTTAGGAGTTTATTAGTGATTAAGTCCATATGGTAGTGACTTCTATCTTTGAGATATACACTATCCCTCAATGTCATACCCAATCACCTTAATAAATACACCTTCAATTCTATGTCCCTCCCTCCCTCAACACACACACACACATACAACAAATGAATTCAAAAATAAACACCATAGTTGAGATATCTCTTTATCCCGTACCTCTAAAAAGATTATTTCTAAAATCAAGAAACTTTCTCTGAGTGGACTCACCAAACCTCCAACACTAAGGAAGGTTTGCGGTTGTAAGGGACAACTCGGGGAGGGTGGAAGACTAGTAGCAGCAACAACCATCATATGCCTGGGATAGTTCCATAACACCATCACTGTCCGAGCCCAGCATTCTTCCTCTCTCCATTGCAATCACCACATCTACTAGCCGCCACCACCGAGTATTTTATCTGATAGACCCATACATATTACTGACTTTTACCATGTACCTCAAAGTTAAAGAAATCAATGAAGAAATAATTCCACTTACATTTTGGCTTTTGAGAATCTCATTGATTTTATTCCCATAGATATCTCAAGTCATAATAATAATAATCTAAATAATTTTGATCATTTCATTTCAAATAGATTGCCCTTTTTTGAATCTTCAGGGTTCACCACTTGAGATAGATTTTGAGTCATCGACTCTGATGATCCTTTAATAGAAGCTATAGGTGTGCCCAATGAGCAAGTAAAACTTTTCACAAGCTCCTCATCACAAGAAGTCATTGAAGTTAACCTTTATAGTGGTAATTTTTTACCTCCTAGGGTAGCACCTCAAAATAAGGGTAAACAGGTCATTGGTCCAAATGAGCAGATAGCTCCTCCACAAGATGCTCCACCCTTGGATATGCTTATGGAGGACCAACCCAAAGATTATTACAACATCCTGGTATACCTTAGAAAGTAGCTAGCTAAGTTAAGCATATACGACACCCTTATTTTTTTAAAAGAGATGAGAGAGTCACTAATCAAAGTGTTGCTTGACCCAGAAATATGCTTATCTCAGCTAGCCGCTACTAATCTAGTTGGAGAGGAGGCATGCTTTTCGAAGGAAATCCTAAGAGTCACATTCTCAGATGAAGACTTATTACTAGGGATAATAGAGCACAACTGTCCCTTCTACATCACTATGGATTTTGGCAAATTCAAGCTATCCAGAGTATTGGTTAATTTATGTGCATCAATGAACATTATGAGTCTAAGAGCCCTTGTCTACTTGAGGATCGACATCTCTAAACTCCAATCGGAGAAGATGATGTTGAAAGGATTCAATGAACAAGGAGAGAGGGCCTTAGTCTCCATAGTTTTGCTTTTAGAGATAGATGATTGGAAGATAAAAGCCAAGTTTCACATAATAGATTATGATACATCTTTCAATGCTTTGCTAAGGTGAGCTTAGATTCATGAGAACAACATGGTTCCATTCTCCCTACATCAGTTCATCAAGTTCATTAAGGATGGGATTGAATATTGTGTCAAAAGAGATCTCAAACCATTTATAGTACATGATGTTTGGATTTATGAAGATGCGATATTACCTCTTAGAAGCAAAATGTCTTCCCTCATGAACTTAATTAAAATATAAAAAAAAAGAAAAGAAAGTAAAAGAGAAAAGAAAAAAAAAAAAAATGAAAATGAAAATAAAAGGGAGCGAGAATAAGACATTAGAGAGGAGATAGAGCCTGAGATTAGATTCCACCCAGTTCTTTACTCTATCTGAACAAGTGAGGAAAATGATCCAACCTCCACGAGGTCGAGGAAGAGGCAAGTCTAGAGGAAGCCCTAGGGGTGGAAGACCCCCATACTTACCACCTACCAGGAGGTTCGTCCAAGCTATTGACCTCACTTTTGGAGTGAGCTCTCAACCTCCTCTTCTTAAACTTAGGACTCTTCTAGACACTAGGAGCTCCTTAGTCATAATACACTTCAAATGATTTAGTGAACACTTAACCTAAGCCTAGAGACTTAGAAGGGTTAATCATAGCATTAAGTTATACCTTAGGACTTAAGGAAGTCACCTATCCTATAGCCTAAACCCAATCCATGTGCACCTTCATAAATCCAAAAAATACAAATCTTAAACCAAACCTCAAATTCAAATTCAAATTCAAAATCCAAATCCAAATTCCAAATTGAATTATTGAAACCTATAATTAAATCCAAATTCAAAATCCTTCCTAAGCTCTATGATTTTATCTTATGGGATTAGCTTTAACCAAATTTAAATCCACCCAAACTCAATTGATTTTCTCAATAATAAATTCAATCCTTCAATCAAACAATTAAATTCCAATTCAAATCTAGCTCCAAATGATTCAAGCCCAAGATCAAACTCAAACCCTAAATTCCTTCTTAAGCCATTTGAGTTAGGCGAATGTGGCCAAATCATAACCCAATTCAACCCCAATTTGATTGATTTATTTATTAATCAATCATATCTTCAATAATCTTCACAAATATAAACAAAATTTATACTCAAATTATCA
Organism: Cymbidium sinense; assembly: GCA_021442155.1. NCBI lineage: Eukaryota > Viridiplantae > Streptophyta > Magnoliopsida > Asparagales > Orchidaceae > Cymbidium > Cymbidium sinense. The sequence goes on along the minus strand of CM038218.1, from coordinate 168,449,760 downwards.
AAACTAAATCAAACAAATTCAAACTAAATCAAATCCCTTTCTAAGCCCTTTGAACCTACCTTCAAGAGCTTAGCCAAATCTGCCTTCAAATCACTTCAAACTCAATTGACTTTTTTTATAAATCAATTTTTCCTTTGATTATCTTCCTAAATACAAATTAAATCTATATTAAAATGTCCAAAACCAAAACCAAAATCAAATCAAAACTCAATTTAAGCCCTTTGAAGCAATTCTTTAGACTAGGCCAAATCTTATCCAAATCAAGTCAAAACCAATGAATTTTTTGAATCAATCATTCCTTCAATCACCTACCCAAATATAAATGAAACCAATAATCATTAAACCAAATTAAAGGCAACCCAAGTCAAGCCTAACTTAGCCCTTTTGACTTGAAAATTTCAAATGAACCAAAATCCATTAGACTCCAAATTGACTACAGTTGAATTTATATTTCAATATTAGGCTCATCTATAAGTTCAACTAAACTTAAATTAAGTCAAAACCAAGCCAATTGACCCACTCAGACTCACTTGACCTACAGTGACCTAAAGGACCATTTTGAGCCAAGTTCTAATCCAACCTAAATTGGATAACTAAGCCCATCCAATACTCAAACCATGACCATTGATCACCCTAGGATGACCATTGATCACCCATGTAATCCCTCTTTCATCCAATTACCATGACCATTGATCACCCTAGGTATATAGTCTGACATCCCCTGAATACGATGCTTTAACTAGCCCCAAGGGGGTCATTTGATTACCTCACTTTCCTGGTTAACAAAGGCATGTACTCATTTGATTTCATTCTTATATATTTCAACATTAGAATTTAGATAAAGCCTTGATTCATATACATAAATACTTTGAGTAAAGAAAATACAACCTTTGCATGATTTTAACTCTCTTAATTGTGCATACATTCATGTGTATCTAAGCAAGCAAGTATATAGTCTGGACATCCCAAGAATACGAGGCTTTAGCTAGCCACAAGGAAGTCATTTGATTACTTCTCTTCCCTAGTTAATAATGACACATACTTGTTTATGTCTTTATACATGTGTATGTATATATGATTAAATAATAGAAATCATCTTTTGAATTAAAAATACATGCATTCATGATTGGCTAAGTCATTGAATTAATTGATCATGTGATTTGAAGATCTCTTTCTTATGTTCATGTATGCAAATTTACATATGTTTGAATACAAATGGGTATATAGTTTGGACAACCCGAAATATGAAGCTTTAGTTAACCCCAATGAGGTATTTGATTACCTCACTTTCCTGGTTAATAATGACACATACCTATTTAATTTCATCCCTATGTATTTTTGTATGAGAATTTAGATAGAGCTTTTAATTAACATAATTAAATAATTCAATCACAAATAGAAATATAAACTTCAAATACATGTCTACATTCATCATATAAGTATGCTAAAATGAGTTGCACGTATAGATACACTTAGGATTAAATCATATTGGTTACATGTGATGGAAAGGAATGGTTTAATGTATGTCATGTAGTGGTAATTCAACTAAATTAATCTTAAGAAGACTTTCATGTTGGATAGGATCATTTAAAGTGAACCTAAACTTAGGATTAATTTAAAATGTGTAATAAGCCATTCACTAAAAAGAATTAATTCAAATTAACATGCTTTAGAAAGTGGCTTAAGGTAGGGATGAAAGAGGTTAACCTCTTTCTTCTCTTTACAATATTTATTTGCTAAGTGTAGGCCATATGAAATACAAGAAAATACTAAGTAAAATTCTCAAATCAATTAAACAACTTAAATGAAATCAACCTCTTATGATTAAACATCCTTTCACACTTAGAAAATCATAACCTTAATACCTAGTTAGCACATACCACACAGCCTTATTACACACATTAGATTAAGTCACCACTTCTAGCTTTATGTTAGGATGATGCATGGTGTGATGTATATTTTATTTTGTGATGTATTATTTTAGACTAGATATTAGGGTGTCTATTTCGTAGACTGGATGGTAGGCCATTGTTAGCCTAATCATATTTTTTATAGGGGATTGTGCTTAAGGGGCCACTTAAAAATAAATATAAATGCTCTCTTTTGTAGGTTGCTTAAGCTCCTAAGCATAATCCAAGCTAGGAAAAGTGGGCTTGGTTAAACATGTGCATGGTGCAAAGTCCAAATTATAAATATAACTGCTTGAGATTGTATATGTGTTTATCCAACACTTATTTTGCAAGTGTAGTTAGATTTAATTTTCCTATTTTTAATGTAATTTTTCATTAGGAATTAGGATTAGTGATATGGGGATTAGGATGAGCATTGGCCAGAAGGCTTAATCCTTAGGTGCCATGTGGCGTCTTCAAGCCTACCACATCAAAGGAGCAAAGACATGAAGGAAATGAAGAAGAGATGCATGAAGATTTGAAGACCCCCCCCCCAAAGCATTCATTTATAAATTGTAATTATTCTTTTAAGTATCGGGTTGTATAAGGGTAAAGCTCAACTACCCATTTTTCTTTTCGGGTTGTACGGCGGTACTTGACCACACCAGCCTTTTATTCTTTTGTGCTAGTGTTATAAAATTGTTTGATGTTGTGTTTAGTTTGCACAATAGAAATGGCATGCCTTTCTTAGTTTCTTCAATATTTGATGTTTGAATGTGTGGCCTAGATGCATTAGGCTCTTAGGATAAAATTAATTTTTCTACTCCAATTAATCACTCATAATTAAATTTTAAAATAACTCACAACTTCATCATAAAGAATCAAGATAACTAAAAGATTTAGTAACCACTTAGCTGTATGTTGTATGTTTCACGTCATGCATATCATCTTCCTTCTTCTTGAATATGGGGGATCTCCATCCTTGCATGATAAGGGAATGCTTGACCTCAGAGGGCATCCTTGTGGTGGAGAACACCCCCTTCTCACTGATTTAGCCAATAACCTTATTTCATCATGTATTTAGGCATAAAATCCCAAGGATTTGTCCAAATGAATGTGTCAAAATGAAATTAAAAAAATTATAAAGGTTTTGCATTTTAGATTAAGTCATATGCTCATACCACTCATGCTCTAATCTCTTTAGGTTATGGGTTTAAGGACTTTAGTCTCTTTCTAAATTAAAAATAACCCAACTTTCTTACAATTTCATAAGACTTGCCGACATGGATTTAAATCATTGGAAGAGTTAGCTAGCAGCCACCACTCTAAGAGATTATAAGTTTAATAGTCGGGTGGTTTATCCTCTCTTGTGGAGATAAGACATATACCCATTTTAGCCTAGGTTTAAGTTGTGCTTTAGCTATTCCTAAAGCTCTCTAGATTTAGGGATGCAAGTAGTTGTTTTCTTTGGGATACAATCATAAATCCTCACCTCTTAAGTATTTCCACAATCTTATGTTGTCAGAATATAAGCCCTAGCAATCTGATGAAAATTCAACTCAAACAATATAAACCTCTTTGATTTTAAACATATAAAGCCCAATCATAAGATAGATTAGAATGCTAACTATATTTCTTAGTATCATGAGCATTGCCTACTCATTTTTTTTTTGCTTTGATAATAAGTCTTCTCCTTGAGTTCTCCCACTTGATTTTTTAATACAACTAACCCTTTGATATTCTAACCTTGAAATCTTTGGAGACTTTAATTTCTACTTTAATCGAGAGTATTCCTAAGGGATTTCATTCCTTAGGATGTAATTAACTGTGGGGGCTTGCCTCCATAAGGAACTTAACGGACTTGGCTTAAAATAAAACCTGCTTTACTTTTTCATGTAAAGTAGGGGAAAAATCTCTGGTATATTTGAAGATCCATCATGCCTTAAGAGTCCTTATTAGGTGATTAGGTCCATTATAGGGTGATAATTTCTATCTTTTGAGATAGTGCATTATTCTTTAATGTACTACCCGATCACTTCAATAAGTACCCCAAGATCTATGTGGTGTCCCATATCTCAAAAATAAACACCACCCGCATCCAGAAGTACACCTGCCATCTGCATAGACTTAAAATCTAGCTTAGAGGATGAGTCCTATATAGAGCACACCAGTTAGCTTTCCATGTCAATAGATCCTGTTAGAGGTGACACTAGGGCCCAACAGTGATGAAGATTGGGTCCCCAAGCAAAGCATGAATGTATATGAATCTCTTTTATGTGAAACTATTGGACATCATATGGGAGCCGTAGCTCTAACATCACTTTTCTCACTAAAAGTTGAGGGTTTGGTAGTTAAGGAAGCTCCCAAAAAACATGTAAATACTAAAACCCAAAGGTTTTACCCAGGATCAACATCCTCAAGTCAAAAGTTGATGTATAGCTTGAGGATGAATCATTCAAAGAATTAATAGAATTACCATTTAAATGGTACTCACCTTGTGTTCTTAACTTAGCAAAGAAAGGTTTAATTCCACATACATGGTCTAAGCATAGGTAAGAATATTTTGAGAGGTTATGGGACAACAAGTGCAAGAATTTTAGTCAAAACCTAGACTAGGCTTTAGTATAGTAGGCCTAGTGGACGATGATGATTATTATTTAGTCATCACTAGTCATTTGGAATCTGATAGGTTCTTCTCAAACCATAATAACTCGTATGAGGAGATATGTTTAGAAACTTTAGATGATCTAGATGATCTTCAAGTTAAAGATGTACCCAAAATTCAAAGAGAAAATCAAATCAACCATCGATGAGCTTAATGAAATCAACTCGGGGACTGACGATGATCCATGCCCAACATACAATAGTTCTTTATTGAAAGAATCTGAAACCAATGACTTAGTTAGGCTATTCATTGAGTTTAAGGCCTGCTTTGCATAGAGTTATGAAGAAATGTTTGGATTAGCTTATAAAGTAGAAATTCATAACCTACAATACAGTCTGATGCTAACCCCATCAAGCAAGCTCCTAGACGCATGTGATTAGACATTGAACAACATGTCACTTCCAAATCAAGAAATTGATTATTATCGGTTTAATCCGGGAGAGAAACACCCCACTTGGTTGGCTAGCATAGTTCCAGTTAAGAAGAAAAATGGCCAAATTCATATACATCGACTTTAGAGATCTTAATAAGGCATATCTAAAAGATGAATTTTCATTACCGATATCAGAATTGAAGGTGGACATTATATAAACTCATGTAGCCTTCTCTTTCATTGATGGTTCATCTGGATATAACCAAATAAAGATGGCACCTAAAGATGAAAGGAACACTACTTTCAGAACCACGATCAAAAATTTAATATTATAAGGTTATGCCTTTTGACCTCAAAAATGCTAGTGTTACATATCAGTAGGCCATGACTCATTTTTTGATAAATTCATTCACCACTAAGTCGAATGTTATGTCGATGATCTTTGGTCTAAAGTAAAGAAAAGGAAGACCATCTCTTTGACTTGAGAATAGTTTTTGAGCGGTTAAAATAGTACAACCTTAAAATAAATCCTCTAAAGTGCACATTTGGAGTAACTTCAGAGAAATTTCTTAAGTTTGTTGTTCGCCACTGCAGGATTGAAATCGACTCAGAGAATATTAAAGTAATTTTGGTAATGCCACCCCCTAAATGTCTAACCTAACTCAGATCATTCTAGGCTAAGATGTTTTATATTTAACATATCAGGCAAATGTCAACCATTCTCAGCATTAGTCAAGAAGGACACCAAGTTTAAGTGGGATGACATGTCAACATACATTTGAGAGCATCAAGCAATATTTTATGACGTCGCCTATCATAGCAGCCCCTACCCCAAGTAAACCTATTATACTCTATATTGCTATATTAGACAACTCCCTTGGCTCTTTACTATCCCAAGCCAATGATGAGGGGAAAGACAACACTTTATTATCTCAACTATCATCTGATACTTGCTGAGGTGAACTATCCACCCATTTAAGAAGCAGTACCTAGCTTTAATCTTCACAGTCCATAAGCTATGGCACTATATGCTCTCTCATAAAGTGAAGTTGATTTCTAGATTCAACCCACTGCAGTATCTCATGGCATGGCTGACGCTATCCAAATGGTTTAGCATGATGGTTTATGATTTTATTATTGTTTGACATCACGTTCGTTCCTTGCGGTGAAAGGACAAGCACTCATGAATTTCCTAGCGGCGCACCCACATCCTGCAGATTCCATGCTTAGTGATGATCTCCTCGATGAATAAATCATGAACTTAGGGGATGCAAACATCTATCATTGGGAGATGTACTTTGATGGTGTGGCTTCCTCTCAAAGAGGAGAAGAACCACAATCCACTCTCCTAAGCAAGGCAGGGGTAGGCATAGTCCTCTTCACACTCGACCGTGATATAATGAGATTTTTATATCATTTATCTGAGCCTTGCACAATGAAGATAAATATGAGGGTATGATCATCAATCTAGAGCTAGTCATCTCGCTAGGCATTCAAAATATCAATATCTTTGGGATTCACAACTAGTTGTCAACCAGATCATTGGATCCTATAAGGTCTTGAAGCCCAAACTCCATCACTATCATAAGTACACCATGGAGTTATTAGCTCAAATCCTAGATGTCACAATCTATAAGACTCCTCAAGGAGAAATTATCATAGTCGATGCCTTAGCCAAGCTCGTTAAAGAGTTAGCATGTCTGAAAAATGAGTCTTTATAAATAAAGGTTTACAATAGGTAGGACCTGCCTCTTATTGATGTTGAACTCATGAATAAATACACTCTTAAATGGGAGGTTATCATTGTCAAAAAGGATGAAGAACTAGATTGGAGGGAACCCTTCATTGATTGTCTAAATAAAGGCAAACTACTTTAAGAGAAATCTCAAGCTCATTAAGTAAAGCAAAGAGCGCTCTCCTACGCCCTTATGGATGGTGTCTTATACTGACAGTCTTTTGATCATATGTAGTTACGTTATTTAGACAAACATGAAGCCTGTAAGATCATGATTGAGGTCCACTTAGGATTATGCAGAGCTCACCAATCAGGTCCCAAAATGAAATCCAAAATCAAGAGGCTTGGATACTACTAACCAATGATGATCATTTGCATGGATGTAGAAAAGTGTTGCCACCAATGCCAAGTACATGGGGTAGTTCTGTATATTACTAACCAATGGTCCTAACAATCTACACCTAAATTTAGCTTCATGTCCATTCGAGTGTTGGGGCACCTACATTGTGGGTCCAATCGACCATCCCTCATCCAACGGTCATAGGTTCATTCTAGAAGCTACTGATTACTTCTCCAAGTGTGCAGAGGTGATTCCACTCAGGGAAGTAAAAGCTCATCATGTGCTCCAATTCTTTAGGAACCATATCGTGTATAGGTTTAGAGTGCTCCACCAAATTATATCCAACAATGGTACCACTTTCAAGAGCACCAAAATCAACAACTTTTCTAGAGACACAACATATAAGTATTCTACCATCTACTATCCATGAGTGAATGATTTGGCAAAAGCCTTCAATAAAACTCTCATCTAAATACTCAAGAAGATGCTCAATGATAACAAGTGATAGTGGAATGAATAGTTAGTTGAAGCTTTATGGGCTTATCATACTACTTATAGGACTCCAACACAATCTACCCCATTTTCCTTAGTATATGGGTCTGAAGTCGTTCTACCATTAGATGTCTAGCTCCCATCACTATGGATAATTGTGGGTAGTAAAATCACTACTGAGTAGAATGCTAAGCTAGGGTTGGAAGAACTTAAGGTTTGAAAGAAAGATGCTTGCGAGCATGTTAGAACCTTGAGTTGTACAAAGCAAAAATGGTTCAAGCTCATAACTAGTTGGTACGCCCCAGAGCTTTTTGAGTTGGAGAGTTTATTTTAGTTCTAATGAGACCAATTGTAGCTCGTTGCAAGATGAGAGATAATTTTTAGCCTACTTAGGAAGGCCCTTCGTCATAGAAAAGACCTACCAGGGTGGATCCTATCAACTCATCTATCATAAAGGTGAATGTTCAATGCTCTTGATTAACGAGCTCGACCTAAAGAAATATTATGCATGAATAATGTCCCAAATGACTTTTCATCAATAAAAATTCCATTTTTTTATCAAACTTTTCTCCAAGTTAAAATATTACTAATTACCAAACTCTCGATGTGTTTAGGTAGGTATAAGAGAACCCGAGCGGTATCCTATCCCTTATTCATGACATAAACAAAAATTATACTCAAACAAAAATAAGTCAAACATAAATCCATTCACTTCGAGCTACTTTGAGTCGAGATAAGACCCCCAATGGCCCTCACTTAGTAGCCGCTCTAGGTCCAGCTCAATTCACTACTTGGCAAGTGTGTCTCCCTAGTGGTCATTTCTACTTAGGAGGATGTGAGTCCCCGTTCTTTCTTTCGAGCTTAACCAGTGAAAAAAATAGGCATTCTATTAATACAATACATATTATTGCATGGTCAATAAGCTACCCCGATGGTTGGCTTTGCTTAAGAAGATGTGATTCCCAGAGCATTCTTCTTGAATTAGCCATCATGCACTAATTGGGTCTGAATCTATATATCTGAAGATTAGGGTAAGACCCCCAGTGGCTCCTCTTCCTTCTAACTACTTCAAGCTCGGGTTTAGTCCTTCCACTTGGTAGTCATCCTAGATCAGATAGTAGCTATCTAGCTGATGACAGACTATCCTGATGATCAGTTCTGCTTAGGATGATGTGAGTCTGATGCTTTCTTCCTAGATTGATTATCATAAAATAACGAGCACCTTAGGTTGGCTAGTGTTCACTTTGCTGACAGCAACCCATCCGGTGGGCAACATCATTCAGGTGGATGTGAATCTGGATGCTTTCTCCCTAAGCTGGAAACCATATATCTACAGGCTTTATATTTTAGGGATTAAGATAAGACCCCTAGAGGCACCTTCCCTATGGGCATTTTATTTGGATATGTTTTCATGACCATATCTAGACACAACCCAGGTTACTATCGGATTGGACAATTCCCCTTTTCTAGTAACCAACCTTGTGGTTGAAAGCTCTATACTGTGGATGTGCAGACTATCCCTTGGGCCAGTAAACCTAAAGTAGGCCAAAGCTCTATGGCTCCTTCTTAGTATGTCCCATTGTAAACCAACAGGGTCCACGCTAGACAAACAAACAAATAAATAGAATAACATCTATTGTGGATTAGGAGAAGACCCTAGAGAGCACCTCTTCCCAAATATGCATCCTATCTTTTTAGGCAGTGTTAGCAAAATTCCCTATAGGAATCGCCTCGACTATCTAAGTTAAGGTAAGACCCCCATAAGCACTTATTTAGTAGTCGCCCTATGTCAGATTTGACTTGTTGTACACCTTGATGGTTGATTCTGCTTTGAGAGATGTGAGTTCCTGAGCTTTCTTTATATTACAACCATCACAAATCGATGAGCAATCCTTAGGTTGGATAGTCTAGACTATACAGCTGATAGACTATCCCTTTGAGATGGTAAATCTAAGGCAAGTCTAGGCTCACATGTCCCCTCCTTAATGTGGTCCATCACAAACCAACAGGGTCCATGCTAAATAAATAAATAAATAAATAAAATAACATCTCTTGTGGATTAGGATAATACCCCTAGAGGCACATCTTCCCAATTAGGGGTCCTACTTTTTTGGGCAGTGTCAACAAAACTCCCTATAGAAATCGCCTCGACTATCTAAGTTGAGATAAGACCCATAGAGGCACTCACTAAGTAGTCGCCCATAGTAAGGTTTGGCTTATTATACCATCAGCAAGCCACCCCGATGGTTGATTTTGCTTTGGGAGATGTAAGTCCCTGAGATTTCTTCCTTGTGTAGCCATTACAAACTGATGGAAAATCCTTAGGTTGTATAGTTTACACTATACGGCCAGTCGACAGCCCCTTTGGGTTGGTAAATCTAAGGCATGTCCAGCTTACATGGCCCCTCTTTAGTGCGGTCCATCACAAACTGACAGGGTCCATACTCATTCAATAAATTAATATAGAATCAAAATCAACACAAATCACTAAGGTTAAATAAACAAAACTTCATTAACTAAACCAATTAATAAAGCTAAATCAATCAAACCAAATCCACTTAACTCTCCCATGCCCTTGGCATGAAATGAATCAAATCACATTAGGGTTCATAATTGCATTTATCTCTCCATTTATCTATGGGTACTCATCATTCGGATGTTGTTGATCATCTCGATCAATGCCAATATGTGTGGTGTGCCTTGCTAGTTAGACCACACCTATTGGGGATCCTTTTGTATACCTTACTTTTGGAGTGAGGATTAACCTTTCTCATCTTAGATTTAAGAACCTTCTAGGAACTTGGATTTCTTAGTGATAAGACACTTCTAGTGACTGAAGGAACACTAAACCCAAGTTTAGAGACTTAAGAGGCATACCCTAAGCGGATATGCCTTGGAACTAATAAGTTCTCCTACCCCATGGCCTAAACCAAGACCCATGCCTATTCACTCATCTAAACCTAAACTCATACAAATGAAACACAACCAACCTCAAGCCTATTCAATTAATCTCACTTGATTTTGTTTTCTAATCCAAACTCCAAGCCAAATTGACTTAGACAAACTTAAGTTAACTCCATCATGATTCTATGAACCCAACACAAAATTTATTCAAGCAAGCTAAATCTAATTTGATTTTCTCAATTACTCCAACCATTCAATAGATCATTTCATTTGAATTTACTTTGTGGGAAAATTTGTGTTGTGCCATCCCACTATGGAGAATATTAGATCCTTTTTTCATAATTTGAAGCACTCTGGACTCTGGCATTTTTTTTGTTGGATTGATAGACTCTTTCCATGTTTTGATTCATCTTTCAAATAATAAGATTATTCTCGGCTTTTCTCTAGATGATCGTATTTTGTGTTCAACTGTCAGATGTTTGTTGAAATGTATGCCTTTATTTGATATTAAGGAGGAGTCTCCTATTATTCTTGTCTAGATTTCTCTACCAAATTTACATGTTCATTTCTTTAATCCTAAATTCCTCTTTATAGTGGGTGGTTTGTTGGTCGGCCTCTCCAAGTGGACCAGGTGACTGCTTCTAACTCCAGGCCATTTATTGCTCCGATACTAGTTGAGTTGGATATATCTAAAAAATATCCAAAGGAAATTTGGCTAGGATCAAAGAAATATGGATATATGCAAAAAGTGGATTTTAAAATTTTGATATTTTTTGTTCTCATTGCAAAATTCATGGCCTTGGGATTTTAGATTGCTTTGTGGTCCATCCACACCTTAAGAAAAATTTTGCTCCTAAGTCAGATCCCTCTCTTAAGGATCCATTGGTTAAACTACAAAATGTTATTTTATCTGATACTTCCTTACCTGAATATGAGAGCCATTACCTTGAGCTTCCTATTCCTTATTCTAATATTACTACAGCTCTGCCTGTTCATCCGTAGGATGCCACACTAGCTAACAAGGATATTGTCCCTTCTAATGAGATTTCCCATTTGAACCACAATAATAAAGGTAATAATGTAACTAATAATAGTTTTGCTAAACTTATGGATGCTGACCCTCTATCAAATGACTCTACTCTAGCCTCTTTACCACCTTTAGTTAAAGAAAATGTGATTCCTCATGAAGGAATGGCTGGTGTGCAAAATTTGGAGAAAGCTTCTACTCTTATTTTAGGTACATGTGCTTTAGTAGGCTCTAATCCTTCTTGTGCTTCTTCATCCAACTTTGAACTAATTCCTAATCTGATTTATAACAAAATAATAAATTGGAAGAAGATGAACTGGCATGTAATGCTATTTTCAATGGGCCTCCTTTTCCAAGCAATTCTCTGATCAATCCCTATCAAATGGTGATGTTGTAGATATGGCCAATAAATTTCAGACAATGTTTAGAAAGAAAAATAAAACTTCTAAATGTAGACTTCCTAACTTTGCTAGAGTTACTAGATCTGGCTCCTCTACCCAAAAATAAATGGTCTCATTTCTTATATGGAATGCGAGAGGGATTAGTACCCTCTCTGTTAGAAATAGAATCAATAATTTAGTTCGCTCTCATAACAGTTCCTTTTGGCTATTTTGGAACCCTTTATTCTTCCCTCTAACATTACCTCTGTTATAGAATGATTGGCTTTGGTAATTTTGTAACTAATTCAAGCAATAAAATTTAGATTTTTTTGGAATAGTCCATTTGTTTTACAAGTTATGCAGGATTTACCCCACGTTGTAAATGTTAAAATAACTTATGAAAATTGGTGTTGCTTTAGGTCTTTTGTCTATGCCTCTTATAATAGGAATGGTAGAAGGCTTCTGTGGGAAGATCTTGTTAGTTTCTCTTCCTCTATGAATGCTCCTTAGTTTGTGGGTGGGGACTTTAACATTATTTCTTCCTCTTCTGAATGAGTTGGTGGTAATTCTCCAAACTTATTTTCCATGGAGGAATTCAATAACATGATCCTTGATTGTCAACTTACTCATATTAGATTTACTGGGTCTCATTTCACTTGGAATAATCATGACTTTGGCAAAGATTAGAAAGGGTCCTTTTTAATAATATGTGGATCAACCTTTTCCCTATTACTTCTGTTGAGCATCTCAATAGAACCCTATCAAACCATTCTCCCTTGCTGATCACTGTAAATGTTAATGCTACTAAACCCTCCTCTCATATCCCATTCTGATTTCAAAATATGTGGCTTATGGATAATAGATTTATGGATGTGGTTACTAGCAATTGAAGTGAACCTCTCCATCCTGATGATGCTATTTTTGGGATGACAAGATTGTGGTTCAAATTAAAAAGGCTTAAATAATATCTTAATTGGTGGAATACATACTATTTCAAAAACCTTTTTGTTAATATCAAAGAATTAGAACATGAGGTTATAGCTTTAGAAGACGCTAATGTTAATGATCCATCTAAAACCTCCTTATTAACTCAAGCCAAAAATAGGTTAACATGGTTCCAAGAAATGGAGGAGACCTATTGGCGGCAAAAGCATCTATAAAATGGATATCTGATGGTGATCAAAATACCAAATATTTTCATGCCATGGTTAAAAAGAAAAAGGTGTTAAATCACATTAAAAAAAATTAAAACTAATGATGATATCTGGTGTATTGATAACAAGGAGCTTGCGGCATTTCTTTTTTATTGAAGCTACTTAATAAAAATGTGACTTATGATGATTTCCTTTCCTAAAGTTATTCCTAATCTCATTTCTGATGAAGATAACAATATGCTTATTTCATTACCCTCTGAATCTGAAATTGCTAATATTTTGCAAAATATGAATACAGATTCCATGGCTGGTCCTGATGGATTTACCATCTTATTTTTTCAAAAATGCTGGTATATCATTAAAGAAGATTTGGTTAATGTTGTTCTTGATTTTTTCAAGGGAAGTATCCTCCCTAAATATTTTTCTAGCACTTCCATCGTTCTAATCCCTAAAATAGAAAATCTTGAACTTTGGAGTCATTTTAGGCCAATTAGCCTCTATTCCTTTTTTAATAAACTCATCTCTAAGATTCTGGCTAAAAGATTAAGTATTTTGCTTCCTAAAATTATCTCCCCCAACCAAACAGGCTTTGTTAAAGGGCGTTCTATTTTTGATAATGTTCTTTTAGCTCAAGAGATGATCCATGATTTAAATGACATAGTTCATAGTGGTAACCTGCTCTTTAATTGGACATTTCCAAATCTTATGATAACATTTTTTGGGCTTTCCTATATAAAATTTTGGCTTTATTTGGATTTTCAAGTCAAATTATTACTTTAATTAAGAATGGTATTGAGAATTCTTGGTTTTCTTTACTTATTAATGGTGAAGTTCATGGATTTTTCTCTTCTTCTCACGGGCTAAGGCAAGGGGATCCTCTTTCTCTTGCTCTTTTCATTATTACTATGGAATATCTCTCTAGAAGTATTGAGTAGATATTTTGTAAAATGCCTAACATGTATTACAAAACTAGGGGTGGCTTCCCATTTCCCACCTCAGCTTTGCTGATGATTTATTATATTTTGCAATGGCTCTACTCTCTACATTAAAAAGTTATGTAAGTTCCTTACTCTATTTGGTAGGGAAAGTGGTTTGAAGATTAATCTTGACAAAAGTTGTTTTATCTCTAGCTCTTCTATTTCTTTATATAAGATTAATACTATTAAGAATGTTATGGGCTTTGCACATCAAACCCTGCCTATCAAGTATCTGGGAACTCCTTTATATCGAGGAATGAAAGGATCTTCCATATTTGATGAAGTTATTCAGAAAATAAATAAAAAATTTTCTCTTGGGAGTTTCACTTACTTTCCTTTGGTGCTAGACTTATCCTGATCAAAAGTACCCTTTGCTCTTTGCCTTTGTATCTTTTGTCCACTATTGTGCCTATCTGCTCTATTATTAAAAGGATAAATAGACTTATTAACAAATTTTTTTGGTGTTCTACCTCTTCTTCCAAGAAAGTTCACTGGGCTAGTTGGCATAACTATTGTGGGCCTTTTAATGAAGGTGGTTTGGGTTGCAAAACTTTAGAAGACTCCATTAAATGTTTTTCACACAAAATCTAGTGGAATTTAAGAAACAACTATAGTCACTGGTCTCAATTTATGCTTGCTAAATACTGTAAGGGGAAACACCCCCTCATTTGTACTTTCAAACCTGGGGACTCGCCAGTGTGGAAAAGACTTTATAACATCAAGTGGAATGCTAAGAATCTTATCTCTCAGGATTTGAATTCAAGCTTCTCTTTCTTTTGGCAAGATAATTGGCTGCGACAAGGTTATACTAATTCTTTGCTTAATACTCATTCTACTGTGAGGTTTAAGGTAAATCATTTCATTACTCAGAATAATTAGGATGTTGATCAATTAATCTCCATTGTCCCTAAGGTGATAGTTGACAAAATCCTTAAAATTTGTCCACTACATAATAAATCTAACCAAATCCTCTTCAATAATTCCTCCTCTGGAGAATTTATTTTTGGATGTTTGGCACTCTTTTAGACTTAAAACTCAAGAGTCCTTAGTTTTCACTAAAATATGGAATTACTCTATCCCTACCTCCTTTTTAATTTTAACTTAGCGCATTCTAAAGCACTACATTCCTGTTGATGCTACCCTTTTAAAAAAAGGTTTCCACCTCCCCTCTAGATGTCAATGTTGCTTTCACATTGAAATTATGGATCATGTGTTTATGAATGGCCCTATTGCTATTAAAGTTTGGAGCTGGTATGATAGTATATTTAATAGTTTTTATTTTGATAGCTCATTTTCTATTATGCAACTTCTTGAAAGTTTTTTCTCCTATACTCCTAAAGGCCATGTGAAAGTTGTTCTAGCCACTACTCTTATGTGGTATATTTGGTTGGAAAGAAATGATGCTAAGCATCATGATATACCTATGAACTATCATTGTATTATTGCAAGAGCCAAATATAAAATTATGTCTCTTTATAAAGCTAACCTTCTTACTTCTTTTAGTTTCAAAGGGTACAAATATATGGCCTTGAACTTTGGGATTAATCTTCCTTCTTGTGGTATTTCTCCTAACCATAAAATTAAATATTGGATGAAGCCGAATTATCATGTCATTAAGGTTAGCACTGATGGCTTGGTTTCTAATGGCCTTTATGGTTGTGGGGGGATTTTGAGAGATTATAATGGTTCAGGTTATCTCTGCTTTTGCTGCTCCTTTAGAACCTTGTTCTATATTATTTGTTGAGCTTAAAGGTCTGCACTATGGGATTTCTGTCTGCTTACAGAAAGGATTTTAGAAGATTTGGTTTGAAGTTAATGCTCTCCTTCTTCTTGAATTATTAAATTCGGGAGCTCATGGAAATGTTGAAGTGTATTATTTACTTAAATAGATTAGGAGGCTTCTTTCCAACCTAGATTATCAAATTCCTCATATTTATCGGGAAGGTAATTCTTGTGTTGATTTTCTTGCTAATTGGGGAGCCAAGTCCTCCTCTTTGAATATGTTCTCTAATGATGATATTCCTTCACTTTTAAGGGGGCTTGTGAATCTTGATAAAACTGGATTGCCTTATGTTAGAAATTTTTAAGCTTTTCATGATTCTTTTTCCTAAGCTTTGGGATCTATTAGTTATCATCTTCATCCTCTAGTGGTTTGGGCTATTCTATGATGTTTGCTGCTTTTATCCCTTCTACTTTCTATTTTGTATTCTCTACTATGCTAATAGAGGCGGTTGTTGTAGATGGAGGCTATTGGGGCTTACTTGTCCAATTCTAGGTGTGTCCATTTTCCAGCTAGATCTTTCTGCAATCCTATTTTTTTATGCTTCCCATTTTCAGGTTGATTGTTATGTGGGTTTGTCTGTTTCTCAGGACAGCTGGGTTATGCTACTCTTTTTCTTAACTCTCATGGATGGATTAGTTATTTTGCTAATTATTCTTAGTATATCCCAATTTCTTCTCATTTTGATGATTACTGCACTTCCCTGCACGGTTGGGACTTCTTTTGGTCTCCTTCTCAAACTATATTTGTTGTTTGCTTAGCATTTCGGTTGTTTTCCCTTAATATGATGGATTTCTCGGCTTTTTTTTTTTTTTAGTTGTAATATGGTTCATTTTTGGAATGACACTGCTTACCTTCTCCTCTATTGGCTACATTATTTGGTTTGCTGTATTGTATATTGGCTGAATGGATTAGCAGGTTATTATGTTCATCAGGCTGATTATCTCTAGTGGAATCCTGCCTATTTTTTATGTTTGTCCTTTGCCGCTTGGTTAGCCTCATTACTTGTGCTTTGTTGTATGTGTTTATCTATTGGCTAAGGTTACTCTTGCCTCTCTTAGACCTGTTTAATTATTGTCCTATTCTAGCTATTACTAGGTGGATGTTGTTCCTGATTGGCTTTCATCACTATGGGGGTTTTTTCCCTGCCTTGATGTCTCATATGGGTAGGGTTTTTTTGTTGGTTGTTCATTCTCATGCAATGGTGGAATACTTAGGCGATGCTTCTTTTTAAGGGATGGGGGGCATCCCTTTGCCATGTTGAATCGTGTTTTCTTTCATTATAGAGTTTATTTTTCTATTGCTTGGTATGGAGGTATTAAAGATCATAAGATTTTCCTCCAGTGGCAGCTGCCTTCCCCCAGGTTTGTAGGCGATGATGGCTGGGATGACTTCACTATTATTTTGGCTGGTAGTAGCACTTGTGATGTAACTCTTCTTTTGAATTTTGGATGCTCATATTTGTGGCTCCACATTCTGCTGTGACTGAGCCTGAGCCTTCTTTCACACACTTCTCTAAATTTCTCTAACCTTCACTCATTTTTCAATTAATTTTTGTTTGTATATCTTTACCTGTGCTAATTCTCTATTTGTGGTTTAGTGTCTTTCCTTGTAGGTTCCTTCTTTGAGGTGGCAATTACTTCTCTCATTTTCTCAAGCTTTTGTTGAGGCTGTTCTCTGGCTTCCTTTTTATTTTGCTCTTTTGTATCTCTTGCTATTTTCATTTCTATTTTCTTTTTCCTTCCTTTTTCGTACTTATATAGGGGATTCACTCTTTAGGTTGATTATAGCTCTTTGAGCAATAGTTCTTGAGTTTATCCCCTCTTAATCTTGTAACCCCCCTTTTTTGTAGTAATAAAATTCCCCTACATGGGGTTCCCCAAAAAAAATAGATCATTTCAAACTCCTCAACACTTGCAATCAAACTAATCGAATTAAATAAATTTGATCAACCCAAGCTAGCCCATTTGACCTAGAAAGTCCAAATGAGCCAAAACCCAATTAAGCCCAAAGTAATTGTAATCAAAACCACTAATCAACTCTAAATCTATCTTTGAATCCCTCTCAATACTTAATCGATACCAACTCAACCCAATTCAACCCAATTAGTTCACTTTAATCAATGTGACCTAAATGACCAATTTGATTCAAACTTCAATCCAACCCAAATTGGATTGAATCAACTCATTCAATCCCTTTCCATAATTGTTGATCATTTTTTATCCAATTGTAATCAATTGGGTTAAATCAAGCCAATTTGACCACTTAACCCAAGTTCACCTAATTTAGTTTAAAGGGTCAAAATGAACCAAATCAAATCCTAAACCATATTGATTGAAACCAATGCTTCTAACCAATCATAAATTGATTATTTAACACGTTATAATCATCAATTAAACCCAATTTGGTCAATCTAATCCAATTAGGTCAAATTGAACCAAATCATTCCATAATTTAAATTAATTCAAACCAACACCTACAATAATTTTCAAGTAATCAATCCAACATAAACCAACCCTCCATTCAAACCAATTTATCAAATTTAATCAAATTGGTAAACTTAACCCATTTGGCCTAAATGAACCCAAATGAACCAAACCCAAATCCACTTCAAATTGAATCAAACCAATTATACCATTACATTCCAAATGACCAATTCACTCACCCAAGCCTTTATTTTGACCTAATTTGACCAATTGGTCAACTTAACCCAACTGAACCCAAATTGACTCATATGGGTCAAATTGAACTAAACCCAAGCAAACCAAGTATAAACCCAACCAAACTTGGCATGACTCATTCTTGGATCACCATAGGCCTGCCCAAGTGGACCCAACCCATGGTGAACCCATTTTAGGTCAAACCCATTGAACCAAGTCCTCAAAATGAGATAAAATCCCCATTTAGGTGGGTTCTCCAACTCCCCACCCCATGGCAGCCAGCTTTGGCTCTTCTTGGAGAAGTGGACCACTGACCCAACCTAACCCATGTTGTTGGGTTTAGCCTTTGGCCATGAAAGGTTGAGTTCACACATGGCAATCCATTGGTCCACCAAAGGAGAGTTTTACACCCCATGTCAACCTATTTCACTCCCTCAACCTCTCACCCTCAGCCACCTTAGTAGTCCTTTACCACCTACGAACTAATCTCAACCCTTGCTTCAACTGGGGAGAAGGGTATACTCCTCCCCAAGGATTCAAACTTCACACACACCTTCTTTAGAGCATTCACATATTCTAAAGCCTTCCCCGAGCTCCTCGTGCATTCCACCATTGGCGAGATCAACCCCCAAGAGAACTCAAGAGCTCTGATGTCTAAATCTCCTCCAAACCCAAATGAACTCTTCCCACACCTTCACCTCACTCTGGCAAGTCAAAATGAATCGTTTCTTGAGCAATTCGATCACCAGAAGGCATACCTAGACCAACACAGATGAGCTTTATGGCAACATTTAGTCCATAGAGTAATTGGTGAGGAGGCAGTTCATGATCTTCTCAACAAGGCTTCATCTTTCAAGACGATGCTACCTCTATTGTTGGACCACCGGTCTCTACCTCTGAGGTAAAAATCTGACAATCATCGTTTCCCCCTAGATGTTGGTCTTTTTTTTAAGTAAAGTGTGATTTCATGCAAATTTCATTGTAGGATCCCTTTATGTATTCTCACTGATTGTTTAGGAGTCGATCTCACCGTGAACAAGCTCTGATGAGCTTAGATTGAGTGGCAGAAGGTGGACGGTGTCCGGCTCACTCAGGGGATGATGAATCATCAATCGTCCGTTCCGTGTGATTAGAATAGATGGTCTTGATTAATTGCGCTAGACTTTTTTATTTAACCCTTTCAAAACCACGATATTCATCTAGGCTATCCGATCCAAGATCGAATGACCAGGACAAAATCGCATCCACCACCGCTGAGTCAGCAGCCACGTCGGATGATTTAAATAACCAATACTGTGGTGCCACATGGAATGTGATATTGTATTAGTGTTCGCATGGCGCCAATGATTTAATGGTTAATTAGGCATTAACAATGTAATTAAATGATCAAAACTTCAAAAAATCATAACTAAAAAAAATCTAAAAATTGTAAATAAACCCATTTTGGAAAGGTTAAATAGAGGAGAATCTAAGAAAAGTAAAAAATGCAAATAAACCCTAATTTTTGTTCAGTGAACAATGCTTAATTAAAGTTTGAATCTTAGTCTAATTACCTTAATTATGGCAAAATTAATTGGCTAATTGATCCCAAATTTGGTTAGAAGATTTCATAAGATGTCCTCTACCTCTTATAATTTTCTTGAAATTTTTGGCCATGTAATATAACAAATTTTAAATTTTAAATTCTAATTACTCTCATTAATCAATTTAATATTTGTTAAAATTGCTAAATAGTAAAAATTAAATGATTAATGATAATTAATCTCTATAAATAGTGGGAATAGTGAGGGGAAATAATTAGGACCTCTCTCTTTATTATTTTTATAAATGCATTTCTTTAGGAGGGTTAATTAACACAAGTAATAATTAGGATTTAATTAAGAAAAATTAATGATAAGATTAAAAAAATTAAACTAATGATTGGTTCAAATAATTCATACATAATTCATGGGTTCCCCTTTATGTGCTTAATAACATAAAGTCATTAAGGAATTTATGGTTGACCCATTGGTGTGGGAAAACTGAAAGAGTACTTAACTTAGATTCCATCTTTAATCTAATTAACTCTTAAGCATGAGCCTAATTGAATTAGTTCCCTTTCATGCATTACAAATTTTAATTTCTTATAAGCAAATCATTGCAGGCTTATGATTAAGTAGTTAATTAAATTAAAGAAGCTTAGGGAAGGGTAATGAAATTAATTTCTTAATGATTATGGTGTTTATTTTAAAATGCACCGGGTGAACACCACGCAAATCTTAGGGGTACTTATTAAAGTGATCAGATATTATTTAGGAATGGTGTATTAGCTCAAAAGATAGAAATATCACTCTACAATGGACCTAATTGCCTACTAAGGACTCTAAGGTAAGATGGGTCTTCGTATGTACCAGAGATTCTTCCCCTACCTTACATGGAAAAGTAAAGCACAGTTTATTTTATACCGGTTCTTTAGTTCCCTTTGGAGGCAAGCTTTCATAGTTAATTACATCCTAGGAAATGGAATTCTTAAGAAAACTCTCAATTAAAGTAGTTGATTATTGCCTCCAAAGATTTTAAAGTTAAGACTATCAATAAATTGGTTATTTTAGAATATCAAATGGGATTGTTCAATTAGAGAGACTTATTTTTGAATCTAAAAAAAATAAGTAGGAAGTATTCATGATAATAGGAAGCCTAGTGAACACTCCAACCAATCTTGTGGTGAGGCTTTATATGTTTGAAAGTGAGAAGATTTATTTGTTTGATTTGAAATTTTATTAGATGGCTAGGGCTTATAGTCCATCAACACAATATTGTGGAGATACCTAAGAGGTGAGGATTTATGCTCATAGCCTGAGAGAAATAAATAATCTCATATCCTAAATCTAGGGAGCTTTATCACAAGTTAAAGCAAGACCTAAATCTAAGAGAAAGGGGACATAGGGGTCTATTCCACTTGAGAAGATAGACCCGTCTGACTCTTCTTGACTTATAACAACCTGGAGTGGCTGGCAGCTAACACCTTCTATAATTCAAAATCATGTAAGTCGGTCTTATGTAAATTCAAGATGGTTTAAATTATTATTTAATTTTGAAAGAGACTAGAGTCCCTAAACTCACTCCCTAAGAGACTAGATCATGTTTGGTATGAGTATATGACTAAGTCCAAAGTGCAAAATCTTTCAAATTTTATATTATTTTGACACATTCATTTGGACAAAGGCTTTGGGATTTCTTATGCCTAAATGCATGATGAAATTTGATTGTTGGTCAAATCAAAAGAGAAAGAGGTGAAGCTCCATCAAAAGGTGTTGTTCTCACAGGTCAAGCAGTCCCTATAGTGAAAGAATGGAGGCCCTCATTTTACAAGAGTGATAGAAGATGTCATGCATGATGTGATACATACAACATTCATCTAAGGGGTTACTAAATCTTTTAATTATCTTGATTATAACTAGGCTTTATGATGAAGTTGTGAGTTGTCTTAAGATTTAGTTATAAGTTATTAGCTGAGGTAGAAAAATTAATTTTATCCTAAGAGCCTACCGCATCCAGGCCAGACATTAAAACATCAATCATAAGGAAATTATGAAAAAGATGTGATTTTGATGTGTAGGCTAAACACAACATCATCCATTTTATAAACTACCATAAAAGAATAAGAGGCCAACACGGTCAGGTACCGTCGTACACCCTGAAAAGAGAAAAGATGCATAGTTGAGCTCTGCCCTTATACAACCCAAATTATAAAATAAAATTATAACTTAGAATTGAATACATGTTATGGGTGGTCTTTATTCTTCATTTCTTCTTTCTTTTGATTTGATTTGCTCTAAGGCATCAAAGGGCACCCAGGACTAAGCCTTGTATCCACTGCTCATCCTAATCCCCATAGCACTAATCTTAATTTCTATTATAAAATTATATTTTTGGAAAATAAATCTAACTATAACTGCAAAATAGAGATTAGCTAACCATACATATAAGTAAATCCCAAGCAGTTATATTTTATAATTTGGACTTAGCACCCTACACATGGGTAACCAAGCCCACCTATCCTAAGGTGGATTATGCTTAGGGGTACAAGCAACCTCTAAGAAAATATTTATATTTTTTAAGCAACCTCTTGAGTACAATCCCATGGAGAAAATAATATTAGGCTAATAACGGCCTAACAACTAGTCTACAAGTCATACTCTACATCCAGTCTAAAATATTACATCACAAAATAAAGTATAATATCACACATACACCATCTGAACCTAGGACTACAAGTAGTGGCTGAGTTCTAATGTGTGTGCTAAGGCTTTGTGTGGTCTATCTTAGCTAAGCATTGGAGTTATGATTTTCTAAATGTGGAAGATTTTCTAAGTTAATGTGATGGGTGGTCTTAAGTTGTTTAGCTGACTTGCAAATTTTAGTTTCATATTTTATTTTGTTTCATTTGATTTACACTTAGCATCTAAGTGTTGTAAAGAGAAAAAAGAGGCTTAAACTCTTCCATCCCTACCTTAAGTTGTTTACTAAAGCATATTATTCTGATTTTATTTCTTTTGGTGAATGACTTATTAAATATTTTATTAATCCTAAGTTTGGGTTAACTTTAAAAAATTCTATTCAAAATGAAAGGCATCGTAAGATTAATATGGTTGAATTACCATCACATAGAACATGTTAAATCATTCTTTTTCATCATCCATAACATGCATATGATATAACACTTAGTATACCTATACATACAATATATTTTGGCAAACTTAAATGATTATAGATGCATACATTTAAAAATTGTATTTTACCTGATTAAATTTTATGCATGTAAATTAAAGCTCTATCCAAATTCTAATATGAATGTACATAAGAATGAAATTACATAAGTACGTGCCTTTGTTAATTAGGAAAGTGAGATAATCAAATGTTCTCCTTAGGGCTACTTAAAGCTTCGTATTCTTGAGATGTCCAAATTATATACTTATTATTATTCAAACCTATGTAAATCTATATAAGGAACTTAGGAAAGAAATAATTATCTTCACATGTAATGTGTTTTATATGCTTAAATGGTTATGGATGAATGTGTTTTTAATAGAAAAGAGAATTTTCATTCACTAATCAAATATACATACACATGTATAAAAGATGTAAGCAAGTACGTGCCATTGTTTAAACTAAAGAAGTGAGATAATCAAATGACCTCCTTGGGGCTACTTAAAGCCTCATATTCTCAGGATGTCAAACAATATACTTGTTATCTTAAATACATATGAATGTATAAATAATTACAAGAATATTAATCATGTAAAAGATTGTATTTTATTTGGTTGAATTATTTATACATGTGATTTAAAGCTCTATCCAAATTCTAATATGAATGTACATAAGAATGAAATTACAAAAGTACATGCCTTTGTTAACCGGAAAGTGAAATAATCAAATGACCTTCTTGGGGCTACTTAAAGTTGCGTATTCTCGGGATGTCCATATATACTTATTATCATTCAATCCCATGTAAATCTATATGAGAACTTAAGAAAGAGAGCTTCACATTCACATGGATAAGCTATAAACACATGCAAATCCTTTATGTATTTATAACAACTATCACTCTAAATATTGTTATCAATTTATAGCTTTTGAAAAATAAATTTAGATTTACTAGTGATAATAGCCACACATATGAAATTAAGCCAACACATGCAAACTTACATAAGTAAATTTCATTTGATTCATTTGAATTTGAAAACATGAATGCATGAGATCATATGACATACAATATTTAAAAGTGATTCAAAGGAATGGCCAAACATAACCATATGATTCAGTTAACTACATTAATTTCTAAGGACAATCACATTAAATAAAATTATTTAAAGGAAACCAAAGCCCCTTATTAATTTGATTTTTGGATTTTGATTAAGCTTAAAGAAAATGAATCATTTGTTATTTTAATCTCAATCCCATGTTGGTAATCTTAATTTGTTTAAGGAAAGATAATTAGTGGACTTTTGTGATTTAATTAAGTTAAATCACTAAGAAATTCATTTAATTACCCTTTCTATGCTTCTTTAATTTGATTAATCATTTAATCATGAGCCACAAATGACATGAACATGAGGGAAAATAAAATTGCAATGCTCCTAAAGAACCTAATGCAATTGGCTAATGATTAAAGATTAATTAAGCTAAAGAACCTAATTGAGTACTTTTATGATTTTTTCAACGCTTATGGGTTAATCATAATTTCTTTAATGATCTTTATGTTATTGAACACATAAAGAGGAACCCTTAGTTTGATTATTATTTATTTGATGTAATTAGCATTTTAATTTGATTTGATTCGACCATTCATTAATTAATTGATCTCTTAATTAATTTTCACATTAATTAACTTTCTTAAATGAAATGAATTTGGAAAATTAATTAGGAAAGGGGTCCTAATCACTCTCCCTTATCATTTCACCATTGATTAGTGATTAATGAAGTTAAATTAATTAATGTTTATTTTGGGACATTAATTTATCATTAAAGTGATTAAGAGGGTAATTAAGGCTTGAATTTCTAATTTCCCTAATTAATAGTCAACAAATCCCAAGAAAATCATGGGAGGTAGAAGTCATCCCATTAAATCATCTTGCCAAACTTTAGATTTATTATCCAAGTAATTAGGGCTTAATTAAGCTAATTAAAAAATAATTGAATCATAATTAAGCCTTAATCACTATTCAAAATCAAATGAAATCATTTTTTATAAAATCTCCTATATTTTGCCTTCTCAATGAGTATTTATTTATATTTTTAAAATTCTTTTATAATTAGTTATGAATTTAATGAAGTTTCTCTGACTAAAATAGATTATTAAGCTTAATTAATCCCTAATCCCATCAGTGCTACGTGGACCACTGAAGTAATAGGGCTTTTCACATGGCACCGCAGGATTGGCCACTCAAACTCCTCCGATGATGTGCTGACATGGCGGCAATAGATGCACTTTCATCCTCAATGTCTGATCTAGATAGGATAGTGGGGATTAATCCAGCGGTTCTAATAGAATTAAAATAAGATTATTTAATGGATTAAATCATGGTCATCCATTCCAATAATGCGGAACGGATGTTGAATGTTCTGTCATCCCCCAAACGATGGAAGATAGACACCATCCACCCTCCCCCCCCGATCCAAGTTTGCAATGGCTCATGACATGTCGGAATGGATCCCAAAATGTCCATGAAGGGGATCTAAGAGGATCTAATTGTGGGAATCACATGACATCAACATTTCTTTCACAAAGGTTTAGAAAATTTTGAGAAAATATCAATTTTAGAATTTACCTCACCGGAGCTTAGGACTGGTGGTTAACCGATCGAGATAGCTTTGTCTTAAAGAGATGAAGCTCTGCTAAGAAGCTCGCACCTTGCCTACTTGTCGGTGGCTCTATGGATCAACTATCACTGAACAACTCATCGGAGTTAGGCTTGGAGTGGTCTTCTGTTGAAACCATTGGGATCAATTTGTTTCTCCTCATCGGAGCTTAGCGAAGGTGTGAGTGAAGTTAATTTAAAAATGGTGGAGTTTTGAGGAGATTGGATGGAGTTCAGCCTTGTCCTATTTTGAACTTAGCATTTTTTGGTAATAGGAGGCTTTGGGAACTCGGTGGAACACTGGGAGGCTCATTTCGAGTGGCTAAAGCTCTTTGAGGGCTCAAGGTGTGGAATGAGATGGATTGAGGGGAGTATGCCCCCTCCTCCTTCACATTTGACAGTGGAGATTACCTCTGCCATTTGCAGTCATCCAACCACCGCAGGCAACTGTGGGTGGCAGGGAATCAATGAGGTGGCTCAGTTTGAGTGGCTAAGGGAGGAGAGGTGGCTAGTAAGGGATAAGGTGGCTGTCCTTTGGGTTTCAAGAGTTCCAATGGGAAAAAGTGGGTTAGCTCATCTCCACTTGGCTCATGGCTGACCCAAACAGCTTTGGGTCAGGTGAGCAAGTGGTCCTTATTTCCATTTGGAGCTTAGGGTGGCTGCTAAGGGGAGGAGAGTGGATTTGACCACCCAAATGTGGGTTTTATCTCATGTGGAGGCTTTACCACTGGTAATGTGACAATTAGGTTGGAATTGGGTTGGGTTTGATTTTGGATGACCCATTGTGAGCTAAGGATGGGTCATGCCAAATTTGAATTGGTTTGGCTCAATTTGGCCCATGTAGATCAAATTGGGCTACGTTAGGTCAAGCTGACCAATTGGTCAAATTGGGTCAAGCCATAGGTTTAGTCAAGTTTAAATGAGTATTTGGGATGTTTTGGTTCAATTGATTTGATTTAATTTGGCTTGGATTTGAATTTGACCCATATAGGTTCATATGGGCAAAGTTTACCAATTTAGCCAAATTGGCTTGGGTTTGGTGTTGAATTAGGTTCAATTGATTATTTTAAAATGATTGTAGGCTTTGATTTTAATCAATTTAGATTTATGAATGATTTAGACCAATTTGACCCTTTTGGTCAATTTGGGCCAAATGGCTCAATTGGGTTGACTTAGTCAAATTGGATTCAACCAAGAGTTTGATTTAAAGTTTGAATTTGCATTGATTTGAAGTTAGTTTTGGACTTAAGGTTAGGCATAAGTCATGGGTAGGCCATAGGATTGGTAGGTCACCTTGGTCCTAAGGGAGATAGTCTAATCCTATGTCAGATCTCTCTAAGTCTTTAAGTTTGGATTAAGTGTTCACTTAGTCACTAGAAGTGTCCTATGACAAGGAGAATCTAGTGTCTAGAAGACTCCAAGATCTAAGATGGGAAGATTGAATCCTCACTCCAAAAGTGAGGTCAACAATGATTTAAACCTAATCAATTCATAAAATCTACTTAATTACTCTCCTTAAAATATTAAGTCACCAATGTGGGATGAGTCAAATACTAAATGTCATTTCTCCTCTTTAGGTTATAATAATTCAAACACAAAAAATCAAATTTAATAAAAAAAAACTTTGGTTGATCTTAAAGAATTTGATTTGGCTTGATTGTCCTTAGGAATTAATATAATTGAATGTATTATGTGATAATCTTTAGTCATTCCTTCTCAATCATCATAAATTTGCATGTTATTTGTGTCATGTATTCATATTTTTTTCAAAAATAAAAATAAAAATAATATGGTTATATCTAAGTTGCATGTGTTGGATAAATATTATTATATGGTGTAGCTATTATCACTAATAAATCTAAAATTATTTTCAAAAGTTATAGGCTAGTAATGAAAATCTAAGTTAATGTTGGCTATCAATATTCAATGAAATTTACATTTACTTATAGTTTAAACATGGTAAAGGATTGTTCTATTTCATGATTCATGTGTATGTTTACATATGTTTGGAGTTAGCAAGTATGTAGTCTAAACATCTCGAGAACGAGGCTTTACATAGCCCCAAGGAGGTCTTAGATAATCTCACTTCCTAGTTTAACAATGGCACATACTTGCTTAAATCTTTACATGTATATATATGCTTAGCTAAAGGATGTAATCTTTCTTTTCTACTAAAATACATGCATTAAGAATCATGAAGTGTGCAAAAATATAAAAGTATATTGCATGTATAAATAAGTGTGTTAAATCAAATATCATGTGTAGTAAAAATAAAGAGATGTGTATGCTATTGATGATGAAAAGGAATAATATAATGTTATCCATGTGATAGTAATTCAATTTTATTAATCCTAGGATGCCTTTCATGTTTGAGTAAGATTCCTTAAGATTAACCCAAACATAGTTTAATTAAAAAAAATATTTGATAAGTTATTCATTAAAGAAAATAAAGTCATAATAATATACCTTTAGAGAACAACTTAGGATAGGGATGAAAGGGGTCAAACCCCTTTCTTATCTTTATAATTAAGTATTAAATAGGCATTATATGAAACAAGAATGCAAATTAAAATTAATTAATCCTTTCAATGACTTGAAGTGGAACCTCCCTTAATGTTTAACTTAAACATTCTACACTTCAGATAATTATACTTCTAAAGCCTAGATAAGACATGCCACGCTACCAAACCTTAGCACATACATTAGAATACTAAGTCACCAATTCTAGCCTGTAAGTTAGGCTGGTGTATGTTGTGGTGTTATATTTTATTTTATGATGTAATATTTTAGATTAGATGTTAGGCTTGTATATGCTTAGACTGATGTTAGGTGTTAATAGCCTAATGATATTTTATGCAAGGGATTATGCTAAAGGGGGTGCTGTAATAATAAGTAAATATAAATATTCTTGCTTGCAAGTTATTTATGCCCCTAAGTATAATCTAATTAAGACAGGTGAGCTTGGTTACCAAAGTGCAAGGTGCTAAGTCCAAATATGTAAAATATAATTGCTTGGCTTGCATGTTTGTTGAGCTAACATCTATTTTGTAGGTGTAGTTAGGTATTATTTTTCATAAAAATATATATTTTACTAATAGGAATTAAGATTAGTGTTATGGGGTTTAACATGAGCAGAGGCTAGAAGCCAAAGACTTGGAAGGCCCTGTGAAGCCTAGAGCAAATCAATCCAAAAGAAGGAAAGGAAATACAAAGATTGAAGACCCCCATAGCATCCATTATAATTATAATATTCAATTGTAATCCATGTTGTATAAAGGTAGAGCTCGACAACATAATTTCTTTTTTTTTTTGTCGGTGGTTCCTGGCCGCACCAGCCTTTTATTCTTCTGCAAAATTTAAATGTTTGATTATTGTGTTTAGTTTATGCAATAAAAATGACATATTTTTTATAGGTTTCTTAAAGTGTGATGATTTAATGTATGACCTAGATATGGTAGGCTCTTTAGGATACAATTAAATTTTCTACTCTCATTAATAACTCATAACCAAATTTTAATATAACTCACAACTTCATCTTAAAGCCTAGATTTATAATCAAGATAAATAAAAGGTTTAGCTACCCCTTAGCTGAATGATATATGTTATCACACCATACATATCATATTGCTTTACCCTTGAATAGGGAGGGTCTCCATTCTTGCACAATAGAGGATACGCTTAACCTTTGAGGGTGATCCCTTGTAGTGAAGAACACCTCCTCCCACTGCTTTAGCCCACAACCTTATTTCATCATGCATATAGGCATAATTGTCCTAAACCTTAGTCCAAAATGAATGTGTCAAAATGTTGTAAATGATTGTAAATTACCACATTTGTCTAAGGCATGTTTTTCATACCAATCATGATCTAGTCTCTTAGGGAGTGAGTTTAGGATTCTAGCTTCCTTCTTAATTAAATAATAGCCTATCTATCTTGCATCTACATAAGACCAGCCTACATGATTTTAAAGCATATAAGGTGTTAGCTGGAGGCCACTCCAGATAGTTGTAAGTCCAGAAGAATCGGGATGTGTCTATCCTCTCTCATGGAGGTAGAACATTGTTCTTATTTTTACCAATTAGACTCAAGTCATGCTCTTAGATTGTTCTAAAGCATCTTAGATTTAGGTTTTAAGGCTACTTATTTTCTTCAGGTTACGAGTATAAGTCATCACCTCTTAAGCATTTTCATAATCTTGTGTTGGTGGACTATAGACCCTAGTATTCTAATAAGATTCTAACTTAAACAAAAATTAAATTCTCTCTTTCAAATATGTAAAGCCTCACTTTAGGGTTGATTGGAGCACTCACTAAGTTTCATAGTATCATGGGTGCTCCCTACTTATCCTCCTTTGGAATCTGCAAATAAGTCTTCCTATATGAACTCTCCCACTTGATTTTCATAAATAGCTAATCCTTTGATAGTCTATCTTTGAAATCTATGGAGATATTTATTGACAACTTTAATTGAAAGTTTTCTTAGGAAATTCTTATCTCCTAAGATGTAATCAGCTATGGAAGCTTGCTTCCATTGGGAACTAAAGAACCCGATAAAAAATAAATCATGCTTTACTTCTCTATGTAAAGTATAAGAAAGATTTTGGTATATATGAAAACTCATGTGCCTTAGGAGTCTTATTAGGTGATTAGATCCATTGTAGGGTGATGTTTCCATCTTTTAAGATGGTACATCATACCTTCATGTCATACCTGATCACTTCAATAAGTATCCCCTATGATCTGTGTGGTATCCCTATGGCTCCAAATTAAAACACTACAAGTAGCTAGAAGGCAAACACCTAGGAGGCCCTATGAAGCATAGAGTATTCAAATCCAAGAAGGAAAAAAATAAGAATTGAAGACCCCCATAGCATTTATTTCATTTCTAAAATTTAATTATAATCTGGGTTGTATAAGGGTAGAGCTCAGCTATCCAACTCTTTTCCTTTTCAGGGTGAACAATGATACTTTCACCAACCTTTTATTTTTTTTATGAAATTCAAATATTTGATTATTGTGTTTAAATTGTACAATAAAAATGGCATGTTTTTCATAGGTTTCTTAAAGTATGATGACTTTGAAGTGTGGCCTGGATGCGATAGGCTCTTTAGGATAAAAAATTAAAATTTTAACCTCATTAAATAACTTATAATTAAATTCTAATCCAATTCATAATTTCACCCTAAAGCATAGGTATATAAATAAAATAATAAAAGATTTAGAAGCTCTTTAGTTGAATGGTTGTATGTTATAATAACATGCATATCATATTGTCTCATCTTGAATAAAGAAGATCTCCACTCTTGCACGATAAGGGAAAAGCAAGACCTTTAATAGTGGTCCCTTGTAGTGGAGAACACCTCTTTGCATGGATTTAGCCCATTACTCAATTTTGTCATGCATTTAGGCATAATTGTCCTAAATTTTGGTCTAAAATAAATGTGTTAAAATGATCCAAAAACTTATAAATTTTTAACATTAGTCTAAGTCATGCTTGCATACCGAACATTATCTAGTCTCTTAGGGAGGAGTGAGTTTAGGATTGTAGCTTCCATCTTAATTAAATAAGATAACTATCCTACATCTACATAGGACAACCTACATGGTTTTAAAAGCATGGGAGTTTTTAGCTAGCATCCATTCCAGGAAATTGTAAGTCTAGAAGAATTAGGATGTGTTCACTCCCTCTTGTGGAAGTGGATCATTATATCCCATTTTTCTGAGTAAAATTAGGTCGAGATCTTAGCTTTTGCTAAACCCTAGATTTAGGTTCCGAGGTGGCTTGTTTCTCTCTTGCTATGAGTATAAATCATCCCCTCTTAGGCATTCCTACAATCTTGCATTAATGGTTTATAATTCCTAGCATTCTAATAAGATTATGAATTAAACAAAATAATTTTCTCTCTTTCAAAAATATAGAGTCTAACTATAGGGCAGATTGAAGTACTCATTAGTCTTTCTAGTATCATGTGTGCTTCCTACTTATTCTCCTTTGAAATCTATAAATAAGTCTTCTTATTTGAACTTGTGGATTGATATAGTTGGCAAGAATAAGGGTTGTACCCTTAATCCTTGATTTACCATGTGACAACAATGAGGTTAAAACTTAATGGTTGGAAACTGAGTAACTTTTGTAGCTTTTATATATCTAATATATATATATATATATATATATATATATATACACATACATATTTATCATATTTTAATTTTAAATTTTCTTGATCAATAATAAATAATATAAATCACTAGTCTTAAAATAGATACATTTCTCAATACACATTTGCATCTAGTGCATGTAAGATAAGATATTTTGAGAAGATTATTCAATAATATTTATGTATATAATTTATTATTCATGTATTCCAATAATATATATTAAAATTTTTAAAGATTTGCATACAAAACACATAATTTTTATGCATTTATATATCCAACACCTACAGTTTGATATTTACATATATAACACTTTTCTTATGCTTGAAAAATTGCATTTCACTTTAAAAAATTATGATGTTGCTATTGTTGTTAAATATTTAGGTGGTATTTATGTAAATATTAAAATTCAGGTGTTAAATATGTAAACATATAAGAATTATGTGTTATGTATGTAAATGCCTCTAAAAGTTTATAACATATGAAAAGGATGAGACTTTGATCATGGTTGTAAAGTCTTCCGTTTCCAAGTGAATGGCCAAAATTTTTTTCTATGATCACAACAAATAGCCATTCATGTATACTTTTTTTTAATTGTTTGATTAAATAGAAAGACTGCCACTTCTTTTCATCCTTCCAAACTAGAGATTTAAATAATGTCAATGGCAAAAATAAAATTTTAAAAAAATCTCCAATAATGAGCAAGTAATTATTACCATTTTTAATATGACTGTTAACACAAAAAATGATCTATCTTTGCCCATATCAAAGATACAATGGCCATGGATTATGTTTCCCCTTTTTTCCAGTAGGATCAAAGATACAAAGGTCATAAGTATTTTTATTTTTGGGACATCTGAGTGAATTTAATCTCAAACTCATACTCACAATGCATGTGCAAGGACTTGAACCCAAGACCTCTTGGTTGAAAGCCAAAGCTCTCAACCACTAGGCTAAGTTGTCTTGCACCGAATGTCATAAGTCTGATATAACTTTTTTTATGACCAAATTAATGATATAATGGATGCGGGTCTGTAGTTTTTTTTTTTTTTTTTGATGAAACACAAAGAAATGTGAGATGCCTACAATTCTTTCTCTTCTTGCTATTTTCTCTCTTATTCTTTCTCTCTCTTTCTTAGATTTTCTTGCTATTGTGGTCTTCCCCTTCATTATCCAAATTTTTGTCTTATTATTATATTTTTTTTGAGGTAGTTTGAGATCTTGTACATAGGTCTCAAAATTGTGGAGAAGAGTATCCACCAACTACACCATAACTAAAGGGATTATTATTGTATTAAAGAGAAAGTTCAGTTGGTTATAAATTGTGAAATGAGAAATCATACATTACTGTAATCTTAAGCACGAAGAGAACTATCTCTTTTGATGCAGAACAAAGATTAAGGTTAGTGATGTGAAAGCTCATAGGATGATTTTCATTTTTTAAAATTGTGTTTGATTTTCCTAAAAAAATTTATATTTGATTAATTTATTATCATTAATTATTTAATTTATTTTCTCTTAAAAAAGCTAAAAATTCAGAAGTCATTTAAAATTTATACCATTGCCCTTTCTAATTTTTTTTCCATGTTTTGTGACTTTCATAAGGAATTTTTAATTTTTTGTTAGACTACAAATTATTCATCTTCTGATACATTATAAATTTATTATTTTTTAATCCTGTGAATTGAACAATTAACCTCATTTCATAATACTTAAGTATATGCTAAATGTATCAAATAATCAAATACCACAATTTAACTTTTTTTGTTATTGCTTCCAATTACCCCAACAGAAAATATCAACTCATTCTAGCAATTCAAGTGTGATTTGTATTAAAAATATTTAAGCTAATTTAAAATTTTATAACGTGAGCTTCTAAAGCCAAAATTTATCAAAAGCTTAATTTTATTTCTTTCATCAAAAAATTATGACTCGCAACAAAAATATGTCAGGAAAACTCATAAAATCAATTTTGAAATTTAGGCATTATCTATTGAGATTTTTCAACCAATTTGATTAGAGAAATAATTTATCAACGAAATTTTGTATCTCAAATATTTACTAATTCACTATTTATTAAGTTCATACAAAAAATTTTTGCTCTCTCCGTGTAGACTGGGGAGGAGGAGCACAAAGATCGCATGCTAAGGGTATTTTATAATTTAGATTGCTTGGTTTCTCTAACACATTGCTTTGTTTTTATTTTTGAAAATTATTTAAGTCCTTCATACAAGACTTCTGACGAACTCGTCGAGTATTATTGAAGTATTTGATATCCCTATCTGAGCTACCATGTTTCAATGCATGTCATTAATTTTGAAGACAACTTTAAAATTTATATAATGATAATCACACATATATTACTTCATATAAAATGATAAAGTGACTCATGTGAATAAGAAGAAGACAAGTTTCTTTTAATGATTGAGAAAACAAAAATTAATAGTTAAAACATTGCAATGGAAGCTTAACATACAAAAAAAATTTAGTTGAAGATTAATTGATTAATAGTACTAACAAATCATTTAAGAAAACATCATGTATGTGAAACTCCATCAATCATACTCAAATTAGGAATTACAAGTTAAACTATAAGCCACATATCATAGCTCCATAGTTAATTCAATACATAAATGTAGATCCAATTTACAAAATTTTTAACACCTCGAAGCTCAATAGTTAAAGCTATCATATACTACAACTTGGGTAGCATATTAGTTAACATGTATTGCTTCTAAATAAATCAAAATATAACATGTAAGAATAAGATTTTGAATTTGGCAAAAAGTAATAGGATTACATAAAAAATCAATCATTTTTTTAGCTTAGATTAATGTCTCCAAATTGTTTAGTGAGCAAAGTCCAACTCAAACTGAACTTATATTTAGTCAAGCTTGGATTAAATCAGATAAAATGGGCATATACTTATAATTTTGTATGTATTTATATTTAAATTAGTTGTAAATATACATCAATTCACTCACATGAGCACATAGGCGCACACATGCCTACAAACACATACACTATATACATAATGAAGATAGTCTTTTATCCATCTAAAATAATAGATCTACTAAATGGGTTATTTTGTTGCAAGTAAGATTTAACAAAACACATAAATCTAGATTTGGTAAATATTAAGGCAATTATGTCTCAAAAAATATTTGGTATGATAGAGGTCAAATATGATTAAATCATAATGAACTGTTTGTTTAGATATTTCAAGATTTAAATCTATTAACCCAAATGAAATTTTAAAATTAATTATATGAATGTGATATCTAATTATATATATTTAGCATATTTCAATCTTAATTCTAATTATTAAATTATTATCAATGTAAAATAATATTTCAATTAATAATTAATTAGTAACTTATTAAGTTATATGATATTAAACTTTCTATGTAGTTAAGTTTATTTAAGTTAATTTTATAATTAATTACTATTAAGTATTTAAATTAATTAGTTTTTAATTATTATATTTATTTCTAATTATTATTCATTAAATTATTAAACTAGTTAAACACAAAAAATATCAAATAAATTTAAATTATAAATAATATCATTTGATTTAAGATGACACCAAATTAATTATTAGTTGATAGTTTATGAACTTAATTAAACACAATAATTTTTGGTTAGTTAAATTAAATCTCCTAGTTTAGTGAAATAGTTGAATTTACTAAATCTAAGATTTAAGGAAAACTGAAAGAGAAAGGAGATTTAAGATCTATATAATTTAAAGATGTTCATTTTGATATTTGCATGATTTAGGTAAAATCCTTTTAAATCCAACTGTCAAGCAGCCACTTAATCTCTTATTTTTCACTATCCATCACATATTTTAAATGACTACAATTTTTGGCTACATAACAGCAATAATGAAGTCCAAGAACCAGCTATGCTTTACCAAATGATGCATTGCTCTGCATACTTATTCCAATTCTTAAGAGAGCTTGGAAGCTTGACTAAAAAAAAAAAGAAATACAATGAGAATTTTGCTGATTTAGACTTTGAACTATACAAGGTCTTTGTCATGAAACATTGAGAAAGAACACTTCCATTAATATCTAAAATCATTTAATGGCATCATTACGAAAAAAGTTGAAGTTGAATCTTCTAGCCAAATTATGGTATTCCACAAGTTTAACTCAGGTTCCATATTTTCTTATGCATTCAAATTATGCTCATGTGTTAAAAAAAATGGTAAGACAAAACTAAGACTTTCATAAAAAAAATATGATGTTTAAACTATATAATTTATTCATTCATTAAATATGAATTCAATTTAACAAGATAGATAGTGCATATCTAAAAAAAATAGTTAAAAGTTGAAATTACATTTGACAATAGTAAATTTATCATAAAGACCTAAGAACATATTTGGAAAAAATGGAAAAAAAAACTAAATTCTTTGCATGCTAGATAAAACTAGGTTTTTTAAAATTAGATATCATTGATGAGAATTATATTTAAAGAAAAGAAAAAAAAGAAATTAACATTATATTCACATGATAATATAAGATAGAATATTGAAGAAAAGAAAGGCCTACATGTTTATGACCAAAATTCATAATATCTATTGGTGAAGTTGTCCATTTTGTTATTCTTGATGATTCTATGATGTTATCCTTATAAGGACCATATTTTGAAATGAAAGTAGATGATAGATCATGTTGGAGAATAAGCCAAAGAATATTTAATATTAATCTTTGAAATTAAGATATTCTCTTAGGACATAACGAGCACATACCATCGGATTAGTCATCATAGAGGATCCAAAATAAGATGAGCATTCCAATTTGTACAACGTTGACCTCCTTTGACGCTTTGGAGTCATATACTTTTTTTGAGAATCTTTAGATGTTGTATGAAAGGATAAAGCAGATTTGGAAGAAATTGCAGTATTTGCCAATTTATTTCCAAACCAAGCTTTATTCCTATGACATGTTTTCGTTGCAACTCTAAAATAGGAGTAGCTTTTTGAGGCCTAGATCCAAGATATGCTCCTAATTTCTATAGGGGTTTCAAAATGTTCATGAATCTCTAGAAATGAAAAGGTCAAATGCAAAAATGATGAGATTTAATAAACACAAAGAAGAATAATGCATCAACTATGTATAACCTCTATAACACAAGAAATAGAAGAAACTAGAAATTTTACATATATGATAATCTAATTGGTAGTAAAGGTTAACGAGCAAATATTGATTAATGTTAGTTGAATAAATTTTAGTTATTAATTAGTTGAGAAACTTTCATGATTGACTTGTTCAAGTTGAAAATTGTCTTCAATGTGTGAAATTATCTTTGCTTGGATGTTTCACCATCATGGCAGTGTTATATCAATAAAACTTTTATGCTCATCAAATGAGGATTTTGTAAGTTATTCAATCAGTACAAAAAATCAAAATTATATAATAGCTTGTAATAGTTTATCATAATTAGTTGTGAAATTGTGAGAAAACTAAATGAAAAAAGAGCATGAAAAAAAGATAGTCTCTTTAATAAAGAAAATATTTTAATTTTATATGAGCAAGTGGCAAGTACAAGTCATAAATATTACAAACATTAACTTTATAGGCATGGTATAATTCTTACAAGTAGTTTATCTAAGCACAAATATATTATAAAATAAAACAAGATGACAAATAAAAATGATAAATTAGTAAAATAAATGAAAATCATAAATAAAAGGAATACAATCTTGCCTTAGGAAATAACCAAGGAAGACAAAATTAATGTGAAAGCATAATATTTAGCATCTCTTAATATCCTAAAATCTATGCATATAACTCCACTAAGATTATTAAGTATATGAGCATAAAATACAAATATGAAAATGTGGAGAGCAATTAAAAAAATGTTATATTTACTGATTACAAAATTGTGATCATATAACCCTGATAACTTTAAAACTTTTTTTTTTAAACATGTTTCATTTAAAAATGAAGAATAAATGCATTTAAAAAAAAGTATCAAAAATAATTGAAATAATTGAAGTATAAAACAAGCTATTGTTGGAATCTCCTTAATTGTACTAATATTCTCCCCTGCACAAAAAGAAAGATGATTGTAAATAAACCAACAATAATATAAAATAGATAACAATGATACAATAACAATGTAATAAAATTCATAACTATGATACAAAACAAAATAGTTGATAAGTATCACAATGATAATGGGCAATAACAACTATTTAAAATTTCTTTATCTATTTATCAAATAATTAATCGCATTAGATGCGTAATAGGAGTTCTTGAGAATGAAAAAAGGTTGTATTTGTAGAAATATTGAACACATATTTCTATGAACAAAGCCATATGTAAAAATGTATAAATGATTTCTCGAGTTTTTATGTGATATTATTATTTTTTGATGAGTGAACATTATTCAATTATTTTTTGAATAAGATTTTTATTAAGCAAGAGAAAAAAAATATAATTGAAATTATGAAGATATTACATTATAAAATAACTAAAATAGGGCCTCAAACTTCATATAATATACTATATAAAGCTATAAAAATATGGAGGGCACAAAGAAGGTGACACAAGTATGAGTTGCATAGAGAGAAAGATTAATTATAAGCAATCTTCATTTAAAGTAATTATATCCAATAAATTGTGTAGATGAGAATCAATAAATTTATTAAAATTGATGTCAGAATGATTCTAAATTTAAATATTTTCATGAAATATAATATTAATTAATTATATCTTTGAAGCACTTTCACAATAAACTTTTAGGCCAAAAAAACTTAGGAGAAATAACTAGAAGAACAATCTGTCATAAAATTGATCAATTCTCACTTTCATTTTTTTAGTTGAAAGAAAATTTTTTTGTAGCGCTATTAGTAAATGAGACAAGTCAAGTTCAGTCACACTTAGCAAACTTCAACTCAACTTCCACTAGCTCAAACTTGAGTTTGAGAAACCAAACTCAAGCATCACTAACCATAATGCGTTGAGCTCACAAGTTGGCTTGTTAGTTTGAACAAAATGTAGTTGAGTTCATCGGAAGCATCAAGTTATTGCGTCCACAAAACATGTTTGTAGGTAGCAGTAATGCAATGTAAAGAAATTCTATTAAAATCCACAAAAAATTTAATTGAGAATTTAATGCATGATAGAGATGAGCAGATTTTAACATTTTTTTATACAGTGATAGTGAATTTAATAAAAAGCATTCCTAAAACTGAGCCAAGCTCACAAGTAAATGAGCCAAGCTGGCTCAAGATCAAGCTTGAGCTCATATGATATATGAACAGTAATATGAGCTCGAGCTCAAACTCATGGCTTGATAAGTTTGGTTTGTGAGCTCCTAAATGAGTTGATCTAGCTAGCTCGACACACAAAATACTTATAATTCTAGTTGGACAGTGATACAAACAAGTAATAAAATCATGTACCTCAACATGTGCCAAAATTGGTATTTAGTGAAGACATTATGAAAAAAAAATTGAATGTCCTTTAATTAGTCTGAGTTGGTGGTATACCTTTCTATAGTGGATAAATGCAGCGTCATCTTGTACTCTATGAATTTGATCAATAAGTGCCAAAGTTCTCCATATAATTGGACACATTGGCAGCGACATTTCTCTTCAATGTGATAATGGGTAAAGAATTCCAACATAGGCTATTTGGTAGGTGAGTAACATAATGCATCCTATATGGCAAATCTTAGTCATACATATTAATCTTTAGGGTATAATTAAAAAAGTCAACAACTTAAGAACTGATAGAGTATGACTAAGATAATAGGAGGATATGAATGAAGAAGTTTTCTCCTCAAATGGAGGACATGAGAGCTATCAGTAAGGAAAATCCAACATGTTCAATGATATCTAAGAAGATCATTTTGGATATTAAGTGGTTGTTAAGGTTGAAAATGTAGGACATTTCAGATGAATGACCTAGCTAGTTGGTTTGAGAGACCATCTATCTCTAGTGAAAAACTTTGACATAAAAACATATTAGGGGGAGACATAAGGAACTTTATATAGTAGGTTAATGAGTCTAGTGATAGGAGCTTGTGGCTTTGAGATAGTTGGAAGAACAAGGGTTGTTATCATCAGACATGGTCGTCATGTGTTAACAAGGAGGTTACAACAAAATAATGGCCAAAAATCGAGCAACTTTTGTTACTTTGAAATCTGATGGATATGTGTACTCTCTTTAACTTTATGTGAATATATATATATCATCTAAATTAAATTGTCATTTTCAAGTATTTTTTGGAGTTTAAATTTTTTTTTTTTTTTGTAAATTGTTATTTTGTCAATATTCTTTTTTATTACTGGATGTAAAAGTTTCTAATGAGCTTAATAAGAAAAGATATATTTGAACACTTAAAATATAATATTCTTAGCCACTCCATGGGAGCCATTTGACATTATTGAATTACCTCAATCATTAGGGCTGTAGTTTTGAGA
The DNA here is from genome assembly GCA_021442155.1 of Cymbidium sinense. Lineage (NCBI taxonomy): Eukaryota > Viridiplantae > Streptophyta > Magnoliopsida > Asparagales > Orchidaceae > Cymbidium > Cymbidium sinense. The sequence goes on along the minus strand of CM038218.1, from coordinate 168,409,449 downwards.
ATTCTCATATGTAAGAATTATGTGGACTATGATAATCTTAAAAATACATACATCATGGAGTGCACTTAATAGATAATGTGTGGAAGTTTGGACTATTTCTTTAGATTATGCCCCCCTTAATACTGATAAATAGAATGTTATTTTTACTAAGATATTAGCTTCGTTTGAATATGAAGAGGTATTTTTTGTTATCATAAGGATTACAACATGGAAGAAAAAACTAAGAGGATTAAAGAGCCAAAGCCATTACGTCAAAGAAAATACTCTAGCTTAGTTCATTTTAACTGGATATGCAATATTATTATATTGTTAGGCTTATGTAGTTATTAGCTAGAGAGGAAATCTATTAAGTTTCTTAAGGAGACATCACCAAAATTATTGAGTTAGAAAAACAACAATGTGTTTTCCATTATCTTAAATTAAGTAAAGTATTTTTATTTATATGATGAAATATTAACTTTTTGTTTATTCCAAGTAATTAATTGTTAATTCTAAGTTTGTTGACCTCATTTTGGGAATAAGATAGACACAACAATTGAAATTATAATCTCTTTAAAAGGTTCAATTTAGTTTATGAACCAAAATTAAATTCGAAATTAAATCTATATTTATCTAAGTTTTCATTAGTACAATCATGAGTTATTAAGACTAATGTGTAATTCAATCAAACTAAACTAATTTTAACCAAGTCAACTAAGGCAAATGCATTTAAGTTGATTTTAATTATAATCGGGATTGGCCAAATGTCATCCTAATAGCATAAATTAGTTTGTCTTAAGCTTAAATTAAGCATGTATCTAATACATTGATTAACTCTTGATTAGTTGAAATACATACAAATTTAGTCCAACAAAATTTTTAGACAATTGATGCTTAATAATTCTCATGGAACATCTAAGTTAGATACTAATGAGATACAAATTAAATTCAATTATCTTACTTATCTAAATAATAATTCAGAAAAACTATATTGAGGCAAAACTTTACAGGTTGCGGTTAAGGTCAAAATACAACTAATGAATTAACTCCTCAAAAATTTTATTAATCACACAAGTTAATTCGGAAACTCAAAATAAGCTTGATTCAATGTAGAAAGATTAATTATACTCAATCTTTTTCTGTTGAGGCAAAATAAGTGTTAGAAGAATCAAAATGCAATCAAAGGGATTATTTTGACCTGCAAATGTCTTATTGTTCTCTAATATCTTGCCAGCAATGATCAACTTAAGATCATTTATGGTCTTTGGACCATTCTCCAACTCTGTTATCAGGAAACAATCCTTTTGAGACCTTCCAATTAGAAGAAGTTGAAAGATAATAAAATAAAAAGTGTTAGAAATGCATCTACAAATACTTTGGAGAAATAAATTTTCCCTAAACATAATACTATTTTTATGATATAATAGAAAATATTAAGAGGATTAAAGAACCAAAGCCATTACCCAAAGAAAAATATTTATTATGCAAAATTATTATATTTTTAAGCATATGAAGTTATTTTAGAGCTAGGGAGGCAATGCATTAAAATTCTTAGGGAGAGATCACCAAAAATGTTGAGCTGGAAAACAAAAGTGTATTATATATATGGTGAATTATTAAGTTCTAGTATATTCCTTATAATTAACTATTTATTCTATGTTTGTTGATCTCATTTTGAGAATGTAGTAGACATAACTCAATTGAAATCATAATCTCTATACAAAGTTCAATTTGATTTTTGAACCAAAAATGAATTTGACATTAAATCTGAATTGATTTAATTTTTTCTTTACTACAATCACTATTTATTAAGAATAATGTGTTAATCATACTAAACTAAATTTAACCAAATCAACTAAGGCAAACATGGTCAAATTGATTTTAATAATAATTGGGATTGGCCAAAGTTCATCCCAATAACATTGTGGGCTCCAAAAATTCACCACCGACCTCTCGATGAAAAGTGATTTAAAGTGTCAGTGAAATTTTTCAAAAGTAAATGGAATAGTAGATAAGACACTATGCAGATTTCATCCATTTTCATGACTTTATATCTAGTTTTAGGGTTTTCTTAGAGCAAGCTATAATTAATTACCTCTTTTACGAGAGAACTTCATTAAGGAGTATTAGATTCTAAATATCTGATTAATAGTAGTATGTAGAATGTGTGAGATTGCCAATGGTTTCGATAGCTAACACAAGGCTGAGGTGAGTTGGTTGTTGAATTAGAGAGAGCCCAAGTAATGTTCGCGAGTTGCAAGAATTTTGATAGCCAGATGGAGAGACCCATGAGATCACCATTAACTGGGTTGAATGAGTAAAAAAAACAAAATCTGATTTTTTTTATTATTATAATTATTTTAATAGAGACGGGACAAGACATGAGAAACAGCGCTGGCAGGTTACTGAGTTAGAAAATCTGGAATATTAGCGTACGAGAGATCCGCTAGATTTTGATGAGTGAATATGACAATTTAATTTTTATTATCCTTTGCCTCATATAATATAATGAGTAGCTAGATATTTTAAGCTATTTTGGGCTTCATATTTTACTTTAGTGAAAGCCCATTTAAAGTTTTGTTCATGTATTTTTATATATGTTACAAAAGCTTAGCAGTTAATTCATTCCACCTAGTAGCTTAAAAAAATGAGATCTGTGCATATCTCTTTCTATATATAAGTGAATTTTAAGTAATTATAACAACAATAATTACTGCATCTTTATCTTATTATGATAAACAAAATTTTGTCAAGACTTAATCTCCCCATAATTTATAATGCTAGATCAATAATTTTTTACATATATAATAATTTTGATTTAATGAAATTTTATCAAATTAATTTCTCAATTAATTAAATTTTAATCATATAAATATAATTATTTTCTTATGAAATTTTATCATTTGTGTTTTGGCTTAAATCTCATGCCATCATCTCGCACAATAAATTTTTTTATAGCATTTGTGCATTAATTAATTTGAAGTGTTTATGTTAAATATATTTGATGTCCCAGATCGCGATAGTTCGTTTCATGTCGAGATTCGGTTTGGCGGCTCATCGGATCAATTTCTCAAATTGCACGTCTGCACCACTCAACATTTGCGCAGACTCATCCGAGTTGAGTGCGGATAGTCTTATTTAATAGGTTTCGGCGTTTCGACACTAACGACGTAATTAACTTCACGAACGAATGTCATTTAGGCATTGTTGTGGCTTCCCGACCTCAATATGCGTGTCAGCGCATTGGCAGCCCTCCTTGATCGGTCGACCATTGAATTGTTCAATATGCATATTCTGATCAATTTTGATGTCTTTAACGCGATGGCGAAGCATGTTCATCGATCGGAGATCTTTTTGACTAATTTTTGGCATCATCGAGTGCGTTTTAGCTCCTATTTGCATGTTAAAGCTCGTCGAATTCACATTGTGAGCTTAACTTGACTTATGGCGCATGCATGGAGGTCAACAAATGCCCACCAACAAATATGATTCACGCATGGAGAGAGTCACGTTTGTTGAAAACTAGTTGACCCTTTGGACTGGTCGTGGGCCTTAGATCACTTTAGCTTTCAACTTCTATGGGTTCACTGAAGAGCTTCTTCCACCACCTACTCTCTGCTTTGATGAGTTCACTGAAAGTCTCTTTCTTTTGTGTCTTCATAAATTTGAATTTCTCTGACCTAGCTTCATGCTTGATCGGGTTGGATGGAGGAATCGATCTGTTTGCTTTGAGATTTCAAATTCCTTCTGTCCTAGCTTTAAGCTTGACGGACTTTGATAAAGAATTGACCTGATTTGTCTATATTAACTTGTCAAAAAGTGTATGTATGCCTCAAGTCATGTGCTTGCTTCTTTGATGGACTCATTGAATGGTGCATATAGTTGACCCAGCCTTCTGGTTCATATTAGGTCAATGTTGAGTTATCAATCTAGCACTGTGTGCTTTAACAGACTGAATAACCATGAAATTCTTTTTAGTTCGGTCATTGTCTATGTGTGAACTATGGAATCACTTCATCGGTTCCTAGTTTACTTTGACTTGATGAGGGGTGGCTTTGGTGCTTTGCGCTTGATCAGATCATTTGAAAAGAGATAATATCACCTTGAAGGTAATATATAGATTGATTTGAGGCAGCTCTAAATTGAGAGTTTTCTCAGGTTGTCTTAGTCCATTGATCGAGTGGAAAGATCTCTTGGATTTTGTTTGATTGTAATCACTAACCTAGATCTAGTTTGAGATTAAACAGCTATCATCATTAGATTGACAAGCAGAGGCTCTTTTACTGTGGCATTTTCTTACGGCCTGTTGAGTGAGGAGAGCGTCAGCAACTCAGCCATTTATGGGCTTGTTGAGTCCAACATTTAGAACCTACTCGAGTTTTTTTTATTAAGTTGTGATGGCTTGGTGGTCTTATCATTAAGCTGATGAACATGGGCTCTTTCACTGCGGCCTTTTCTTACACTTGTTGAGCGAGGAGAGCGTCAGTAACTCGGACACTTGTGAGCTTGTTGAGTTTGACTTTTAGAACTCATCTGTGTCCTAGACTTGAAAATATAGAGATTGATATTTTTTCCAACTTATTTTATTGAAGCTTCCAAAATTAGAAGTTCTTCTGACTTGATCTTCAGCATTTGACAATCTTGAAGGAAAATTCTTTAGATTTATGGGTGCCTTTTTTGTGCATAGAAATAAATTCCTTTTTGCAACTTTAATAATAGCAATTATAGATATATTCAATGATCTCGACATAAAGATCGATGTCAACCTGAATGTATATACAAGGAAATCTCTTATTTCATAGGAAAGGATTGAACACCTTTGATTATAAAAATTAAAAATGCCCCCTATCTAACAAGGGGATTGTAGACTAGTTTAAAAATATATTACATAGTTTGAACTTCTTTGATATAAATAAACATAGCTCATTCTAATTATAATATATATTTATCTAAGGATCTTGGCTTGAGGCACGATGTCAACTTAGCTAAATATATAAAAATTCCACTATCTAACAGGGGGAGGCTTTCGCAATAACTTGAAAATGCATTCTCATTTTATGAGAGAATCTTCGAGTGATATTATATATGTATTTGATATGAAAGCCTTACTAGTGCAAGATCCAATTAAGTATTTAATGCTTATCCATAGTTAGTTGTGATATTTCTTGAGATATTGACCGCTGATTGGTGGCATCGGTCGTTGATCATTCTTTTCAAGTAGGCTCCTCGTACATACGGCAGGCGTGACATTCCAGTTAGCTTCCACCACCCATCTTGAGATGAGGGAAGATTGGCCTTCTACCCAATTCACTGTCAGGGTGTACTAAACTATTGAATACTTTAGACATTCTCGCTCGTTAGATTTCTAAACTTTATTGAGCTTGAAGTCTAACTCTGTCAAACACATCCAACTCTTTCATTCGCAGGTGATCATTCTCGTCTTGAGTAAGATTGAATTAGACAACTACTCGAACTGATGACAGCTCAACTTCTAGTGACAGAACAGTTTCAACTCCAAATGTTTGAGCATAAGGAGTGGCCTTAGTGGGCATTTTGTAAGTTATTCTATATGCTCATAGTGCTTCCATCATTTTAAGTGTCACTCTCTTTTATTCTTCGTGAGAATCTTTTTGAGCAACTTCATTAAGATTTCATTAAAAGCCTTCGTCAAACTATTGGCCCTTGGATTGTAGATTGATAAGTATCGTCAATCGATTTTATGGCAATCAGTGAATCTGTATATCTATGCACTCTTGAAAGCTGGGTCATTGTCTGAAATGATTCGTCCTGGCACCCTAAATCTATAGACAACATTGTTAGTGAAGAAGTTAATGACTCGATCAGGAGTGACTTCTTTAAATGGAGTAGCTTCAGCCCATTTGGAGAAGTATTCGATACTTGAATCGATGTCCACGATGATGGACGATCAATCGCAATTATATCTATTCCCCAACACTCAAGCTAAGATGCTACGCGTCGGATGATTTGGAGGTTGATGAATGATGTTACCATGGACCTGACATTTGTGACATCTTTTGGCATGATCAATACAATCTTTCACCATTGATGGCCAATAATATCCCATTCCCTTGGATTTAGTTGCCATCTTGGGACCTAACTAATGGGCGCTACAAAACCCTTCATGAATTTCATTTATTACTTTGCTAGCTTCATCCATTTCTAAACATCGTACCACATCTGTTCAAAAGATCTATGGTATAACATGTCATTAACATATGCATAATGTAGTATTATTTTCTTTATTTGTGAGGAAAATGATTTACCGCTAGGTAACTTCCCTTCTTTAAAATAGTCGATGAATGGTTTCCTCCAGTCATCAAATACTTTTACTATGAAAGTTTCTTATTGTATTTATGAAAACTCCTCAGACTTGGAGTTCTCTTGACTTGACTTCTTTTGCTCTTGTAATGGAGTGTGAGGAAGAACCGAAGTTGCATCCTGCTGGCTTATGCTTAACAACCCCTCTTCCTACGAGGAGTATGGATTTTTAGGTTGGAAAACTCGATGAGTGAATACATGAATCATCACATATTAATCATTCATACTCGCCATCTCCTTAGCTAGTTTGGCCAAACAATCCACTTTGCTATTCTCTGATCGAGAGACTCGAGTCAATGTGACATTTGGAATTTGTTTCATCGACTCGAGCACTCATTTTTGATAATAGGCCAACTCAAACATGTTGACCTTATAAAGACCCAAGACTTGATTGATGACCAATTGAGAATCTCCAAAGCTTTGCAAATTCTTTATACTGATAGTAATAGCTTCTTCAAGGCCTGCTACTAATGCTTCATACTCGGCCTCATTATTAATTCAGGGTTTAGTTAATCCATATGAGTGTCTCATTATTCCTCCTTTCGGTGTTATAAAAATAAGGTTGATGTCAGCTCTTGCTTTTGGAAGATTTGGAGGTTGAGTGGGCTTGATTGATGATGCTCCATCAAAATACATTTCCCATATTTGCAACCTCTCTCTCTCATGGATGAGCAAGATTTGCTCATTTAGAAAATCATCATTAAGTGTAAAGTCTGCTGCAATAGGATGTGCAGCGAGAAAATCCATCAGAACCTGTCTCTTCACTGCTTTTTGAGGGATATATGTAATGTCAAATTGCAAGAGTAGAACTGTCCATCAAGTCAAATGATTTGTCAACATTAGTCTTGTCATCAAGAACTTTAACGGATCGATCTTTGAGATGAGTGTTATCTTATGTGATAACATATAATGTCAAGCTTCGGCGGCAAGGTTAGTGCAAGATAGTGCTTCTGAGAGTACTTTGCCTCGACTCTATAAATCTCCCGGTAATGCATTTTCTTTACCTTCTTCATTTTGTTGTGCAAGTAATGCTATGAGGGATTCTTCTAGTGCAGTTGTATACAAAATGAGAGGCTTTCCCAGGATTGGTGCTGCAATAATTGGTGGGTTCGATAGATATTTTTTGATGCTATTGAAGGCTTCTTGACACCCTTTAACCCATTTGAATGGAGCATTCTTCTTCCTCAATTTTGCAAAGGGTTGGCATCTGCCCGATAGATTTGATATAAAACACCGAATAAATGTGAGTTGTCCTTGTAATAAGCGGAGCTGATGTAAACTCTTCGGCGATAGCATTTCAATGATTTCTTTAATTTTTATAGGATCAATCTCAATTCCTCTATGATGTAGAATGTTGTCAAGGAATTTTTCAGATGAGACTCCAAATGCACATTTTAGGGGATTCATCTTAAGATTATATTTTTTTTTATTCTCTCGAATATAATCCTTAGAACATCAAGATGATTTTTATAATCTATATTTTTAACAACGAGATCATTGACATAGCATTCTACCTTATGATGAATTAACTCATCAAAAATATGAGTCATAGCCCTCTGGTATGTAGCTTCAGCATTCTTCAATCCGAAGGGCATGACAGTATAGCAATATATACCAATTGGCATCCTGAATGATGTGTGTTTTTCATCTTCAGGGACCATATGAATGAGAACATATCATAGTTGGAAGTACTATCCACTAGTAATTCTGATATTGGAAGTGGAAAGTCATCTTTTGGGCATGTTTTATATAGATATTGAAAATCGATGCAGATACATATTTGACCATATCCTTTCTCACTGGAATAATATTGGCTATCCAATCTACATATTTCTCTTCTCGGATGAAGCCTACTTCAATGAGTTTTTTAGTTTCTACAACCACATATTCTTCAATACCTAATCTCATTCGCCTAGGAGATTATTTAACCGGCGTCACATCTAGTTTAATGACAAGTTTATGAATTGCCACCTCAAGAGATAAGCCTGGCATTTTAGAGTATGTCCAAGCAAGCGTGCACAATTCATATATAGAGCTTTCATTTCTTCAACTTTTTCAGGGCAAACTTGCGAAAGTTGGGACGGGAGCATTTTCCCAAGTTGATTTCCTTCAACTCATCCATGATAGCTCCCTGTCCACCATCTTTGAGTTCAGCGGGTGCTAGCTTGTCTTCTACCTCCCCTTCATTTGTAAAATTAACTTCATAAAATTTAGCTTCATTATTAGTCTTCATCTCAATCTCTTCTTCTATCACTACATTACAGGTTCTTCTTTGACAGTATTTATGTCGAATGAATCCAAGACCTTTAGTAGTGTAGTTATCCTTTTTTCGTGAGATTTGTGGGCTCTTTATACTCCAAAGAACATCAAAGAAGTAAGCTCGCCACTTATCCGTTCCAACAATAACCCCCAATTTGTGCATCATTCTTTGAATCTTTAGAGGATAGTATTTTGGCATCCTTATGGGAATTATGTCATTAAATTCATCAAATTGCATAAACCAATCAAAATCATGATTATAATACTCCTTAGACTTGTTGAATGAGGTTCCAGGCCTATCACTCCTGGCAAAGGAGGTACATAAAAAGTCTTCAACTCCTTAATAATGTGAACTTCTCGTGGGGTAATTTCTTTGAAGTATTGAGAAGGGACTAGTGTGATCACAAGTGAATCTTCTGATATCAATAGATTCACCACCCTTATTAAAGAGGCACATTGAGCCTCACTTTTATAGGTGGATTCAAGCTCATAATCTGAATTAGAGTATTCTACTTTCTCCATTCTTTTTCTAGAAGATTCACAGGTCTGCTTGGGCTTGATAGGAATTTTATCTTCTTCTTTTGTATCACTATTCAAGTGAGGAACTTGCCTCTTTAGCTTGGATGATATTTCAGATATTTAAGGAGGTGCTGACATCACCTTCTTTCTTCCTTTTTGTTTCATATCTTCTTTCTCTTCATTCAATAGTTTTGTAGCTTTTAAGGTTGATTGCATTGACTGTTGAGACTGAGGATCCTTTTGGATGAAGTATTTGGCATCTTCATAGATCTTTGCCTCATGGACAGCAAACAGTTGAAGATTGCCAAGGATCATGAGCTCTTCTCCATCTTTCAGATACTTCATGCATTGATGCAAAGTGGATAGAATCATTCCATACTCGTGGAGCCAAGGACGACCCAACAGTTTGTTGAATGAGGTGTCAGCGTCTATCACATGGAACTTAGCATTCATATAAAGTTCACTGAATTTAAGTGAAAGTATAAAAGATCCAGCGTCTTGTCCTTTTCATTAAAAGCCATAGATCATTAGCTTATCTTGTGAGATGTTGAATGTCGAGATAGTCCACTACTCGTAGACTCATGAGATTAATTGATGAGCTGGTTGAATTCTATTGATTATAATACTATTGCTCTCCGCAGAGACATACAGTAGGCGGTTGTGTTATGATGTCCCAAGCATGAGGTCTTCTTCAGAAAAGGTGATCATTGGAAGATCTTTAGATTGTAGAACTTCAGTCATACGCCATTATGCAAAATATGCTTCATATTTCTCTGGATCCTTAAGAGCCTGAATCAAGGTCTCACGGAGATCCTTTGACATCAATAGGGCCTCATACACGCTCAATTGTACTGGGATCTTCCTTAAATGTGATAGAATATTGTAATTAATTTCTTTATCAATGTCAAATTTCTTACTAGGCTATTTAAGAATGATATTTTCATTGACTTCAATATTTTTATCTTTGTCTTTGTTTAGTGGGTCTTTCCTTAGTGGCGACTGCAATATCTTTCCACTTCTTAGTTGCACTTAAGTTGCTCTATCTAGCTCAGACTCTTCTAAAGAAGTATTACCTTCACAATCACCATTTATCCCTAAAGCTTCTAAATCGCTGCCCAATTTTATACGCTCCATGTGATATTTAATTGAAGATTCATCATCCTCAGAAGCATAGATCTTTTTTACGAGCCATCATCACCTCATCATTGAGCTTTGGGGATCACCCTTCTGAGAATCTTTCTTCTTGTTGGAATAAATTTATTGAATTTATCCGTGCATGTTGTATTTAATGAACATGTCTCTCTAAGCAATAGTTCTTCAATGTCATCTTCTTCTCTACTTATCTCCATGATTTGAAGTCCCAACATAAAGTCAGCAAACTTGATAGGTTGCCTCGTCGGTTGCTGATATTCTTCTGGATTATTAATAATTTTTTTGTGTTGTAGTCTTCTTCCTAATTTTCTTTTATTTTTCTTGTTTCTTAGATGCACTTGGTTCACCTTGAATAGGCTGTTTCTCATGCTACAATATGCCAGCTTTCTTGAAGTATCTTTGGGAGGTTGAAATGCATTATGTGCTATGTAAGTTATTCTATATGCTCATATATAGAATTATGTGCTATGTATGTAAATGCCCCTAAAAGCTTATAACATATGAAAAGATAAAACTTTGATCACAGTTGTAAAGGATAAAATATTGAATAGCCAAAAAAAATTTTTATGACTACAACAAATAGACATTCATTAATAATTTGTTTGTTGTTTGATTAAATAGAAATGTTATCTCTTCTTTTCATCCTTCCAAACTAGAGATTTAAATAATGTCAATGGAAAAATAAAATAAAATTTTTTAAAAATCTCTAATAATGAGCAAGTAATTATTAATATTTTGAATATGATTGCTAATGACAAAAATGATTGGTCTTAGCTCAGATCAAAGATACAATGGTCAAAGAAAAGTTAGATACCTATAATTCTTTCTATTTTTGCTATTTTCTCTTATATTCTTCTTCTCACTTACTTAGATTTTCTTACTATTGTAGGCTTCCCCTTCATTTATCCAAAATTTTGTCTTGTTATTGTATTGTATTTTTGTGTGGTAGTTTGAGCTCTTGAACATGTCTCAAAATTGTGGAGAAGAGTATCCACCAACTACACCATGACTCTTGAACATATGATAACTTTTTTTGTTATTGCTTTCAATTACCCCAATAGAAAATATCAACTCATTCTAGCAATTCAAGTGTGATTTATATTAAAAATATTTAAACTAATTTAAAATTAATTAGTTATACTCATTAATTTGTTTCAAGCAAAATATATTATATCTCCCTTAGTCAAAGTAAAATACAAATTTTATAGTTGAGCTTCTGAGGCCAAAAATTATCAAAAGCTTAATTTTGTTTTTCTTTCATCAAAAAATTATGACTATGTACAAAAATATTTCAGGAAAACTCATAAAATCAATTTTGAAATTTAGGCATTATCTGTTGAGATTTTTCAACCAAATTTGATTAGAGAAATAATTTCTGAATGAAAATTTTGTATCTCGAATATTTACTAATTCACTATTTATTAAGTTCATACAAAATTTTTTTTGCTCTCTCCATAGACTGGGGAGGAGGAGCATAAAGATCGCATGCTAAGGGTATTTTAGAATTTGGTTTCTCTAACTCAGTGCTTTGGTTATGTTCTTGAAAAATATTTAAGTCCTTCATACAAGACTTTTGGCGTATAGTATCGAAGCATCGATATCCCTATCTGCGTTTCAATGCAGTCATTAATTTTGAAGACAACTTTAAAATTCATATAATGATAATCACATATATTACTTCATATAAAATGATAAAATGACTCATATGAATAAGAAGAAGACAAGTTTCTTTTAATGATTGAGAAAATAAAAATTAATAATTAAAACATTGCAATGGGAGCTTAACATACAAAAAAAATTAGTTGAAATTAAAGGATTAACAGTACTAACAAATCATCTAAGAAAACATCATGTATGTGAAACTCCATCAATCATACTCAAATTAGGAATAACATGTTAAACTATAGGCCACATATCATAGCTCTATAGTTAATGCAATACATAAATGTAGATTCAATTTACAAAAATTTTAACACCTTGAAGCTCAATAGTTAAAGCTATCATATACTACAACTTGGGTAGCATGTTAGTTAACATGCATTGCTTCTAAATAAATCAAAATATAATATGTAAGAATAAGATTTTGAATTTGGCAAAAAGTAATAAGATTACATAAAAATCAACTCGTTTTTTTAGCTTAGATTAATGTCTCCATATTGTTTAGTGGGTGAAGTCCAACTCAAACTGAATTTATATTTAGTCAAGCTTGGATTAAATCAGATTACATCTAAATCAGATAAAATTGGGCATATACTTATAATTTTGTATGTATTTATATTTAAATTAGTTGTAAATATACATCAATTCACTCACATGAGCACATAGGCACATGCCTACAACACATACACTATATACATAGTGAAGATAGTCTTTTATCCATCTAAAATAATAGATCTACTAAAAGGGTTATTTTTTGCAAATAAGATTTAACAAAACACATAAATCTAGATTTAGTAAATACTAAAGTTATATCTCAAAAAATATTTGGTATGATAGAGGTCAAATATGATTATATCATAATGAATTGTTTGTTTAGATATTTCAAGATTTAAATCTATTAACCCAAATGAAATTTTAAAATTAATTATATGAATGTGATATCTTATTATATAAATTTAACATATTTTAATCTTAATTCTAATAATTAAATCATTAGCAATGTAAAATAATATTAAACTTTCTATGTAGTTAAGTTTATTTAAGTTAATTTTATAATTAATTAGTATTAAGTATTTAGATTAATTAGTTTTTTAATTATTATATTTGTTTCTAATTTATTTATTTATTTATTTGAATATTACTAATTATTATTCATTAAATTATTAAACTAGTTAAACACAAAAAATATCAAATAAATTTAAATTATAAATAATATCAATTGATTTAAGATGACACCAAATTAACTATTAGCTGATAGTTTATGAACTTAATTAAACAAAATAATTTTTAGTTAGTTAAATTAAAATATAAACATTATCAATTTGTTTTTTATTTTTAAGTAACTAATACTCATCTATTTCTTAATTAATACTTATTAATATTGATAATTCAATAAAATATCACAATTTATTAAAAATAATAAGAAAGCTAAGAACCTCCCCTTTCTTTCCCTCCTACCAACATTTACCAAAACTCGGCACAAAAAGTGAGGAAGTCACAGATTAAAAAGATATGTTATAACTAATACATGCAAAGGTAACCCTCGTATTGGAAAAATATTGCGTATGGGATGCATCCGGACATAATGAGTCTGAACAACGAAATTAAATATTAATTTAATGCACTTTGATTGGGTGTCAGAAATTATGCGTGGATGCCACACATAATCTCTCCTCATATTGCCCTACATCTTGTTCCCTCACTTTAATGTCTAAATCTCCTAGTTTAGTGAAATAGTTGAATTTACTAAATCTAGGATTTAAGGAAAAATGAAAGAAAAGAGATTTAAGATTTATATAATTTAAAGATGTTAGTTTTGATGTTTGGCATGATTTAGGTAAAATCCTTTTAAATCCAACTATCAAGCGACCACTTAATCTCTTATTTTTCACTATTCATCATATATTTTAAATGATGATTTACAACTTTTTACAAATTTTTAAGCTTACTTTAACCGGCAATCGATTCTTGGCTGCATAATAGCAATAATGAAGTCCAAGAACTGCTATGCTTTACCAAATGAAGCATTGCTCTGCATACTTATTCCAATTCTTAAGACAATTTGGAAGCTTGATTGAACAAAAAAAGAAATATAATGAGAATTTTTCTGATTTAGACTTTGAACTATACCATTGAGAAAGAACACTGCCACGATTAAAATCATTTAATGGCATCATTAATAGAAAAAAAGTTGAAGTTGAATCTTCTAGCCAAATTATGGTATTCCCACAAGTTTAAAAGTTCCATATTTTCTTATGCATTCAAATTTATGCTCATATGTTAGAAAAAATGGTTAGACAAAACTAAGACTTTCATAAAAAGAATGAATTTATTCATTCATTAAATATGAATTTAATTTAACAAGATATATAGTGTATATCCACAAAAAAAAAAGTTAAAAGTTGAAATTACATTTGATAATAGTAAATTTATCATAAAGACCTAAGAAGATATTTTGAAAAAAAAAACTAAATTCTTTGCATGTTAGATAAAACTAGCTTTTTTTTAAATTAGATATCATTGATGACAATCATATTTAAGAAAAAAAAAAGAAATTAACATTACATTCACATGATAATATAAGATAGAACATTGAAAAAAAAAAGAAAGGCCTACCTCTTTATGATCAAAATTCATAATATTTATTGGTGAAGTTATCCAATTTGTTGTTCTTGATGACTCTATGGTGTTGTCCTTATAAGGACCATATTTCTGAAATGAAAGTAGATGATAAATCATGTAGGAGAATAAGCCAAAGAATATTTAATATTAATCTTTGAAATTAAGATATTCTTTTAGAACATAATGAGCACATACCATCGAATTAGTCATCATAGAGGATCCGAAATAAGGTGAGCGTGCCAATTTGTACAACGTCGACCTGCTTTGACGCTTTAGAGACATATACTTATTTTGAGAATCTTGGGAAGTTGCATGAAAGGATAAAGCGATTTGGAAGAAATTGTAGTATTTGCCAATTTATTTCCAAAAGCTTTATTCCTACGACATATTTTACATTGCAACTCTATAATAGGAGTTGCTTTTTTGAGGCCTAGATCCAAGATATGCTCCATAATTTCTATAGGAGTTTCAAATATTCTTCATGAATCATAAAAAGGCCAATTACAAAATGATGAGAATTAATAAACACAAAAGAAGAATAATGCATTATCTATATATAACCTCTATAACACAAGAAATAGAAGAAACTAGAAATTTAAACTATGATAATCTAATCTTGGTAGTAAAGGTTAACGAGCAAATATTAATTAATGTTAGTTGAATAAATTTCAGTTATTAATTAGTTGAAACTTTCACGATTGACTTGTTGTTCAAGTTGAAAAATGTCTTCAATGTGTGAAATTATCTTGCTTGGATGTCTCACTTCCATCATAGCGAATTGAGTGTTATATCAATAAAACTTTCACCTTGCTCCCTTACATCAAATGAGGATTTAAAGTTATTCAATTGTACAAAAAATTAAAATTATATAATCTTATAATAGTTTATCATAAAAATAGTTGTAAAACTATGAGAAAATTAAATGAAAAAGTGCATGAAAGAAAAGATAGTCTCTTTAATAAAGAAAATATTTTAATTTTTTTTATGAGCAAGTGGAAAGTACAAGTCATAAATACTATGAACATTAACTTTAAAGGCATCATTAAATCTTACAAGTACTTTATCTAAGCGCAAATATATTATAAAATAAAACACGATGACAAATAAAAATGATAAATTAGTGAAATAAATGAAAACCATAAATATAGGAAATACAATCTTGCCTTAGGAAATAACCATGGGAGACAAAATTAATGTGAAAGCATAATATTTAGCATCTCTTAATAGCCTAAAATCTATGCATATAACTCCACTAAGAATATTAACATATATGAGCATAAAATACAAATATGAAAATGTGGAGAGCAATTAAAAAAATGTTATATTTGCTTATTAAAAATTGTGATCATATAACCTAATAACTTTAAAACTTCCATTTTAAACATGTTTCATTTAAAATTGAAGAATAAATGCATTAAAAAAAAGTATAAAAAATAATGGAAATAATTGAAATATAAAACAAACCACTCTGGAACCTCCTTAATTGCGTAATATTCTCCCTGCAAAAAGAAAAGGCGATTGTAATAAACCAACAATAACATAAAATAGATAACAATGATACAATAACAATGGAATAAAATTCATAACTATAATACAAAACAAAATAGTTGATAAGTATCACAATGATAATGGGCAATAACAGCTATTTAAAATTTCTTTAACTATTTATCAAATAATTACTCGCATTAGATGCATAATAGGAGTTCTTGAGAATGAAAAAAGGTTGTATTTGTAGGAATATTGAACACTTATTTCTATAAACAAAGCCATATGTAAAAATGTAAGTGAAATTATGAAGATATTACAACATTATAAAATAACTGAAAAAGGGGGCTCAAACTTCCTATAATATACTATAAAACGTATAAAAATAAGGAGGGCACAAAGAAGGCGACACAAGTATGAGCTGTATAGAGAGAAATATTAATTATACGCAATCTTCATTTAAAGCAATTATATCCAATAAATTGTGTAGATGAGAATCAATAAATTTATTAAAATTGATGTCAGAATGATTCTAAATTTAAATATTTTCATAAGATATAATATTAATTAATTATATCTTTGATGCACTTTCACAATAAACTTTTAGGCCAAAAAAACTAAGGAGAAATAACTAGAAGAATAATCTATCATGAATTTGATCACATCCCTAATTCTCACCGCCATTTTTTAGTTGAAAGAAAATGGGGTGTAAATGAGACAAGTCAAGAGAGTCACACTTAACTTGAGCTTGACTTCGCCTCACTCGCTAGCTCAAACTTGAGTTTGAGTCAAACTCAAGCATCACTAGCCACAATAACGTTGAGCTCACAAGTTGGCTTGTTAGTTTGAACCAAAGAAAATGTAGTTGGGAGCTCATCGGGAAGCATCAATGAGAGTTACTGACGTCCACAAGGAGCTCACTTAAGATGACATTTATGTTATTGACATACACGAGGAGTTGATCAACGTGATCAACAAAGATGGGTTATGGAAGAAGATCGAAGAACTTATGGATGAAGAAATGTAAATAGAGTTGCAAAAATAAATGTATTTGTAGGTAAGGTAAATGCAATGTAAAATTGATTATTCTATTAAAATCAACAAAAAAAATTAATTGAAGAATTTAATGCATGATAGGAGACGAAGAAATATTTTTTTTATAAAGTGGTAGTGAATTTAATAAAAAGAATTCTAAAGAGCCAAGCTCACAAGTAAATGAGTGAGCTGCTCAAGATCAAGCTTGAGCTGATATATGAATAAGTAATATGAGCTCGAGCTCAAACTCATGGATTGATAAGTTTGGTTTTGAGCTCTAAATGAGTTGATTTAGCTAGCTTGGCTCACTTACACCCCTAAGCTGTACTTCCATAATTCTAGTTGGACAGTAATATAAACAAGTAATAAAATCATGTACCTCAACATGTGCCAACATTGGTATTTAGTGAAAACATCATGAAAAAAAATTGAATATCCTTTAATTAGTGTGAGTTGGTGGTATACCTTTCTAGAGTGGATATATGCAGTGTCATCTTGTACTCTATGAATTTGATCAATAAGTGCCAAAGTTCTCCATATAATTAGACACATTGGCAGCGATATTTCTCTTCAACATGATAATGGGAAAGGAATTCCAAGATAGGCTATTTGGTAGGTGAGTAACACAATGCATCTTCTATAGCTAATCCTAGTCATACATGTTAATCTTTAGGGTACAATTAAAAAGTCAACAACTTAAGAATTGATAGAGTATGATTGAGATAATAGGGGGCTATGAATGAAGAAGGTTTCTCTTCAAATGGAGGATAGGAGAGCTATCAATAAGAAAAATCCAATATGTTCAATGATATCTAAGAAGATCATTTTGGATATTAAGTTGTTGTTAAGGTTTAAAATGTAGGGCATTTCAGATGAATGACATAGCTGGTAGGTTCGAGGGACCATCTATCTCTAGTGAAAAACTTCGACATAAAAACATATTAGGGGGAGGCATAAGGAAGTTTATATAGTATGTTAATGAGTCTATTGATAGGAGCTTGTGGCATTGAGATAGTTGGAAGAACAAGGGTTGTTATTATCACCAATGGTTGTCATGTATTAACAAGGAGGTTGCAACAACATAATAAGAAAATAGCAACTTTGTTACTTTAAAATCGATGAATATGTGCTCTCTCTTTATATATATATATATATATATATCATATATATATATATATATATATATATCATCTAATTTAAATTATCATTTTCATGTATTTTTTGAAGTTTATTTTTTTTTATTTTTTTTTTTGTAAATTGTTATTTTGTTAATATTCTTTTTTATTACTGGATGTAAAAGTTTCTAATGAGCTTAATAAGAAAAGATATATTTGAACACTTAAAATATAATATTCTTAGTCACTCCATGGGAGCCATTTGACATTATTGAATTACCTCAATCATTAGGGCTACAACTTGGAGAATTCCCATATGTAAAAACTATTTGGACTATGATAATCTTAAAAAATACATACATCATGGCGTGCACTTAATAGATAATGTGTGGAAGCTTGGAATATTTTTTTAGATTATGCCCCCCTTAATACTGATAAATAGAATGTTATTTTTACTAAGATATTAGCTTCGTTTGAATATGAAGAGGTATTTTTTGTTATCATAAGGAATACAACATAGAAGAAAATACTAAGAGGATTAAAGAGCCAAAGCCATTACCTCAAAGAAATACTCTAGCCTAATTCATTATAATTATATATATTATATTGCAATCTATTAAGTTTGTTAAGGAGAGATCACCAAAAATATTGAGTTAGAAAAACAACAATGTGTTTTCCATTATCTTAAATTAAGTAAAGTATTTTTATTTATATGATGAAATATTAACTTTTTGTTTATTCCTAGTAATTAATTGTTAATTCTATGCTTGTTGACCTCATTTTTGGAATGAGAAAGACACAACAATTGAAATTATAATCTCTTTAAAAGGTTCAAATTAGTTTATGAACCAAAATTAAATCTATATTTACATAAGTTTTCATTAGTACAATCATGAATTATTAAGAGTAATGCGTAATTCAATCAAACTAAACTAATTTTAACCAAATCAACAAAGACAAATGCATTTAAGTTGATTTTAATTATAATCGGGATTGGCCAAATGTCATCCCAATAGCATAAACTAGTTTGTCTTAAGCTTAAATTAAGCATGTATCTAATGCATTGATTGACTTGATTGATTACTTAAAATACTTACAAATTTAGTCCAACAAAATTTTAGACAATTGATGCTTAATAATTCTCATGGAACATCTAAGTTAGATACTAATGAGATACAAATTAAATTCAAATATCTTACTTATCTAAATAATAATTCGATAAAATGATATTGAGACAAAACTTTACAGCGATTAAGGTCACAATAATGAATTAACTAAAAGTTTTATTAATCACACAAATTAAACTCAAAATAAGCTTGATTCAATGTAGAAAGATTAATTATACTCAATCTTTTTCTGTTGAGACAAAATAAGTATTAGAAGAATCAAAATGCAATCGAAGAGATTATTTTGACCTGGGAATGTCATGTTCTCTCTCACATATTGCACAGCTAATGTCTTTCATCTTGCCAAGATTGATCAACTTAAGATCATTTATGATCTTTGGATCATTCTCCAACTCTGTTATCAGAAAACAATCCTTTTGAGACCTTCCAATTAGAAGAAGTTGAAAGATAATTAAATAAAAAGTGTTGAAATGCATCTACAAATACTTTGGAGAAATAAATTTTCCATAAACATAATACTATTTTTATGAAGATATTTGGTTCATTTGAATATGAATATGGATTTTTTTTTGTTATCATAAAGTATATGGTATAACATAAAATATTACTTATAATTAATTATTTATTCTGTACTTGTTGATCTCATTTTTAGAATGTAGTAGACATAACTCAATTGAAATCATAATCTCTATAAAAGGTTTAATTTGGTTTTGGAATAAAAAATTAATTTGACACTAAATCTAAATTGATTTAGGTTTTTCTTTAGTACAATCACTATTTGTTAAGAATAATGTGTAATTCAGTCATATTAAATTAAATTTAATCAAATCGACTAAGACAAACACGTTCAAGTAGATTTTAATAATAATTGAGATTGACCAAAGGTCATCCCAATAACATCAACTAGTTAGTCTTAAGCTTAAACTAAGCATTAATCTATTGCATTAATTGACTATCATAATTTGTTAAATTTCATTGAAATTAAGTCTAATCAAAGTTCAAACTTAGACAATTAATACTAATGAAGAAATTTTGGTTAATCACATAATTAAATTTTATAACACAATATAAGCTTGATTCAATTTAGAAGAAGAATTATATTTAATCTTCATTTTAAATAATTATATATGATAAATTGTGTAGATAAAATTTATAAATTTATTAAAATCTAAGTTGGATGAATTTAAATTTAAGTATTTTCACAATATATAATATTAATTAATTATATTTATGAGGCATTTTATAATAAATTTTTCGGCTAAAAAATTTGAGAAATAATAATTTTCATTTTATTTTTTGTTGAAATAAAATTTCTGTAGCGTTACTTTTAGATAATAACGTAACATGTGATAGATAATAACGTAACATTAGTGATAAAATCATACATACCATAAAACAATTTAATTTAAATAAAAAAAAAACCTACGCATCTCGGAAGAAAGAAAACATAGAAGCCGTGGCCTAACCAAACTTAAGGAGCCTCTTCACGGCCCTTGCCAAAGACGGACGAGAATAAGCGAGAGACACTGCTGACAACAACCCGAGCTGTGGAATCAACGAGCTTCGAGAACCACCGACTCCGGCCTCTTGCCACATTCGCCTGTGGCGGCCGGCAGATTCCACGAGCTGCCGGCGGCGGTCTGTTGTAAGGAGTGAACGGAACCCGCCGTAACGGCTGCTTACAGATTTTGCCGCCGGTTCTGCATTCATTCTCCGTGATCGCCATGGCCGTAATCGAGAAGTAATGGTGCGCAAATAGAGAAGTAAAGTAACGAAATCGAATGGAAGAACCCTATCAAGCTGGTGATTAGGGATTTCATGCTGGCTACTTATAAAGCAATTTAGGAGATGAAGTGAAAGGCAAGGAAATGCCACGAGTCCCGACCCTATGGCGCTGCCGTCATGCTCGTGGGTTCCTGGTAAGAATGTGAACGGTTCAAATTAAAGATTTAGGAGGATTTTTAAAGTAATCATAATACTTAACATAATATTTGTTTTAATTACATTTAATTAAATTTAATAAATTTATCATCCCTCAAAAGATAAATTTTTATGATAGAGCAACTGAACGGACACTTGTAAGTTATTGCGATTGCTTGATTTTTGCTCCTCACATGAGATAGATTGAGTGTTTGAATAATTTGAATTTTTGATCAAATTAAGTTTCTAAAATGACCTAATTGATTAAGCCTAAGCATCTCAAAGTAAATCCTATAATTTTGAGATCCATCTTCAACAAATTATGGTCAGCATATCTTCTTCCAATTATCTTCCATATTATACCATTTAGTTGGAGTTGTTGTTGCAGTTGAGGTTACTGGAGGAGCAACCGTTGACTTCGTCCCTGGGAGAAGGGTAAAAATGTTACAACAATTTACAAATATTATTTGAAAAGGGATAGTGGTGTATCTGATAATTGGATATTTCTCTTGTGCGGGATTCCTCTGTTCGCCCAAAAGGACGCCTTCCTAACTCAAAGCTTGGTTCAGAAAGACCATTGATTTTATAAATTCATGGTGTTTATTATACTTTTATTTGGATATAATAAATACTATTTCAGATTTGGACTTTCATTTGGTATGCAAATGAAAGTTGCTTCCAGTGCTTGCATCATGTATTACTATGCATAGGAAAAAGTGGCTCTGAAATTTGAGAGTTACAAGTGATTAATGTACATATCTCTCTATGTCTATAAAATATGAGCTTTTCTATATAAAAGTTAAAATCATGAATCGAAAGCTTCTGTTCTTGTCATACATCACTTGGAAAACCAACTCCTTGAAATGTTGAAATTTAATTGTCTGTGTGAAGACTGTTCTTGTCATAAGACATAGCCTATCTTATTTATTTACTATCAGCATTCATAAACAATATCTATTGGTTTTATGCTTCCTCGGTAAGACTTGCTCCTGTTGGAGCTGGTGCCATTCCTTGGCATTCTCCTCACTCATAGTGGGATATTTTTTTATTATGCTAGTCAAAAGATACCATTTGTTTTATCGTTTTAACATATAACAATACCTACCCTTAAGTTCATCAACTTGCAAGAAAAATAAAGTGTTCTCGCATGTAACCTAAAATTTCATTTTTTTGCCAAAAGAAAAAATATTTAAAATAAAGTTTTGTTCTATAATAATATCTTGTTCTTAAGTTGATGTTAGCACATTAAATTTAAGAAAAATAAGGCTTTTGTATGTTATGTGACAACTAAGAGGCTCTCTTAGGCATCTCACTTTTAACCAAATAGCCAACAAATAATTATGTCTTTTTTTTTTGAGCTTTCATGTATTTGAGTTCTTTAATGTTTTCATATATTCAAAGTCAAGAGTATATAAATTATCATAGATAGGACTTGACACTTATAGCATTTTGATATGAATTATGTTAGTCAAGTATTATTCCACATACATATGAAATAGTTTCTAGTAGTTGTTTTTCCCTTAGTTTGTTGATAACAAAATCTTACATATATTTTTTTGTTCTTGCCACTTCATTTAATGCTTTTCACTTGTAATGGGGTGGGTGCAACTAGTGCATGGAACTCTCTTTAGCATGAGGCCAAGTGGGGTTTTGTGATAAGTCCTTACCTTATAGAGAATATCTTAATGATTTGGGTAGATGATCTGTGATGGCCATAAATTCGTATAGTTGCAAAGCTAAAATTATTAGCCATTGTTTGTATTCAGAAAATTTGTGTATAGATGATGTCGCCTATATCGGAATATTTGGTGTACAGAAGTACTATTGAATGTACATGTAGGTTTGTACACACTACTAGCCAATAAATATGCAGAGTGAAAAGTAAATTGGAATAACCTTGGTACTCTTCAAATTGTTTTGGATGCAGAATCAATCGTTAAGATCCTTTAACCTTGAATGAAGTTTTCAACATAAAAGTAGAATATTTTGCACTATAATTAAGATATTAGGATTAGTAAACCTTGTTTTATGGCAAAATTTTCAACATCAATACATTTATTGAATCGACATGATTTGTCGCCTAACTTGGCTTGGCATTAGTTTTTTAATATTCTCAATCATAAATCTGTTATTTGAGGGCCACTATATATATATGAAAAGAATCTTTTCTTCCTATTTTTTATCAATCAATACTTTTTTTATTGTAGTTTAAACCTTTGAGATTATTTTTGTTGTTTTCTAAACCTTTTAGATTACCATTGTTTTATCAAGATGGTTTTGTTATATTTCTATAAATTATTTTATAAGAACTATCGAGTAGAAAAATCCATGAATTCTTAAAATTCTTCTAGTCCTTTGATCACTTATTGCCATTCAATTTTTGTTAATTTTGTTCGAAGTGGTTAAGTTTCTATGTTGACCACCACATATGTATCATAAGTCGAGTCAAGTCTAATTCGAATGACAAGCGGCGTAAATCGAGCTCAAAATGCAATGACGCCACCAAAATATGAAACGACTCCGATCAACAAACGGACTGTCGTCAGCGTAACGTCGAAATTGATCAGGAATATAAATATTGTACAATCTAACGAGCAACCGATCAAGCGATCGAGCTATCAATGTGTCGACGCGCATAACAGAGTCGGGAAGCTGCGACGATGTCCGAATGACCTCCATTCATGAAATTGATCACGCCATTAGCTTCGAAACGTCGAAAATTATCAAATGAGACTATCTATGCTCAATTCAGACAAGTCTGTGCAAATGTTAAATGATTTGAAATGACAGTACACAAATCGAGGCGAAAATACACTGGACGTCGCCAAAATCAACCCAAATGACCTCCATCGACAAACAGACTTCGCAATCACGTTCAAAATGTCCAAACGGATTAGAATATAAATATTGCATAACATGATCGTGATCAATCGCAATCAGTTGAACGCGCGCATATCGAATCGAGGCCGACATAAACAAAGCGATCTCGCTCGCTTGTGTCGCTTCAAAATGTCGAAATATATCAAGTAATACTATTCACACTTAATTCGAAGAAGTATATGTGAAAGTTGAGTGGTCGAAAGCGGCGACGCGCATTTTTAACTAAAATTGATTAAATTTGAGGCTGACTTGAACCAAACTATTTTCAATTGCGAAACAGATTGCGTCGTTGCATTCAGAACGTCGAAATAACTTTGAATCGACATATATATCAACCCTATATTGAGGTTAGCGTAAAATTCATATTAATGCCGATCAAGCGATAAAAAAAATCTATTTAAAAGCCCTAAATGTAACCTAAAGCCCTAACCGCTCATTCACGCCTATTCCCATCTAATTTCCGTTGATTTCACGATGTTCGAGTTCTGTTTCGAAAGTTCAATTGAGCCACCCTCCAAACACTCGCTCCTCTTCACGAAGCCCTCACCCTGTCTCGCTCTTGATGCTCCAACCAGAAAGGCCATTTTTCTTCTCTAACCAGGCAACTCTCCTCTCTTCCTCATCCTTCATGATGCTCCTTTCTTCTTCCTCTCCTTCTCTTCTTCATCTTCTTTCTTTTCCTCTCAAAGCCAAAATTGAAAATCCTTCCCATTTTTCCTTTAGAAAATCACTTTCTATTTTTCCTCCTTCCCTCATTCTTCTTGGTCGATAATCCTACCCACTTCCCTCACTTTCCCAACCGAAAATCTTTTTTCAAAATCGAAAATCCTTCATTTTCCCCAATCAATTTCCAAATCCGCTTTCATGGAGAAAAACAATCATTAGTTCTTCTTCCAATTTAGTATTTCACCGCCTTTTCAATTTCTTTTGCTTAACCGAGCGGAACATCTTCATTAGGCGGGCTCCTCTCTTCATTTCCGGCATTACCCATTTTCGTCCCCTTTTGACATTTCCTATTATCGCAGCCAAAGAGGAACATCGTCATTAGGCAGTTTCTTGGTTTTCGGCATATCCAACCCCGTCCTTTTGCCGATCATTACAACGCGAAAAAAAAAGAGTTAGAACATGTGGGATCAATGTGTGATGTGAATATATATATGTCGAGTGTCATAACCACTTCGCTATGCTCATTAGGCGCATCGAGTCAACATCCGTTAGATGTCCCCAGTAAAAAAACTGAAATTGTTATTAGCCTAATGATATTTTAGTGGGGGTTATCTAAAGGGTTGTTGAAATAATAAATAAATATAAATGTTTTTACTTGCACGTTGCTTATTCCCCTTTGCATAATCCAATTAGGACGGGTGGGCTTGGCTACTTATATGAAGGGTGCTAACTCCAAATTTATGGAATGAAATTGCTTTATTTGTATGGTTGTTTAGCTAACATATATTTTGCAGGTATAATAATATTTTATTTTTTCATAAACATGTAATTTTACAAATAAGATTAGTTTACTATGTGATTTAAGATGAATATTTGCTATAAGGCAAAGACTTGGGACTAGTGAAGCTGGAACAAAACCAAATCAAAAGAAGAAAATAAATATGAAGAATGAAGACCCCCATAGCATTTGTTTAATTATAATTGTAATATTCTTTTATAATCTGTATAATGGTAATGGTTAAACATCTTTTTTCTTTTTGGGTACGGCTATCCAATTACGGCCTTTTATTCTCTTATAAAATCTATGAATGTTTGATTGTTGTGTTTAACTTGTGCGAAATGCCATATTTTCATAGGTTTCTTAAAGCTTGATGATTGAATGGTGCGACTTGGATGCGGTAGGTCTTAGGATAAAATAATTTTTTTATCCTCACTAACAACTCATAACTAAATTTTAAATATAACTTATAACCCCACCTTAAAGCTGGTTATAATCAAGATTATTAAAGATTTAGTAACTTACCGCGTTGAATGTAATAACATCGTATAACATCTTGTTTCACTCTTGAATATGGAGGGTCTCTATTCTTGCAATAAGGGAATGCTTATTGAGAATTGTAGTGGAGAACACCTTCTCCCATTGATTTAGCCCATAACCATACTTCATCATACATTTAGGCATAATTATCTAAGCCTTTGCCCAAATGAATGTGTCAAAATGATATAAAATTATAATTTTACATTACCTAAGTCATGTTATCATCATGATTTAGTCTCTTAGGAGTGAGGACTAGTTTCCTTTCTAATTAAATAAGAGCCTAGCTATCTTTCACTTACATATGATTTATATGATTTTAGAGTGTGTTTGCCATTAGTGTTGTAAGTCTAGAAGAATCGGGATGGATTTTTTCTTTCTTGTGGAGATAAATCATTATTTCCCATTTTCTGATTAGACTTAGGTCGTGCTCTTAGCTTGTCTAAAGCTAAATTTAGGATTCAGTTACTTATTTTTTGCGGTATAAGTCTTTACCTAGGCATTTCCATAATCTTATGTAGATGAACTATAAGCCACAGTATTCTAATAAAATGTTAACTCAAATAAAATAAACTCTCTCTTTCAAATGTATAAATCACTATATGGTAGATTGAGTACACACCAGCTTCAACATCATGAGCTCCCCATATCTTTTAGAATCCAAAATAAAATTTTTTTCAA
This sequence comes from Cymbidium sinense, assembly GCA_021442155.1. Classification (NCBI taxonomy): domain Eukaryota; kingdom Viridiplantae; phylum Streptophyta; class Magnoliopsida; order Asparagales; family Orchidaceae; genus Cymbidium; species Cymbidium sinense. Next base: position 168,382,696 of record CM038218.1, on the reverse strand, counting down.
TTGAACTTTCCACTTGATTTCCAAAATACCAAATCTTTTGATACTAACCTTGAAATTTTTGGAGATATTTATTGATTACTTTAATCGAGTTTTCTTAAGAAATTTTTATTTCATAAGATGTAATTAACTATGGAAGCTTGGTTTCATAAGGAACTAAAGAACTTGATATAAAATAAACTCTACTTTACTTCTTCATATAAAGTATGAGAAAGATCTCTCGTATATACGAAGACCCATATGCCTTAAGAGTCCTTATTAGATGATTATGTTCATTGTAGGGTGATATTTTTATATTTTGAGATGGTACATTATATCTTAATGTCATTCCCGATCATTTCAATAAGTACCCCATAAGATATGCATGGTGCCCTAACGCTCCAAAATAAAATACCACAGATTCATTTTAAGGTTATATTATCTTAATCGCTCAAAAACTACTCTCAAGTCACAGAGATTATCTTCTTTTTATTTACTTTTGACCATTCATGATCAACTTGGGTGAATGAGTTCGAATTTGATTCATGGGTTATGGTATGTGGCACCGCATTTTGAGGCGAAAGGTATGACCTTATAATAATATTATGATAGGGGTTCTAAGCGATTTCTTTTTTTTAGATGTCATCTTTATTTAGTTTTATCGGATAAACCATCCATGAAAGAGAAGACTACGTGAGATGAGGTGATGTCCACCATCAATTCTAATATTGGTAGTGAAAATTCATCTGGGACATGCCTTATTAAGATCCTAAAGTTGACTTATATGGGAATTTGGCCATTATTTTTTTACTAGGATAATGCCAACCATGTGGGATACTTCTCCTCTTAGAAACCGACATTGATTAGTCTCTTGACTTCAAAATAACATATTGTTTAGTATCTAATTGCATGCGTCTATGAGCTTACTTGATGAGTTAGCATCGTCGCATATTGCTTGCTTATGAACCACTACTTCAGAAGCTAATTCGAGCATTTCTTGATAACTCCATGCACAATAGTTTTTGGGGTGCATCTTTGACTTGGAGATCATCAGATCATGAAGTTTCTAAACACACCTCCCTCGTATGAGTTAATATGATTTGAGAAGAACTATAAGATTCCAAATGATGGTCGAATCAATCATCATCATACCATCGAGCAGTCGAAGTCTTGATTGAGAATTCTTGCATTTGTTGTCCCATAATTTTTTGAAATACTCTAACTGCTTAGACCATGTATATGGAATTAAAACTTTCTTTGCTAGATTAAGAACACAAGATGAGCACCAATTAAATGATAATTCTATTAATTCTTTGAATGATACATCCTCAAGCTCTACATCAACTTCCCAGCTTGAGTATGTTGCTCTTAAGTAAAACCTTTAGGGTTTAGCATTCACATATATTTTGGGAGCTTCTTTAATTACCAAACCCTCAACTTTTTATGAGAAAAGTGGGGCCCACATGTTGTCTAATAGTTTCATAAATAGGAGATTCATGTACACTTATGCTTTGCTTAGGGACTCAGTCTTCATCACTGTCAGGCTTTATTGTCCCCTCCAATGAGATCTACTGATGTAGAGAGGTAATTGGTGTGCTCACTACATAGGACTAATCCTCTGAACTAGATTCTAAGTCTATGTAGATGGCAGGTGTACTTCTGGATGTTGGAACAAATCTCTTGGTAGGTTGTAGGTATGGAGTTCTACCACCCACAGGACACCCTAGACTTGCCTCTTCCTGATACGGTGGAGGTTGGGTCATCATCCATGTTCAAATAGAGTACGCTGTGGGTGAATCTAATCTTGCACTCTATTTTCTCCCTAATATCTTCTTCTCTCACTTTTTTTCTTTCTTTTTCTTTCCTTTATTTTTCCTTCTTCTCTTTCATTTTGATTAAGTTGAAGAGAGAAAATATTTTTTTCTTTAGAAATGTAATATATCATCCAAATCCGACCTCATGTACTGCGAAGGTTTGAGATCTCTTTTGACACAATATTCAATCCAATCCTTGATGAACTTGAAGCATTGATGTAGGAAAGATGGAACCATTTTGTTCTCATGAATCCAAGGTCGCCCTAACAAGACATTGAAAGATGTATTAAAATCTATTATGTGAAACTTGACTTCAATTTTTCATTCATCTATCTCCAAAGGCAACACTATGGAGCATAAGGCCCTCTCACCTTGTTCTTTGAATCCTTTCAACATCATCTTCTTAGATTAGAGTTTAGAGATGTTGATCCTCAAGTAGGCAAGGGTTCATAGACTCATAATATTCACTGATACACTTAGATCAACCAACACTTTGGATAGCCTGAACTTGCCAACATCCACAGTGATGTAGAGGGGGTGGTTGTGCTCTATTGTCCCAAGTAGTAGGTCTTCATCTGAGAATGTGACTCCTAAGACTTCCTTTGAAAAAAATGCCACTTCTTTAGTTGGATTAGTAGCGGTTAAGCAATGCTTTAATCAGTGACTCCCTCATTTCTTTGGATAAAACAAGTGTGTCATATATGCATAACTTAGTTGGCAATTTTCTAAGATGCATCAGAATATTGTAGTCAACTTTAGGTTGGTTCTCCACAAGCATATTTAAGGGTGGAGTATCTTGTGGAGGGTATCACCATTATCAATGACTTATCTTGAGGTAAAACTTTACCATATGTTCTGATGATTTTGCTCTAAACCTCTAAGGATCAGTCATTTGACTCTAATCTATCTCAGTGGTGAACAAATTGAAAAGGGTAGTCTATTTAGAATCAAAATGGAATTGATCAATTATTTAGATTATTATTATGACTTGGATATAGCTATCAATGGGAATAAAATTACTGAGATCTTCGAAAGTAGATAGGATGCAAGTGGAATTATTCTTCTTCATTGATTTCTTAAATTTTGGTGGTATATGTAAAAGTCAAGTAAAGTAAGCGGTATGAGTGGCTTGGTGCCCTCATCCATGAACCTCTCGATAATGGCGATGGAGCTAGTAGATGTAGCACGCGATGATGGGTGCTATAGAATCTCACGACGTGGTGGGGCTTTGGGCTTCCACCTTCCCCGAGTTGTCCCTCATAATTGACAAACCTTCCTTAGTATTGGAGGTATGAGTCAAGCACCTGCAGAGAAAATTTCTTGATTTTAGAAATAATTTTTTTAGAGGTATAAGAGAGTTATCTAACTTTTTTTTATCTTAAGAGGATCATATGTTTCCCCAAAGACCACTTTAATGGAACTAGAAGATTGTCCCACTAAGTATTCTTTTGGGATCACTATAACTTATATAGCACGCTCAAGCCAATCTTTAAATGTAAAGCAATTCTCAGATATGACCAAGCATATAGTGGTAGGGATAGTTATGATCATCCTCCCACCCACTTTCTCTAGGCTCGATAGCTAAAAATCAAGCTTCTTAAGGAGGTTCTTGAAGATTTTCCTGACTATCTCCCTCTTGAATGAATATGGCTTATTGAGTTTATCTGTAAGAGTAGGTGGATAGTAGCTACCTAGTGGCGGATACTGGTGTCACTGCTGTGTAGGCTGATGGGTGGCCTTTATGGTGATCGAGGTAGTGAAAGAGGAGATGGTAATGTTTGTTGAGCTGGGCCTCTCAAGCTGCTCACTCTCACTTATCCATTCTTACTCTTGTCCTTGGCTTGCTTGGATGAGGTCTAAGAAGGGTATCTGTTTGGCTTCCTCTTGTAGGTTAGCCACCTTGATCATTAGTTTCTTGAATGTCTTAACAAGTAAAGCCCTTGAGCATGAAGGGACCATAAATATTCTTGAGATGAATTTTAATGGCATGTTGTTGCTTTTGTAGTTGTGGTTCATATTTTCAAGTTTTTCACGAGAATATAATCAACAAGAGACTCATTGGGCTTTTAATTCTCTACAATGAGGTCCCCACAATCACTCTTTATTGAGCTCTTGCAAATCTCTTGATAAAATGTTGCTCTAACTCACAAAGTCTTCACCCAGAATCATTACAGTTCGACATACTAATCAAAGGTCACTCCATAAAGATTACTTATAAATTGTCGGAAAGAGTAGAGTCATTACCACATCACAACAAGCGCCAGTGTGTTATATGTTTTCGGTTCCCACCATGAATACCTTGAAGGATGGTGGAACAAAACCCTGGGGGTATTGAACTACATCGAACTCCTTTGGGTAGGGTATACCCTTTGGAACTTATGAGCTCCCTTGGGCTCACTTCTCCTTCACTTGTTGTTCTACCATATGCTTGATGTTTTTTTCATGCATGCATACTATCGGTCTTTCTATGCAAGCTATCCTCATCCATTGGAGTAGTGCTCTTAGGATGGTCTAGGATATGTACTAACTCAAGTCTATCGGCCTCCATAAAAGTGGGTTGAGGGATAGGTGCTTGATTTTGCAATGCCAACACCACTGCCATCAACTCCTCTACTCTCCTCTCCATCTTATAAATTTGATCATTCTTGAGCTTGATTTGTTGGAGAAGGTATTGAGTTGAGTTTGATGCCTCACCTTCCTCAACTATCGAGCTTCACTGCTGGGTTGTTCTCTGCAAGAATCCTGGGTATCAACCATGTGGACTTTAGATATCATCCAAAAGGACATCCTCGCCATTAAATCATCATACCTCATGGTTTCATCTTCATGTTGTCTTATGTACTCCTCCATGACGGTTAGCCACTCCCACTATTGGGACATATATTGGGTGATGACTCGCTCTTAGGCTGTCTTGAAGAGGTGATGCATTGCATGTTTTCGTGGGATGAGTGTTATCTCACCGATTCAACTCTAAACATATGTAAACATACACATGAATCATGAAAATAAAATAATAATTTACCATATTTAAATTATAACTAAATGTAAGCTTTGTTGAATATTTATAATATTAGCTTAAATTTTACATCATTAGCTTGTAATTTTGAAAGTAATTTGGGATTTGTTAGTCATAATAGTCTATAATAATATTTATCCAACGTGCAGCATCGTACAACCATATTCTTTTGATTCTCTTTTTTTTTTAGAAAAAATATGAACAAGCATGCACATTTATAATGATTGAAAAGAAGTAATTAAATATTGTCACATAACATATTCAATTACATTAAGTCCTAAGGACAATCAAGACAAATAAATATTCCTTAAGACTAACCAAGGTTCTTAGAAGGTTTAATTTTGATATTTAAGTTGTAAAAATCTAAAGAGGAGAGATGATACTTAGTATTTACCCCATCCCATGCTGGTGATTTGAAATATTTTAAAAAATTGATTAAATGGGTTTTATGTATTGATTAGGTTCAAGCAATTAATCACATCAACTCAATTACCCTTCCCTTAATATCTTTAATTTAATTAACTACTTGATCTGACAATAATATGCTTTTGGGAAAGTAAAATTTGCAATGCACCTAAAGAATCTAATGCAATTAGGTTCATGTTTAAGAGTTAATTAGATTAAAGAAGGAAAACCTAAGTTAAGTACTCTTTTAATTTTCTCATAGCAATAGGTCAATCATAATTTCTTTAATAACTTTATGCTATTAAACATATAAAGGGAAATTAATGGATTATATTTGAATTATGAGCCAATATCTAACTTTATTTGATTTCTATTTTATCATTAATTTTTTAATTATTCCCTAATTATTACATATGTTAGTTAACCATCTTAAGGGAATACATTTGGAAAAATAACTAGGAAAGGGGTCTTAATTACTTCATCTCACTATTCTCACTATTCATAATGATTAATTATCATTAATTATTTAATTTTCTCTGTTCATCAATTTTAATAAATAAATAATTAATTAAAGAGAATAATTAGGATTAAAATTCTAAATTTTTAAATTACATGGAAAATAATTCCAATGAAATTATTCGGAGGACATCCCATGGAATCATCCCACTAAATTTGGAATTAAATAGCCAAGTAATTTGACATTAATTAAAGTAATTAGCCTATGCTTCAAATTTTAATTAAGCACTCTTCACTAGACATAAATTAGGAATTCCACTTTTCTTAAGGTCTCCTCTCTAACCTTTCTAAAATGAATTTATTTATATTTTTTGGATTTTTCTATAATTAGTTATGATTTTTTAAATTTCTCATAATTTAATTACATTTTAAAGCCTAATTAACATTTTAAACCGTTGGTATACGGAATCTTTGTTGATGCGCTTTCCACAGTTTCATGGTATTGGTTAATTAAATCGTCAAATGTGGCAGTTGACTCAGTGGCGGCAGACACGATTTTATCTCGGTTGTCGATTTTGGATCGGACGATTGAGATTAATCTTGTAATTTCGAAGGGATTAAATCGAAATTTTAACATGATTAATAACATTCATTCATTCTAATCACATGGAATGGACGACCGATCATCCATCATCCCACGAGCTCTGGAAGTGGACTCCATCCGCCTTCTGGCGCCCAATACAAGCTCATTGGAGCTCGTTCAATAGTGAAATTGACTCCAAAATGATCAGGGAATGAATCTAGGAAGATCCAACGGTGGAGATTGCACAAAAATATGATTCACTTCAAAAAAGACCAACACAAGCCAAAGTTCTTTGTCGATTTTTACTTTCTTGGGAGGCTGGTGGTGTCACTGAGGTAGCTTTGTATTTAAAGAGAAGCCCTTTTGAGAAGATCATGAGCTTCCTCCCACGCCGATCATGGACCAAATGCCATCAAAGCTCATTGGAGTTGGTCTTGAGACATATTCTAATGGTTGAATCAGGAAACGATTCGTTTCGGTTCGCCAAAGTGAGGTGAAGGTGTGGGAAGAGTCAATTTGGGTTTGGTGAAGGTTTAGGAAGTTTGGATAGACGGAGCTCTCAGGTTCAATCAGGGGTTGGTCTCACCGACAGTGGAGTGCCCTAGGAGCTTGGGAGAAGTGTGAGACTATGCGAAATATTATAGAGAAGGTGTCTTTTGGTTTGAATGGATGGGAGGAGTATAGTCTCCTCCCCAACGCATAATGGTTTAGCCTTTGGCAGTAGTCCGGCCGAGGTAGGTGGCCGGTGATGGTAGGGGATTGTTAAAGTGGTTGAGGGTGGGAGGTTGAGGGAGTGTAGTGGGCTGGCATGAGGTGTACCCTCTCCCTTGGGTGGATAAATAAATTGTCATGGGTGAACTCTCTCTCTTGGTCAAAGGCGAGCTAATAGCTGATAGGTTGGGTCGTGGTTCTCTTTCCAAGAAGAGCCAAAGGTGGTTGTCATGGGGTAAGTAGGTGGATAACACATCCAAATGAAGATTTTATCTCATTTGGGTGGCTTGGTTCAATGGATTTAACCTAAACTAAATTCATCATGGGTTGGGCTCACTTGGGCAGACCCATGGTGACCTAAGGATGATTCATGCCAAGTTTGGTTGGGTTTAGGCTTAGTTTGGATGGGTTTGGCTCAATTTGACCCATATGGGTCAAATGGGTCAACAGACTAAGTTGACCATTTTAATTTATTAGTCAAAGTGGTGAATTGGGTGAGTTCAATTGGTCATTTGGAGTGAATTAATATAATTGGTTTAATTTAATTTGGGTTAGATTTGGATTTGGTTCATATGATTCAATTTGGGTTAAATGGGTCATGTTGACCAATTTGACTAAATTGCCCAAATTGGCTTGAGCATGGGTTAGGTTTATGTTCCATTGGTTATTTGTAATTGATTGGTGGAGTTGATTTGGATCATTGAGTGAATTGGTTCAATTTGACCTTTTAGGTCAAATTAGGCTAAGTGGGCTAATTGGGTTAGGTTGATCAAATTAGATCCAATTGAAGGTTGGATTATGTTTAATACTGAATTAGTGATTGCTTGGAAACATTGGTTTCAACCAATTTGGTATAGGATTTGATTTGGTTCAATTTGACTCTTTAGGTCAATTTGGGTCAATTTAGGTCGAAGGTCAATTTGACTTGATTATGTTCAATTGATTGTAGTAGATTGTTGTTGATGATCCACAATCATTAATGAAAGGATTGGATGGCTTGATTTGATACAATGGGAGTTTAATTGGAGTTTGGTTCAATTATCCCTTTTATTTCACTTTGGGTTAAGTGACTTGGTCAAGCCAACTTGGACCAATTGGGGTTATGGGTGGTTGGGATGTGTTCAATAATAAATTTGAAGTTGAATGGTGGCTTTGATTGTAATTGATTTGGGCATGATTAGGTTTTAGCTAATTTGAACCTTTTAGGTCAAATGAGCTAACTTGGGTTGGTCACCTTCCTTTGGTTCGATTAGCTTGATTGCAAGTGTGAGGGCTAGAGATGATCTAAGGAATAATTAAAGTGATTGAGAAAATCAAATTTGCATGAATGGGTTTAAATTGAGTCATAAGATTATGGTGTACTTGGGTTAAGGTCCATGTTAATTTGGCTTGGAGCTTAGAGGGAAACCAAATTAATTAAGATAATTGAATAGATTTGTGGTTGGTTTATCTCCATCTACATGAGCTTAAGTTTGGATGAGTGAATATGTAAGAGTTTTTGATTTATGGCCATAGGATATGTAAAACCTATTTGTCCTAAGGTGGAGTCTAAGCTTAGGGTTATGCCCTCAGTCTCTAAGTTTAGTGTTCCCTTAATCACTAGAAGTATCTTAGCATTAAGGAAATCCAAGTGTCTAGAAAGTTTCCTAGATCTAATGTGAGAAAGATTAATCCTCACTCTAAAAGTGAGGTCAACAATATCTCAATGATTTGGGTTGTTGATCTTATGGTGGCCAAAAAATCTATATGTTTAGCGCATTACAAGTTAAAATTGTTAGCCAATGTTTGTATTTAGAAAATTTGTGTGTAGAGAATCTCACCTACAATGAAATATTGGTGTAAAGAAGAACTAAGGAATGTACATAGGTTTATACACACTGCCGACCAACAAATACGCAGAGTGAAAAGCAAACTAGAATAACCTTGGTACTCTTTTCAAATTGTTTTGAATGAAGAATCAATCATTCAGATCCTTTAACCTTGTATGAAGTTTTCAACATAGAGGAAAGTAGAACATTTTGCACTGTAATTAAGATAATAGGATTACTTAGTAAACTTTTATTTTTATGGCAAAATTTTCAACATCAATACATTAACATAGAATCGGCATGATTATATGCTTCCTAACTTGACTTGGCATTAGTGTATTTTAATAATCTCAATCATAAATATGTTATTCGAGGGCCCACTATATAGTATACGAAAATAATCTTCTCTTTCTATATCTTCTTATCAATCAATACTTTTTATTGTATTCTAAACCTTTGAGATTATTTTTGTAGTTTTCTTAACCATTTAGATTACCATTATTTTATAAGGTTGGCTTTATTATTATTTTGTAAATTATTTTATAAGAACTTTCAAGTGGCAAAACCCATAAATACTTAATATTCATTCAATCCTTTGGCCACTTATTTCCATTCAATTTTTGTTAATTTTGTTCAAGGTGGTTAGCTTTCTACTATGTGCTTAAGTGTTAATTTCCATGACTAATGATATACATCCATTCAAGTTCTCTAGTATTCATCAATCAGAAAGTCTATTAGAAAAGCAAGGGGACCTACGTCATATATTTATATATCATCAAATACATTCAATATATTATGCTAGAATATTCTTTAACTATGTTATAAATAGTAGATACTAGTTTGGAGTATGAATAGGATATAAATATCCTCATCTTTGTTTACAGAGACTCTAATATATTTATCTAGCTCTTGCATATGATTACTGCATGCATGTTGCACCTACTTCTGCGATTTCTTTTTACATTTGCTTTTGTGGCTGTGATTGTTGGCTTCAGCATTGCTATTTTCTACTTTATTTTTAGGTTCACAACATTCGAGGGATGTATTCTACTGAATGGATCTAAGGGACAAATATATTGTTGCTCTATTTGGCGGCCACACTCTAGTAACCTTATTGTTAAATGGCTTATCGAAAACTTTTCTTTGTAGCAAAATTTCAACTTTGGTGAAACATTTATTGGTTTATTTTAGGGAAAGTTCACCCTAAGAGGTCAGGATTTGAAGGTGATTGGACAAAAAAGCCTCTCAAGTTTGATATTTCCTATGTACAATTGTGAAAACATGAAAAACTTGTTGCCTAACTAATAATATTTACATAAAGATCTACATGAATTATAAAGTTTATTCCTTCAAATTTTTATCAGAGAACAGTTGAAAGGAGAATCGACGGGGTATCTTGTTGTTTATTTAACTCCATCACTATAAATAAATTTTTGCGGGATACTTCACCTGTTCAAAAATTCAGTTTCAGATTCAATCCTGTTGTAATATTTGCAATTTTGACAAGTTTTATTTATTTATTTTATTTGAGATACTAAGTGAATTTATTTATGCCTTGAACTCAAAATCTTATGCTTGGAGATAGAGCATCCAACCACTAGATCAAGTGCGTCGCATACAGTTTTGTTACTTCAGATGTTTAGTTTTGATATCAATTTATGTGACTTCATAGTTATTAAAAAAACTTAAAATTATAAAAAATTCTATTCAAAAATATATATTTATTTAATATAATCTAAATTACAGTATAATTCTATACAATTAAATTTTCATTATATTTTATTTCACACACTATTTTTCATTATTTTCAAAATCCAGAATATGGAATTTTACCTAGTAGCTGGATGTTATTTGCATTAATGTGTTGTATTATATTTCTATTCATATAACACTACCTTTGAGTCAAGGGTCCCAAGTCCGGATGTGAAAAGCCAAAGGTTGCAATAGACAATCGATAGCGAACATAAAACTTGTCGAAATAATCATGACATGAATCTTTTAAAATATTGTGTTAATGCTAGAGTGTCTCCTAGAAGCGACGCGCTGTATGGCCTGAATACAGTGAAAAGTGTGCAAGGGACGTTGCATCGGTGATCGGGTGCAGTGTTAAATAAGCAAGAGATCCCACATTATGGACGGATGCCGACAGAGAAGTTAATCCATGAAACTAGAATTAGGTTAGGAACTTGGAATATAGGTACTCTTACAGATAAATTAATGGAATTAATATATATTATAGTTCATAAGAAGATAACTATTTTATGTATTCAAGAAACTAAATGAGTTGGGTAGAAGGCCGAGGAGATTGATAATTTAGGTTTTAAACTTTGGTATTCAATAGAAGTTGAATTAGAAATGACGTATGTGTGATTATAGATAAAACTTTGAAGGAAAATGTTATAAATATTAATAGATTTGGAGATAAAATTATAGTTTTGAAGATTATTGTTGATATTAAGATTATAATTGTTATGAGTGTTTATGCTCATCAAGTAAGTTTGGATGTAGGCTAAAAAAAATTTTTTTGAAATGAATTAGGATTAAAACTAAAGATACCTCTTGAAGAAAAAATATTTAATTGAGGAGATTTAAATAGTCATGTTGGTAGTGTGGTAGAAAATGTTAAAAGTATTCATGGTGGCTATGGATTTAAAGTGACTAATGAAGAAAGTAGGACTATATTAGATTTTTCTTTAACCTATGATTTCATAGTTGCTAATATTTTATTTAAGAAAAGAGATGAGCATATTATTACTTATAAAAATAGATCTAGTAAAACACAAATTGATTATTTTCGATAAGAAAAATAGATCATTTAGATTATAAAGATTGTAAAGTTATTAGGTGAAAGTTTAAGTACAACTATTTTTTAGATTTTAAGATGAAGATTGGAAGATGAAAAAATAAATCAAATTATTATATTGACTAGATGGGGAAAAGAACACTAATAAAATATTTTTAAGAACAAGCTAAGAGCTTAGAATTTAGAATGTTCATGAGGAAGCTCTAATTTATGTGAGAAAAAATAACATGTGAAATTAAGCAAGTTGTAAAAAATGTGCTTGGAGAATGAAAAAAAAAATGTTCTTTAAATAAAAGTAGTTGGTGGTGGAGTCGAATGTGCAAGAAAAGATAAGAAATAAAAAATATTGTTATAAAACTTAGTTTAGATGTAAAAACTTAGAGAATTGAGAAATATATAAAGTGATAGAGATTCTAAGAAAGCAATATATGATGCAAAAAAATTTAACTTTTAATGATTTATTCAATAGATTCAATACTAAAGAAGGTGAAAGATCTATAAATAAGTTAGCCAACCAAAGAGATAGGAGAAGTAAAGATCTAGTTCAAGTGAGGTGTATTAAATGATAAAGTACTTTTTTTAGAAAATGATATTAAAATAGATGGATTAGATATTTTAATAAACTTTTCAAAGAAGGATCTGAAAATATGGTTGATTTTAGCAACCTTAATACCTTAAACAAAAATAAAAAATTTTATTTTTATTGTCGTATAAGTAATTTTGAAGCTAGAGAAGCTTTAAAGAAAATTAGATGTGGAAAAACAACAAGACTTGATGATATTCCAATAGAAGTGTGAAAATGTTTAGGAGAACAAGAAATTTCTTGGCTTACAAATCTTTTTAATGTTATTTTAAAAACTAAAAAGATGTCAGATGAGTGGAGAAAGAGGTTGTTGGTTCCTATATTAAAGAATAAAGGTGATGCACATGAGTGTGTAAATTATAGAGAAATTAAGTTATTATTTCATACATTAAAATTGTGAGAGAGAGTAATTGAGCATAAGTTACGATGTGATACAAAAGTTTCTCATAATCAGGTTGGTTTCATGCCAGGTAGATCTACTATGGATGCTATACATTTGTTAAGAGGTTTGATAGAGAAGTATAGAGAAAGTAAGGAGGATCTACATATGATATTTGTTGATTTAGAGAAAGCTTATGATAAAGTTTGAAGAGATGTTCTTTGGAGAGTTCTAAAAAATAAAGGAGTTAATATTGGTTATATTCAAGCCATTAAGGATATGTATACTAGAGCTATTACTTGTGTACAAACACAAGGATGTTTGACAAAATATTTTCCTATTTCAGTTAGATTACATCAAGGATAAACTCTAAGCCCTTATCTTTTCTGCTTTAGTTATGGATGTTCTTACTAGGCATTTATAGGAAGATGTACATTGGTGTATGCTTTTGCTGATTACATTCTTCTTGTTGATAAGACTAGAGAAGGAGTCTAAGAGAAACTTGAATTATGGAGGTCAACCTTAGAGTCTAAAGGTTTTCATCTAAGTAGATCTAAAATTGAATATATAGAGTGTAATTTTAATTGTAAAAGTTCTAGTGGTAGTGTTGTGACATTGAGTGAACAAGTCATTAAAAAGAGTGAGCGATTTAGATATTTAGGATTTATTATTCAAAATGATGGTGAAATAGATGGAGATGTTATTAGTAGAATTCAAGTTGGATGGTCGAAGTGGAGGAATGCATCTGACTTGTTGTCATAGAAAGGTATCGCTTAAACGTAATGAAAAATTTTATAAGATGGGTGGTAAGACATACAATCATTTATGGTGCAGAATGTTAGCCAATAAAAGAGAAGCATAAGACTAAGTTTATTGCAGAGATAAGGATAATTAGGTGGATGAATGGCTTTACTCTTAGAGATAAAATACGAAATGAGTATGTTCGGGAAAAAGTTGGAGTAGCTCTAGTGGCAGATAAGATTAGAGAGAGCCGCCTTAGGTGGTTTGACCACATAAAGCATCGATTGTCCGTTGGCTCGATTAGGAGAGTAGAAGTATTAAATTTGCCTTATGTTACGAAAGGTAGAGGTAGACCTAGAAATACTTGGTTAAGATGTATAAAAAATGATCTTAGTATATTTGAATTAAATGAGAATTTGACACATAAAAGGACACAATGGAGAAGGAAGATTCATGTAGCCGACCCTACATAGTGGGATAAAAGCTTATTGTTATTGTTGTTGTTGTATAACCATTTTGTTGTAAAGCATTTGATAAACCTTCACTCAACCCAAAATTTAGAATCAAACACATCAGCTCTTTTCCTCCCAGTTTGAAAACTAAGTTTTTGATCAAAATCATCTGAAACTGATGGATCATAACACTCGCAATATTAACAATACATTTTTTCACATATGACAGTCATATTAGATAAATATGATGATTGTGATGTTGATAAAATAGTGAATTAACATCACATCTTGTGCGTGCGATACATTCATTATAATAGTGATATAAATAGTATCGCACTTAATACAGTTGCAAACATAATTTCTCTCAAGTTCATACAAAATTATATTTATGCTAGATTTGTTGAATTTTTTATTCTTGCAAATCTCTTTGGTTTGTAGGATTAGAAGCTTTCTTCAATGATTATGTTGAATCACACAAGAAACTTTCTGAATGCGGCTTCACTCCACATCCATTGCAAAGGGTAATAAATGTAATCTGAAGACGAGTACAGTGTTAGCGCATAGTGCAATTGGTGTTGTCGTCCCCGCTACAGTGGCGATTCCAAACTATGTCTACGAGATCTCAAAGAAAAAATAAGATGGCCTTTAGTTCTTAGTGTCAATATCCTGAATATATTTATGGGAGAGATTGTCATGGAATACATTTACTCTATTTAAAATAGGCAAAATTTTTAAAATAAGCATATTTAAAAATATAATTTATAGATTGGAATAGAAAAAAAAATTTTAAAATAGACAGCGCCAAACTGGACTCATGACTCTGACTCAACGTCAGTCTCCCATTAAATCGTCGACTGGCTAAAAAATAAAAATAAAAAAAAAAAAAAAAAAACACTAATTTTGCTCTGCGGAGGGCGGACCGACTTAAAAAAAAAATAAAAAAAAAACTAATTTTGCTCCAGAGAGAGGAACGTCTTAAAAAAATAAAAAAAAATAAAAAAAAAATCTAATTTTATAATTTTGCTGCATAGCCGTAAATATCTAAATTTTATATTTAAAATATATTTATTCTTATATACATAAAAAGATAAATTTTATTTTTAAAATTTAATAATCTTTTTTATATAAAATTTAAAAAATTATAATATTTATGTAAATATAAAGTTTTAAATTTAAATATGTAAAAATGCAAAGAATTGAGTTCTCTTATTATGCGAGAATACGTTTAAAAATATATAATAAATTTATAATAAAATTTAGCTTCAATATTATATAAAATATTTAGCTTAATTATATATATATATATATATATTTAATTTTGCTAAAATAAAAATAATAATAAAATTTAATTTCGCTGTTAAGGGTGGATTCAGATGCCTCAACTTTAATTAGTCTTTTTTTTTTTAATAAATATCTAAATTTTATATTTAAAATATATTTATTTTTATATTCATAAAAAGATAAATTTTATTTCTAAAATTTAATAATCTTTATATATAAATTATATAAAATATATATATATATTTAAGTTAAATATTTTATATAATATTGACGCTAAATTTTATTATAAATTTATTATATATTTTTAAACGTACTCGCATAACAAGAGAACTCAATTTTGTATTTTTACATATTTAAATTTAAATTTTCATATTTATATAAATAAATTTTTTTAAATTTTATATAAAAAAGATTATTAAATTTTAAAAATAAAATTTATATTTTTTTATGTATATAAAAATAAATATATTTTAAATATAAAAATTAGATATTGTGCAGCAAAATTGTAAAAATTAAATTTTATTTTTATTTTTTTAAGATGGTCTTCTCTCCGTGGAGCAAAATTAGTTTTTATTTATTTATTTTTTTAAGGCGGTCCCTCCGCGGAGAAAAATTAGTTTTTTTTAGGGCGCTGACTCAGCGCCAGTCGCGCCAGTCGCCCGGGCGACTGTGCCTATTTTTAAATTTTTTTTAATACTAATATGTTAATTATATTTTTAAATGTGCTTATTTTAAAAAATTTTCTTTTAAAATATGCATATTACTAGGGATAATTATATGTGATCTTCCATTTCCTATACAAAGTGAATATGAGCTTTTTTCCTGTACCCAACTTAATGGCATTAACTGGATAAATATTCCTATGTATTTCTACAGTAATAAATATTGAAATTCTCTTTTTTTTTTATGTCATGGATTGGATGGATGCATGCTAAAGAAAGTAAGCATGCATGAATATTGTTGAGAGCTTTTATATTAGATGGGCAAATTACTCATTGATCATTTTAAAATTTTTTTTGCTATTTATTTTTATATGAATATATAAATTTAGCTCTCCTAAAAAGAGGTTGATTATGCCCCTACATGATTGTGTGCAATAAACTGGGTACTGTGTATTATATCCATTTGTTGCTATATCCAAATGGCATTAAATATTCCTATGTATTTCTACAGCAATAAATATTGAAATTCTCTTTTTTTTTGTGTGCCTTGGATTGGATGGATGCATGATCAGGAGAAAACCAAACTATTATTTAGGTTTGAATTTTATAATTTCTTTTATATTAGATGAGTAATTACCCATTGTTTATTTTAAAAATTATTTTTATTCTTCATTTTTATCTTGACATGTAAATTTGATTCTCCTAAGGAGAGGTTAGTTTTGCCCCAACATAAATTATATAATATAAAAAATTAGATAAATATGGATAAATTAATTTTTAATTATTTTAACTCTAATCACTCAATTTTTTTAGATGCATGTGGATAAGTGGTATTATTCTTTAAAATAATGTGCTAGTCTCTTTCTCTCTCACTCACGGACATGCAAAACAATGTTTTTTCTCTTTCTTGTAATTATTTCTCTTTTTTTTTTTTGCTTTTTCAGAAAATTTTGCAATGAAAAGTTATTTCTAAAAATAAAAAGTATCAAATTATGATAATTGTAAGAAAATTATTGTTTAATTAAAAAATTATAATTCTAAATAATAAAGTTAATTTTTTAAATAATTTTATGAACATCTAATTACTTCAATAATACCTTTAAACTTCATTCAGCATAGTTTTTTTTTGGCTTCTATGTATTTTTGAAAAAGTCAAAAAGCTATTTTAAATTTCCATTGATTGTATATTATTTTAAAAAAACACTTTTTTAAGAACTCCATTATGGGTTGATAATTGGTAGCTATTTTCAAAACAACATTTTTTTATTAAGTTCTATTTTTAAAAGAGATGGAAAGTCAAAAATACTTACCACACTCATAACTCAATCTCGACATGTAGCCTATCACTTGAGGAGATAAAGTGAAGTCAATGAGGTCTGAATCTTATGGCACTACATCGTGTTCGTCTTAGGGTTCGTTTGGGACAGTTGCAGCTTTTTTTGAAATAGTATTATTGAGAAAAGTTTTGGTAGAGTTGTTATTCTTTGAAGTTTTCGTTTGGAAAACTGATTTAGAATCTATCTTAATGTTTGTCTTGAGAAAACTAAAATATTCTTATGTGTTGAATGTTATGAAACATAATAAAGAAAATAAGATAATTGATTTTCATAGATAAACATAAGTCCATTAAATTATATTAAAAGATAATATATATCATATAATAAATAACACTAATATTAAAATTATTAAATTAATTAATTATAAATATATAGTTTAATATTAATTAGTAAATCTCTAAGTATTTATTGACAAAAATAATTGATCAAAATCAATTTTTTATTAAATAAATTAAATATTAATCAATATTTTTAATTTTAATTTATTTATTATAAACCACTTCATTATAAAATATACAATTTATAATTAAATTTATTAAATTATAATTATCATAAACTAAAAATTTTAATTAATCATAAATAATAAATTAAATTAGATAAAAATCATTTAAATTAAATTTAAGTAAATAAGATTAATTCAAATAAATTAAATATTAATCAATATTATATTTTAAATCCTTTAATTATGAATTAAATTTTATATAATAAATTATTGCTGTAATAAATTACCCCACCGCCGTTTCAAACTGCGGACCGTGGAGGAGTGATTTTGGAAAACAAAAGAATAAAACTCGGGCCGCGCTTGGCTTCCTAAGTCCCAACTTCGAGGTGGCTTCACCCCGGGTTCCAAAATTTCGGCAACTCACGTCGAATCTAAATAGTCCTGCGGCGCTATTTACGTCGTGCCACATGCTTGCAGCAGCCCCAAACGGGGCCTTAGTGAAGGTTCAAATAAAATTTTAGGTGAATTTTAAAAGTAATTATATAAAATAATAATAATTTCTAATTATATTTAATATTTAATTAAATTATAATATTTAATAAATTCATCTTACTTCCAAATATAATTTATTATATCATAGTAGCTGAATATACACTTGTCATTCACTATTTTTTTGATAAATATCATGACTAGATTTTAGCTCCTTAAATAAATAGTATAAATATTAAAATGATTTAAATTTATGATCAAATTAGGTTTCTATAACTAGTCTGATTGATTAAGATCATACAACCATAACTTCCCAAGCATCACCTCCCAATGCATAACCCAAAAATGTCAATAATCATTACTATCTGATCTAGTTATCCAAAAGGCACCCAATGATAGCAATTTATATGATGAAATCATCATCCTAGATTTTCTTTCATATCGCAGTGTCTTTTCGTCATATCATTGTATCACTAGGACTAGAGGTCCGCTTTCATAGTTGAATCATTGTTATACCATCCAATTGTTCATAAGTTGTACCAAAGGTGTAAACTCCTATTTCATATAAATCACAACTTTTGTCACTTTCAAAGATGGTCATTTATGGCATACACATTATTGTCCGCCTCAACATTCTCTATGCACAACACTCTAATTGTAAATTAACCTCGTCATGCTTTATAAAGAGATTTTTTTTTGCTTATTGGAAAATGGATTTACTGTAATTTAGAAGTTGAGAGATTGAATAAGATCTTGTATTTTTTCTTCCTTGTGTGAAGTAAAAAATCTTCTTCTTATTATTAGTAGATGTAAGCAAGTCAATTTAGGTAGTTAAAAGCTAGTTCATGTTGTTAATGCTCCACTTTACATTTCTTTTTCTCGCACTAGTTTATGCAGGTTACTCAACGTCAAAGAAATCAAACTTGGAGATTCACATTTTGTCAGTCTTCTTTTCGAGTAATTTAAGTTGCATCACCATCATCAACTCCTCACGATCACTTTTTCTCTTTCACATATTTTAGTGCTCATATTTACATTTTTTTTAGTCGACAAATAAAACTAGATATAATATTATTTATCTCAAAAGAAACATGTTGTCATGTACTTTACGAAAAGAAATCGATAAATAATGGTGAAGAGCATTTATCCCTTGCAGAGTAAGTTTTTTTATCTCAATGACATAGTTTATAAATCTTTTCAATAATATTTATATCTTATAATCGCATTGTTGATAATGGGGATAACAAGAGGAATCTAATAATAGAGTTGACTAGAAGATGGTGAAGATGAAGAAATTAATGGAGCTAATTGTAATAGAATTAATGTTAATGACTAGACCATGAGTTTCTTAAAATTATGTTTGATTAATTTAGTATCAATAATTAATTATTTATTTTATTTAGAAAAAAAACTACAAAATTGGGCAAATGTCAATTAAAATTTATACCTTTGTACTTTTTAGTTCCATTATCATGTTAGTGCTTATCTTAACAATTTTTTCTTTTAATTTTCTTAACCATTGCATAACTCCTTCAAAAATTTTAATTACAATAATTTTCTATTAAACAATAAATTATTCATCTTTTGATATAGTATAAAATTATTAATTTTTTTGAGCCTATGAATTGAACCATTAACATCATGTCATAGTATTAAATATCTCAAATAATTAAATACCTCAAATCATTTTAGAATTTTTTTTTCTTCAAATTACTATTATATCATATAATTTATCATATTTTTATTATTGCTTTCAATTACCCCACTAGAAAATATCAACTCATTTGAGCAATTCAAATTTGATTTACACTTAAAAATATTTAATATAATTTAAAATCAATGAATTATACTCGTTAATTTGTTTAGAGAAAAAAATATATTATATATGCATAAGTCAAAGTAAATTCAGAGCACATGAAGTTCAAAATTGTCAAATGCACAACTTTTTTTATGAAAAAAATATGTTTTGCTGTCAACATAAATATTTAAAGAAAATTCATAATATCAATTTTGAAATCTAACGTTGCACTAATGCCAAAGCATGTAGGCACAATAGCATTATTTGCAAAGATTTTTTAACCAAATTTGAATAGATAAATAGTTTTGAACAAAAAATTTGCAAGCTCAAAAAATTACTAATTTATTGTTTATCAAGTTCATACAAATTTTGTTTGCTCTCTTCATAGACTAGTGAGGAGGAGAATAAAGAACACATGTTAAATTGTATTTTATAACTTAGATTGTTTGGTCCTTCTAACTCAATGCCTGTTTTTATTTTTGGCAAACATGAGTAAATAAATTCAAGTCCGTCGAACAAGACTTCTGGCGAACTCTCCGTGCCTCATCGAAGTATTCGACATCCTTATCTAAGTTAACACGTTTCAATGCCTGCCATTAATTTTGAAGACAACTTTAAAATTTATATAATGAAAATCAAGCATATATTACTTCATATAAAAGGGATAAAACAACCCATTTTAATAAGAAGAAGACAAGTTTCTTTTAAGGAATGAGAAAACAAAAATCATTGATCAAACAATTGCAATGGTAGCTTAACATACAAAAAATGATATATGAAGATTAAATGATTAATAGTAATTACAAATCTTAAGAGAGCATACTATGCATGAAACACCATCAATCATACTCAAATTAGTAAAAATAATGAGCACTCAACAATCATATTGCATGAGTATTAGTCTTGATCATAATATTTGCCTTAAACTTTTTTTAAGTCGCAAATAAAATCCCCTTCTCCCACTTTAATGTCTAAATCTCTAATTCAATGAAACTACTGAGTTTACTAAATCCAGATTTAAAGAAAAATAGAAGACAAACTAGATTTAAGATTCTATATGGCTTAAAGTTGTCATTTTGATTGTTTGCGTGATTTTGGTAAAATCTCTTCAAATCCAACTACCAAACAAACACTTAATCTCATTTTTCATTATCCATCATATATTTTAAATTACTATGTTTTACAACATCAACATATTTCTCAACTTACTTTTAGTTAGTAATGGGTTCTATGGCTACGTAATAGTAATAACAAAGTCCAAGCATTTGCTATGCTTTACCAAGTGAAGCATTGCTCTACTTGTTTCATCTAATCTTAAGACAATTTGGAAGCTTAACCAATTTATTTTCAAAACTCACTTTATTCCTATGGCAAATTTTACGTTGGAAATCTACAATTGGAGTTGCTTTTTGAGGCTTGAATCGAAGATATGCTCTAGCAACTTCTATTGGAGAGTCAAAACATTCTTCATGAATCTGTAAACACAAAAAAGGCTATATGCAAAAATTGATGAGATTTAATAAACCCAAAGAAGAATAATGACTCATCTAAATGTAACACAAGAAATAAAAGAAACTACAAAAGTAACCTATATGGTTATCTCAGTAGTAGTAAAGGCTAAAGAGAAAATATTGATTAATGTTAATTGAATAAATTTAAACTATTAATTAATTAAGAAACTTTCTGCTTACTTACTTGTTGTTCAAGTTGAAAAATGGCTTCAATGTGTGAAATTATCTCTTTCTTCGATGTCTCACTTCCATCATAGCGAATTGAGGCGTTATATCAATGAAACTTTCATTTCTCTTACATTAAATGAGGATTTCGTAAGTTATTCAGCACAAAAAATCAACTATATAATAACTTGTAATCATTTATCATAAAATAGTTGTAAAAATGAGAGAAAATTGAATGAAAAATAGTATGAGAAAAGAGAGTCTCTTTGATAAAGAAAATTAATTTAATTTTCTCATGACCAAGTGATTATTACATGTCTCAAATTTTCTAAACATTAATTGTAAATGCATGGTATAAATCTTATAAGTAGTTTAGCTAACTAAGTGCAAATATGTTATAAAATAAAATATGACTTGACAAATAAAAATATTAAAGTAGTAAAATGCATGAAATCATAAATATATGAAATGCAATCTTGCATTTAGAAAAAGCATGGAAGAAAAATTAAAGAAAAAACATAATATTTAGGATTAAAGTAAGAATATTAACAAAATGAGCATAAAATGCAAATATCAAAATATGGAGAGTAATTCAAAAATATTGCAATAGAGAGAGAATAAAATGTGTTGATTAAAAGTGATCATGTATTTCAAGCCACTTACAATGGAATGTAAATGAAGGATCATATACTGATTGGATTACAAAAGACTACCATGTTTCAATTAAATTAATATTAGTCATATTAGAAAAAAAATAACTATAAAAACTTCCTTTTAAATGTGTTTCATTTAGAATTGAAGAACAAATGCATTTAAAAAAGTATAAAAAATAAAAATAATTAAATTTATTGAAGTACAAAAACAAACCACCACTGGAATTTCTTCAGTTGTAGCAATATTCTCTTCTGCACAAAAAAGAAGGTTGTTATTAAACCAAAAATAATATAAAATAGATAACAATCATACAACAATGATGGAATAAAACTAATAATTATGATACTAAACAATGCAGTTGATAAATATTACTATGGCAATGGGCAATAACAACTATTTAAAAATTTTTAACTATTTATCAAATAATTACGTTATTCAATGAATGGCAACAATTCATAGAATGAAAAATAGATGTATTTCTAAGAATATTAAACACTTGTTCCTAAAAATAAAGCCCTCCTATAAATTAAATGTAAGGGGGAAGTTATATGCAAATGTGAATCATATGTGAAAATGTATAGATGATCTCCCAAATTTTATGTGATATTGATTTTTTTATGAGTGAACATTATACATTTATTTTTTTGAAGTGAGATTTTAATAAATAAGGGAAAATATAAGAGAAATTCTGAAGATACTATGACATTATAGGACTAAAAGGGGAATCTAACATTATATAATATACTATCAAAGAGAAAGATTAATTTTACTCATTCTTCATTTAAAGTGAATATATTCAATAAATTGTGTAGATGAGAATTTATAAATTTAGTAAAATCACTATTTGAATGATTCTTTGTTTAATTTTCATAAGATATAATATTAATTAATTATATCTTTGAAATATTTTCACAATAAAATTTTAGGAAAAAATCAATAAGAAATAGTCGATCGTGATAGTGATCTCATCCCTAATTCACATTTTCATTTTTTTGAAAGAAATTTTATGTTGCACTAATGGAGGTGTAAATGAGTCAAGTCAAGCTTAAGTTACACCTAACTTGAGCTAGACTTGCCTCCTTGCTCGTTGGCTAAAACTCGAGCTGACCTCAAAGGTCATGCCCGAGCTTAGCTCGTGCAATAATGACCACTCACTAGTTCATTAGCTTGAGCCAAAGAAAAAGTTGTAGGGAGCTCATGTGTAGGGAACTCATCGGGAAAGTGTCGATGAGAGTTACCGGCATCCACAATGAGCTCACTTGAGATGATATCGATGTTATTAACATCCAAGAGGAGCTCATTAGTGTGATCAATAGAGAAGGGTTATGGAAGAAGATCGAAGCTTATAGAAGAATAATTGTAAAGGGAGTTGGATAAATAAATAGGTTTGCGGTATTAAATAAAAATATAAATTACTATTCCACTAAAATCATCATAATATTTAATTCAAGAATTTAATGCATTTTAATAGCTTTTGATTATTTTAATATAAAAAGGATAGTAGAGCGCTTTTAATTTTTTTCTAATTAAAGTAATAGTGAATTTAATATAAAGAGTTCACGAGCCAAGCTTACAAATCAACAAGTTAGTCTTAAGCTTAGACTAAACATTAATCTTGTTACGCTAGAAAACCATTCGTAGAGTAAAGTTTTAGCCTTAACCGTTGTGAAATCCGGCACACACCGTATAAAAGTGCGAACAATAAAACTCATACATGAAAAACCTCGAGGAACAAACCACGAGGGCTAGAAAAAGCTTCCTATGTATCTGTTTGAGTACAAGATCTTCCGATCGGATTACAATTTTTATGAGAAAGGGACAACGATTCTAGTAATGAGCGATGTTGAACGATGTTGATGATGATGTTGGCGACGATGTTGGCAACGATGTTGATGATGATGTTGGCGATGTTGATGATGATGTTGGCGATGATGGCCAAACTTGGTGGTGATGATGGCAACAGCGGTGGTGGCAATGGCGAGAATTGGTGGCGGCCCGCGGTGGCGGCGATGGTGGTTAAAGCCGTCAGTGGCGGCATGATTGTGCTTGGAGGATCTTTAGAGCTCTCTCTCTCTTGCTTGCTCCCCATATGAGAATGAGTATTTATAGATTGGAGGAGTGTCTGCAGAAATACATGCAAAATCCAAACCACTCCTCCATGGACGGCATGATGATTCCCTTGATCATATGATGTATTTTGTGTATTTGAATGCTCAAATGAAGTGAATTGTAAGATCTTTGGCTTTTTTAGAACCGGCTCATCGAGGCCTTCGATTTATAAACACTCCATATTTGAGAGCTTTTAGGAATTTAACTATTGTCTCAAAATTTCCGATACTTTAAGTACTTGATCTTGAGTTTGATTTCGATGCTTTTCGGCATCAAGATTCGTGCTTGTAGAGGAATTTTAGGGTCATATCGATTTACTATTTTTGGATGATATTATCTCAATCATCAAAAATATATGTCAATGTACTTCAAAATAGAAAATTCTTCAATGAAATCTGCAGGTCCATTAACCACGCATTTTTAGAGAACAGATCTTCATGTAAGTACAAAATTATGACTACTGAGCGAGATGCGACCAAATATACTAGGTATGTCGGCAAAATTGAGGTTCTGACCCATCCGGTTTGAGCAGACTTCTGAGCGCCCATGGCTCGCTGATGGCTTCAGCGACTTCCCGGCTGCATGGCCGCCAGCTCTCTGCGGGCATGATTCAGTGGCCAATTCATGGCTGGCGGCGATGACCAGGCCGAGCGGGTCGTGGCAGACGAAGCAGGTGGGTCAGGCTATGAGCAGACCGCCGTGCGGCCAGCTGAGCGCAAGCCAGCCTTGGCGAGAAGCGATCCTGGCGACTCGGGTTGATGTCTGCAAACCCGATTGTATACTGTGGCGGCGTGAAGCCACAGTCAAATGGCGGTTTGTGATTAGGCGGTTTTGGCGTTTGCTTTTCGGTTTAGGCGGTTTTGACGATTTTTACCCTTTTGCCCTAGAAGTCTATAAAACCTCCCAGGGCGAGGGGAAGGCACACTTCTTCAACACTTTAGTGTTTCTCTTCTTCTTGAGTGAGGGTCATTCGAAGGTGATCAAGTAGTTCATCTGGCTCAGTTTTCCCTCGAAGAGGTGTCAGTGATCTCGTCGGACCGGGTTTGGAAGGATCAAGACCGTGGTTATAGGCAAGGCTCCGGTTTTCCCTCGAAAGAGGTGTCAAAGACCTCGTGGGAGAGTTTGAGGCGATTGACGCAGTTCATACGAGCTCCGTTTTCCCTCGAAAGGTGTCAGCCACTCTCGGACCCGGCCGGGTTTGGAGGCGATCAAGACCGTAGTTCATCTGGCAAGGCTCCAGTTTTCCCTCGAAGAGGTGTCAACGACCTCGTCGACCCGGGTTTGGAGGCGATCAAGACCGTAGTTCATATGAAGGCTCAGTTTTCCCTCAAAAGAGTGACCTCGTTGGGACCGGTTGGAGGCGATCAAGACGTAGTGAGAAATTGGATTTCTTCAAACTTCGATGGATGGTTCAATGGCTGATAATTGCCAAGATGGCGGGGAAGCGTAGTGGGAGCGTCATTTGAACGACTCAGAAAGTTTGGCAGGTAATTTCAGAGCATCATTGGGGAGGAATAGTTTCTCTTTCTCTTTCCCCTTTTCTTTTTGATCTCATATGTATGCATGTCCTTTTCGTTAGATCATAGGTGAAAAATCTCAGTGTCCATGGCGAGGAAAAGGGTATGCCCAAGTATTGGGGTGAGTGAGTAGCTTCACAAAATTTTCAGATTTTTCAGATTTTCACAGCGTGATGGCCGGAGGATAACCCATAGCACTACAGCTATAAACGATATACCATCCCTTGTCATATCAGATAGTTTAATGGTGTTCGTAAGAAATTTCATTTCCTAATGAGTTGGTGGCTATTGTTGCCAGAGTGCGATCGAGCTCGTTCACCTCGTCGGGATACTTCCTTGTTTACGAGATGATTCTTCGTCTTTGGGCGATTCCCTTTAGCTCCCGAGCTGATTGAGATTTTCAAAACATGTGGTGTAGCTTTATCATAATTTTCATTTCGGGCTTTAGTGGTCATCGTCGGTTTGATTGTCTTCTTCAGAGAGTGTGGTGTTACTTTGAACATCACATACTTGTGCCGAATATGTAGATTCACATGTGATGCTCAAGGACATATTTCTTATAAATATAAAATTGGCTATAATTTTTAGCATTGGATCCGTCTAAAAATTGGTCTAATGGATTCTTCTTTGTGAAAAATGAGTGGGGCCTTCCTGAGAGATGGGGAAGATTAAATGACCTTCCGGATCCATTCGATGTAGAATGAGATCCTGACAACTCTTAATATCTCTGATATAGGAAGCTTGCAGCATGAGTTACGTCACATTGGCAAATATATAGTTGAAGATAGAATGTTCAAGGTTGGCCTTTCTATTCAGGCAGAGAGATCTCATTCTTTTCCACTAAAAAGGTCAAGTAAAGGTGATGAAAGGTCTCCTCATATTCATAGGGTTCTTTCAAGAAGCCCGTCATGAAATCAGGGTGGTGGCAATGTTTCTTCCCTAAACAAAAAGAAGACATGCGTTGAAGTGACTACGTCAGATATCACGAAGAAGATGTTCGCCCCCAGTTGGCCTCTGAGAGTTTAGCTGTTTCAACTCATGATGGGAGAGTTCATTTCTCGAAGCCGCACATTCCTGAAGAGGTGTTAAATCACATATGTACTGGGCGTCAACGAGCAGATGAATTGGTACGTTGTCTTCCCTTTTTTCTTCTTTTCTTCTTCTTTTCTTTTGTGTAATATTTGTGACAATTTTTTTATAGGTAACTCAAACATTAGGGCAGATGGATTATTTGGATGTCGCTTTAGATGAGTGGAATACTGAATTTGTGAAGATAAAATATCTGCAAAGCGAGTATGAGCGAAAGATGAGTATTAAAGCCAAAGAAGTGGAGACTTTGGAGGATCGGTGACAGTCGAGCTAGCAAACATGTCGACTTCTCTTTCTATCGGTGTCAGGAGGTGGAGTGCACTCATGATGAGCTGATTGAGGTGAGGACAGAGACCTTAGAGAAAAGACTTAAGGTACTGCGTGGAGAAGAGAGCTCTCGGCGGAGAAAGCATTAGATCGTCTTTCTGAGAAGGAGCATATAATGTCAGAAGCGGAAGCAAATAAAATCTCCTTGAAGGCGGTGGAAGACTATAAGAACTCCCTGTCTTATCTCGGTACACTCGAAGACCATGTTCAGGAAGCTTGTAATCATATACTTGATGTTGAAGTGAAGGACTTGGAGCACCAATGTTTAGAGAAGGGCTTCATCCGAGGGTTCCTAAAGGGAATCCGCTTAGTACATCACAAGACTGGAGCTAGTATTGAGGATCTGTCTCCCAGCCAAGTATCCGAAGACTCTTCGTCCGATTCAGGAGATGAAGGAGCTGAGAGTGAGTCCAAGGGAGTATCTCCTAGTGGTGAGGAAAGGCGTTGATATCTGTGATATGATATAGCATCACTTGAGGATGCATTTTTTATTTTTTTATTTTTTATGTATTGTTATTAGTATGTATCAGAATCTTGATTCTTTCTTATATCATCATGTTAATACTGTCAATTTTTTTTAGATGATGCTCTTATTTTATTTTTTGTCAGGGGTAATTGGTGAATATTATTGATGGCGCTAACTGCGGATGAGGTTGAATTGAATCCACTCGGATTTTGACCTATCCAGGGTTGTTTGTTAGAGTCTTGCCGATGGCGTTAACTGTGGAAGAAGTCCACTTAGGACCTTTTGACCTATCCAGGGTTGTTTGTCAAAGTCTTCGATGGCGTTAACACAGTGTGGAAGAGTGAAGTCCACCAAGGACCTTTTGACCTATCTAGGTTGTTTATCGAGTCTTATTTCGATGACATTAACACGTGTGGAAGAGAGGTGGAAAGTCTCATTGGGATTGATCATGATTGAGATATAGCATTGAGTTGTATATTTCTCAAGTGGGAGAATTAAATGAAGAAGAAATAAGTTTGTAAGAAGAAAGCTATAAATTCATTACTCGATAAGTTCTGATATAATCATAAGACGATTTTAACACGGATATGAGTTTTAAGAGAAAATGACAACAACAACAATAATAACAAGTCTTTATCCCACTAAGTGGGGTTGGCTACACGAAGAGGAAATGATAAATGAGACAAAATAAAAGCTGCGATAATTATGCAGTAGGAATTACTGATAATATTTTCAAAGATTCTCAGTGTTCCAAGTTCGAGGTAAAGTTTTTTCCTCTGAATCTTTGAGCTTGAAAGTTCCTGGCTTCACCATAGCTATAACCACATATGGGTCATCCCAAAGAGGTGAGAGTTTATTGTGTTGAGGGTCTTTGCCTACAGCTTCGAGACTTCGTAGGACCAAGTCACCGATAAATATGGGATGAGGTTTTACTCTTCTATTGAAGTGATGAGCTACCCTTTGGTGATAGGAAGCAGTCCGAAGTAGGGCCATGTCACGAGTTTCGGGGAGTAGGTCCAGGTGCTGTCAAAGTTTTTCTTCATCATCGTCATGATCAAATAATTGAACTCTTGGACTTGGAACCCCGATATCTACTGATATAATAGCTTCTGTGCTGAAACACAAGTTATATGGTGTCTCACCAGTCGGGGTGTATGATGTAGTGCGGTAAGCACAAAGAACATTAGAAAGCTCATCAACCCATTGCCCCCCAGCCTTCTCGAGACGTGTTTTGAGTCCTTTGAGTATAGTCCTATTGGTAGCTTCAGTCTGTCCGTTAGTTTGAGGGTGTGCTACAGTCATATGAAACAGCTGAATGTGAAGATCTTTGCAAAAGGACGTAAAGAATTTTCCAGTAAATTGTGTTTCGTTGTCAGTGATGATCTTTGCAGGAAGACTGAATCGACATACTATATTTTTCCAAACAAATTGTTAGGATTTGTCTCCATAATTTTAGTGAGTGGTTCGGCTTCCACCCATTTAGTGAAGTAGTCGACGGCTAAAATGATGAACTTTCGTTGCCCTGATGCTATCGGAAAAGGTCCCATGATATCAATCCCCCATTGAGCAAAAGGCCACGGGCTTTGAATGGATGAGAGCTCTGTATGCGACATGTGAGGGATGTTAGAGTGCAACTGACAACTTGCACATTTTTTGTGAACTCCAAGGCATCTTGTTTCATTGTAGGCCAATAGAACCCTTGCCTTATAATTTTAAGGGCTAGCGCCCTTCCTCTAGTGTTCTCCACATATCCACAGTGGACCTCTCTTAATCGTGTCGGCCTCACGAAGGTGAGACATTTGAGTGCGGTCAGAAAGCTTCGTTTGTATAGTTCACCTCAGATAATAGTAAAGTTTGAAGCTTGTCTTGAGATGAATTCAGTTGGGTCTTGAGGAAGAGTTCCTTCTTGTAGAAAAGACGGATGGGGTCCATCCACGAATGTTCCTTTATCTCATCAATTGCTTGAATTACCCATGACCCTTGGATACTGAAAATATATTTCTTCAACATGCCTTCTCTTAAATAGATCCCATTAGTAGATGAAGCAAGCTTAGCGAGCGTCATTTCAGTATTCTTCTCTGTATGTGAATGATTTGATGTGTCTTGAAATGGGCAAGAAGAGACTTCACCAAGTGGAGGTATTGTGCGAGGATTATGAGCATTAAAGTTTCCCTCAACTTGGGACAAGTTGAGAGTCGGTGTAAGTCTTGAGCTTCAGTCAATGGCGAGTCTCAACCCCTATAGAGCCTCATATTCACCATATTATTAGTTCTGAAATTTTAGGCGAAGTCCATACTCTAGGGTATTCTGGGAAATAAGTAAGATTCGACACCGATCTTCCGAAGCTCCATCAACATAGAGGGTCCATTGAGGGGCGAAAGCACATAGCCTCTAGAGTTGGGGCAGTGCATTCCACTATAAAGTCTGCGAGTACTTGAGACTTTATAGCAGGGTGAGGTAGAAAATTTATATCAAACTCTCCCAATTCTATAGACCACTTGATTAACCTCCCAGATGCTTCTGGTTTCTGTAGGATGGCCCTTAATGGTAAATGAGTGTAAACACCGATAGTGTGAGCTTGGAAGTATGGATGCAATTTTGCTTGAAAACTAAGAGCCACCTTATCGGCAAGTGGATAATGACTTTCTATATCAGAGAGAATTTTGCTGACATAATAAATTGGTTGTTGTATCCCACTTTCTTCTTGCACTAAAACTGAGCTTATCGCGTGGGAAGAGACTACGAGATATAAGTATAACATCTCTCCTTGAATAGGCTTGGATAGTAGGGGTGGAGATGCTAAATACTCCCTTAGTTGCTCAAAAGCATACTGACATTCATCAGTCCATTGAAAATTATTATTTTTAGCTCCCTTTAATATTTTAAAGAATGGCAAGTATCTATCCCGAGCAGTAGGAAGCGGGATAACGACAATTCATCCATTCAAATGTTGAACTTCCTTGATATTCTTGAGTCATATTTTTTGAGAGCTTTGATTTTCGGGGTTGGCCTCTATCCCGGTGGGTTACCATAAATCAAGAAATTTTCCCGACGTAACCCCAAAAGCACATTTGGTCGGGTTGAGTCGCATGTTATAACGTCGAAGAAGATTAAAGCATATTTCTAGGTCAGAAATATGTTGTGGTTCTTCCAAGCTTTTCACTAACATGTCATTCACATATACCTCCATTGTGCGGCCTAGAAGGTCTTTAAGACCTTATTCATAAAGCGTTGATAGGTAGCACCATTTTTAATCAAAGCGGCATAACTTGGTATAAACCTTTATATGTTTGAAATCGTAGCTTCTTCATCCGTTGGGTTCATTTTATTTGGTTGTAACGAGTAAGCATCAAAAAAGCGAGCATTTGATGTCGGATATAGCATCAACCAATTGATCAATTCGAAGAGGAAAACTATCTTTGGGCTTTATTAAGGTCAGTGTAATTAATACACATTCTCCATGTTCCGTTTATTTTCTTAACCATGACAACATTCGCTAGCCATGTAGGGTAATGTACCTCTCGTATGAATCAGTTCTAGAAGCTTGTTAACTTCTTGCTCAATAGCTTGGAAGCGTCGGTGCAAAACTTCTTCTTACGGATGATCGGTTTGAATGTGGATCGATCTTGAGAGTGCATGATCACATTGGGTCGACTCCCGCATGTCTGGACTCCAAGCAAAGATGTCTTGATTTACAGAAGTCTATGTATTTTCCCTTTGTTCGTCGAGCGAGATCCAACTTACCTTGTTCATGATGGTTGGTCATCGATAATGCAACAAAAGAATTCTAGCGAAGCTTTAGGGTACTTCTTCATCTCAAAATTAAAATCTTGATCTTTGAAGGTCCGCGGAAGAGTGGTTGAGCTTTATGCGAGATAACATGATTGTCTTTATCTGTTGATTTCCACGGACCACTCCAACTCCAACGGGGTTAAAAATTTCATCTTAAGATGAGATATTGAAGTGGCGCACCAAAATTGATTGGAGGGCCTTCCAATAGTGTTATATGCAATCGACTTGACCACCATGAATTGGATTAAATGAGCCACTTGTGGGAAATTCACCAAGGACAACAAGAAGGGTGATTATCCCTCTACTGCATAGGCGATTATCAAATCCCATAATGGTCTGCCGGCGGGTTGGAGCTTTTCTCTAACCGGCCCATGTTAAGAAATGTGGAGTAAAATAAGACATCACAGAACTCCCATTGTCAATCAAAATTCTCTTAACATTATAGCATGGGTCCGATCCACTGTGATGACAAGTGGATCTTGATGAGGAACATGTACTCCGAAATCTAAGTCATTAAAAATGATGGAATGATCGATGCGAGACTTCTTTAACTCGGCTCTTGAGGAGATGTAATGAGATTAGATATATTGGTCCTCTATTGTTGTTTTTCTCCAATTTGTTTGATGATTGTTTTGTTTTGTGATGATTGTCCTGGTTGCCCCCAGTTGGAGGTATGTTTGTTTGAGTCGATTGATTCTTTACAAATCGACGTAGATATCCTTGCTGAATGAGCCTCTCAATTTCTTCTTTGAGTTGTTTGCATGCCTCAGTAGTATGTCCCGACTTGATGGAAAATGACAATACTCACGATTTCACGAATTTGGTTTTGATGGATGCGACCGATATTTTCTTCATCTTGAATAGCCATTAGGAGGTTAACAAGATGTGTTGGCGTGTATTCCTTTTCGTGGTTCCGCGTTGATATGGGGTCGTGGAGGAGATCACGGCTGCTGTTGCTTCTTTTGATAGGGGGATCGCATTCCACAGGATGCTTTTATGTTTTCACGTAGATTGCTCAAATTATTTTGCGATGGGCATTAATAGCCTCATCGGCGAGATTTGTGCTTCCATATGATGAACAAGTCGGCATATGAAGCGGTGTCTCGCGTGGTGTGAGTAAAAGGCCACGGGCGAGTCTCAAGGAAAACTCCTCTTAATAGTTCAGAGTCTACTCCAGGTATTTGGCGAGCTTTTAAGGAGAACCTCGAAGTATTCCTTAAGTGATTCACCCTCATGGCGAATGGGAGAGATGGGAGGAATCTTTAATGATCCTCGGTTTGCAATAAAGCATTCTACAAAATCTTGGAGTTTGTCAAAGTATGGATGGATTTCCTTGGAAGGGAGTAGAACAGTCACGACTTGTCCGCGAGGTAATTGGAAAGACCTGACAAAGCAATGTGTTATAAGCTCGTTGGATATGCATGATAGTCCTATAATGGTCGATGTGTTCATGTGGGTTAGTCACCCCATCATAGGAATCAATGTTCGGAAGCTTGAAACCCATGGGAATAGAATGTTGAAGAATAGCTTCAGCTAAAGGTGAGGATTCCTCATAGCCGCGGTGAGGGGGAAGATGATTTCTATCTTGAAGGTGAAATTCATCTTGCATTAAGCATCGTAATTCTGCACGTATAACATGACGAGAATGTGTCAACCTACCAGCAATAATTGGTGGATTAGCAGTCAGTTGAGCTGCACGTGATGGATGAGTAGAACTAGAGGTGTCAAGGAGATCAGCATCACGGTCTCTACGCGGAGGAACTTCAACATCAAGGAAATTAGCATTTTGACCTCCCCCGGCTAACGATCGATCTTGGGGGAGATGTGTTTTCCGCGGTAGTGGCTGTTGTGTTCCTCGCAAAAGTCGGATCATCTCATTTTGAGACTCACGTCATTCGGCACCATCTTCTAAAGAAATTTTTCGTGCTTTCACCCAGTCACACTATCGAGGGGAAGTGAGGTAGAAGGTTGGCGTCCTTGGTGCAAGATTGGTTTTGAGTGGCGGGAGTTAGAAGCGGGAGCTCCGTTATTCAGTATTGCGCTTTCACCTGAGGTCACACTATCGAAGTGAGGTAGAAGGTTGGCGTCCTTGGTGCAAGGATTGGTTTCGAGAGTGACGAGAGTTGGAGCGAGAGGCTCCGTTGTTATGAGTATTGCGCCTATTGGCCATAACGAGGGTGTTCACAGGAATTGTGATTGAAGGGTTGTTTCCCACAGACAACGCCAAACTGTTGCGTGCTAGAAAACCAGTTGTGATAGAGTAAAAGTTTTCGCCAAACCGTTGTGAAATCAAGCACACCGGTATAAAAGTGTGAATAATAAAACTCCAGAATTTTTACGTGGAAAATCTCGAAAAGAGGGAAAAACTATGAGGCCTAGCCCAGTAAAAAGCTTCCACTATGTATCTGTTTTATAGTACAAGATCTTCCGTCTGGGATTACGAATGTATATGAGAAAGGGACAACGATTCTTAGTAATAGAGCGATGTTAATGCGATGTTGATGGCGATATTATGATGATGAGCGATGTTGATGATGATGTTAACGATGATGACCGACGATAGTGGTTGGTGATGATGACCGACAATAGTGGTCGACAACGGTGAGAATCAGCGGTGGCGGCGGGGCAGTGGCGACGGCGGCGACCAGTCGGTGGCGCGATTATGAGGATCTTTAGAGCTCTCTCTCTCTCTTGAGCTCCTCATATGAGGAATGAGGCTATTTATAGATTGGAGGAGTGCGTCTCAGAATATGCAAAATCAAACCACTCCTCCATCGGACCATGATGATTCCATTGATCATATGATGTATTTTGTATATTTGAATGCTCAAATGAAAGAATTGTAAGATCTTTGACTTTTGGGCGGCTCTCGAGGCCTCGATTTGACTATAAACACTCCATATTTGAGAGCTTTTAGGAATTTAGCGATGTCTCAAAGTTTAAATGATATTTTAAGTCTTGATCTCACCGTTTGATTTCGATCGCTTACTTTTCGATCAAGATTCGCTTCAACTAGAGGAATTTTCGGGTCATATCAAATCTAAAGCATTAATTGACTAACATAATTTGTTAAAATCCATACAAATTAAGTCTAATCAAATTTCAAGTATAGACAATTAATGCTTCATAATTTTCATGAAATATCTGAGTTAGATACTAATGAACTAATTCTTAGAAATTTTGGTTAATCATATAATTAAATTTTATAACACAAAATAAGCTTGATTCAATTTAGAAGAAGAATTATATTTATTCTTCATTTAAAATAATTATATCCGATAAATTGTGTAGATAAAATTTATAAATTTATTAAAAACAAAGTTGGATGAATCTAAATTTAAGAATTTTCACAATATATAATATTAATTAATTATATTTATGAGGCATTTTTATAATATATTTTTCGGCTAAAATTTTGAGAAATAATAATTCTCATTTTTTATTTTTGTTGAAATAAAATTTCAGTAGCGTTACTTTCATAATTACTGTTAGATAATAACGTAACATTAGTGATAAAATCACATACTAATCCCATAAAACAATTTAATTTAAATAGATAAAACCTACGCATCTCGGAAGAAAGAAAACATAAAAGCCGTGGCCTAACCAACCTGAAGGAGCCTCTTCACGGCTCTTGCCGAAGATGGACGAGAATAAGCGAGAGACACTGCTGACAACAACCCGAGCTGTGGAATCTACAAGCTTCGAGAACCACCCGCTCCTCCCTCTTGCCACATTTGCCTGTGGCCGCCGGCAGATTCCACGAGCTGCCGGTGGCGGTCTGTCGTAAGGAGTGGACGGAACCCGCCGCAACGGCTGCTTACAGATTTTGCCGCCGGTTCTGCATTCATTCTCCGTGATCGCCATGGCCGTAATCGAGAAGTGATGTTGCGCAAATAGAGAAGTAAAGTAAACGAAATCGAATGGAAGAACCCTATCAAGTTGGTGATTTGGGATTTCATGCTATGGCTACTTATAAAAAAATTAAGAAGATGAAGTGAAAGCCAAAGGAATGCCACGAGTCCCGACCCCTATGGTGCTGCCGTCATGCTCGTCGGTTCCTGTTAAGAATGTGAACGGTTCAAATTAAAGATTTAGGAGGATTGCTAAAGGTAATCATAATACTTAACATAATATTTGATTTTAATTACATTTAATTAAATTTAATAAATTTATCATCCCTCAAAACATAAATTTTTTATGTTAGAGCAACTAAACGGACACTTGTTAATTGTAATCCACTATTTTTCTATAATTGTTGTGATTGCTTGATTTTAGCTCCTCACTTGAGATAGATTGAATGTTTAAATAATTTGAATTTATGGTCAAATTAAGTTTCTACAATGACCCAATTGATTAAGCCAATGCTACCAGGCTAAGCATCCATGAATCACTTCCCAATGCTCAGGTATCATCTCAAAGTAAATCCTATAATTTTGAGATCCATCTTGAACAAATTATGGTTAGCATATCTTGTTCCAATTATTTTCGATATTAATACATTTAGTTAGCTGCAGTTGTTGCAGTTTAGTTTACTGGAGGAGCAACCATTGACTTCGTCCCTGGGAGAAGGGTAAAAAATGTTACAACACAAATATTATTTGAAAAGGGATAGTGGTGTATATGATAATTGGATATTTCTCTTGTGCAGGATTCCTCTGTTCACCCAAAAAAATGTCTTCCTAACTCAAAGCTTGGTTCAGAAAGATCATTGATTTTATAAATTCATGGTGTTTATTATACTTTTACATGGATATAATACATACTATTTCAGATTTGGCCTTTCATTTGATATGCAAATGAAAGTTGAATTTAATAAATCTAGGATTTAAGGAAAAATGAAAGAGAAAGGAGATTTAAGATTTATATAATTTAAAGATTTTAGTTTTGATGTTTGGCATAATTTAGGTAAAATCTTTTTAAATCCAACTATCAAACAGCCACTTAATCTCTTATTTTTCACTATCCATCACATATTTTAAATGACTATGATTTACAGCTTTTACAGATTTTTGAGCTTACTTTAACCTATAATCGGCTCTTGGCTGCATAATAACAATAACGAAGTCCAAGAACCTCCTATGCTTTACCAAATGAAGCATTGCTCTGCATACTTATTTCAATTCTTAAGACAGTTTGGAAGCTTGATTGAAAAAAAAAAATACAATGACAATTTTGATGATTTAGACTTTGAACTATACAAGGTCTTTCTCATGAAACATTGAGAAAGAACACTACCATTAATATCTAAAATCATTTAATGGCATCATTAAAAAAAAAAGTTGAAGTTGAATCTTCTAGCCAAATTATGGTATTCCCACAAGTTTAACTCAAGTAGTGCTAACAGAGTATGATTAAGATGATCGACGGTTAGGAACAAAGGAGGCTTCTCTTCAAGTGGAGGATATGGGAGTTGCTAGTAAAGAAATTCCAACAACTCATTTAGTGGCACCCTATATGATTTAGATCATTTTAGATTTTAAGGGGTTATTAAAGCTGAAAATATTGGACTTATTGGACGAATAAACTAGCTTATAGGTTTAAGAAACTTGGAATAATTAGGCATCTATCTCTAGTGATGAACTTTGATATGGAAAGAGTTAAAGGGATGCATAAAAGACTTTGACACCATGTTTATGAGTCTAGTGATTGGGACTTGTGGCAATGGTATAGTTGGCAAGAATAAGGGTTGTTACTATTAATCCTTGAGTTGTCATGTAACAATAATGAGGTTAAAACTTAATGGCTAGAAACTGAGTAACTTTTGTAGTTTCTATATATCTGATATATATACATACATACATATTTATCACATTTTAATTTTAAACCTATTCTTCTCTTGATAAATAATAAATAATATAAATCACTAGTCTTAAAATAGATAGTTTTAATACACATTTGCATCTAGTGCATGTGAACGTATATTTTGAGAAGATTATTCATTAATATTTATATATTTTTAATTATTCATGTATTCCGATAATATATATTAAAATTTTCGAAGATTCAAATACATAACACATAATTTATATGCTTTTATTTATCCAACACCTAAAGTTTGATATTATAAATATAACACTTTTTTTATGCTTGAAAAACTGCATTTCAATTTAAAAAATTAATGATGTTGCTATTTTGTTAAATATTTAGGTGTTATTTATATAAGTATTAAAATTTAGGTGTTAAATATGTAAATATATAAGAATTATATGTTATGTATGTAAATACCCCTAAAAGCTTATAACATATGAAAAGGATAAAACTTTGACCACAGTTGTAAAGGTTAAAATTGTGAATGGCCAAAAAAAATTTTTATGACTGCAACAAATAGCCATTCATATATACTTTTTTTATTGTTTGATTTAGATAGAAATGTTGTCTCTTCTTTTCATCCTTCCAAACTAGATATTTAAATAATGTCAATGGAAAAAATAAAATTTTAAAAAATATTCAATAAAGAGCGAGTAATTATTAGCATTTTGAATAATAACAAAAATGATCGGTCTTAGCTCAGATCAAAGATACAATGCTCAAAGAAAAGTGAGATACCTACAATTCTTTCCCGTTTTGCTATTTTCTCTTATATTCTTGCTCTCATTTATCCAAAATTTTGTCTTATTATTGTATTTTTTTGTGGTGGTTTGAGCTCTTAAACATGTCTCAAAATTGTGGAGAAGAGTATCCACCAACTACACCAGAACCAAAAGGTTTATTATTGTATTAAAGAGAAAGTTCACTTGGTTATAAATTGTGATGGAATCATGCATTAGTTCTAAAGCGTGAAGAGAACTATCTCTTTTGATGGAGCACAAAGATTAAGGCTAGTGATTTTCATTTTTAAGAATTATGTTTGATTTTCTTAGAAAAAATTATGTTTGATTAATTTATTATCATTACTTATTTTATTCATTTTCTCTTAAGAAAAGCTAAAAATTCAAAAGTCATTTAAAATTTTTTGTTAGACTATAAATCATTCATCTTTTAATATATTATATATTTATTACTTTTTAAAAGATTCTTTTTTCTTAAGGTTACTATTATATCATGTAATTTAACTTTTTTTTGTTTTTGCTTTCAATTACCCAAATAGAAAATATCAACTCATTCTAGCAATTCAAGTGTGATTTGTATTAAAATATTAAAACTAATTTAAAATTAATTAGTTATACTCTTTTTTGTTTCAAGCAAAATATAGTATATCTCCATTAGTCAAAGTAAATTACAAATTTTATAAGTTGAGCTTCTGAAGCCAAAAATTATCAAAGCTTAATTTTTTTTCTTTCATCAAAAAATTATGATCGCCAACAAAAGTATTTCAGGAAAACTCATAAAATCAATTTTGAAATTTAGGCATAGTAGCATTATCTGTTGAGATTTTTCAACCAAATTTGATTAGAGAAACAATTTCTGAATGCAAATTTTGTATCTCAAATATTTACTAATTCACTATTTATTAAGTTCATACAAATTTTTTTTTGCTCTCTTCGTAGACCGGGGAGGAGGAGTATAAAGATCGCATGCTAAGGGTATTTTATAATTTAGATTGCTTGGTTTCTCTAACTCAGTGCTTTATTTTCTTTCTTGAAAACTATTTAAGTCCTTCATACAAGACTTACGGCTTCTCGTACTTATCGTAGCATTTGATATCCCTATTTGATATCAAATGATCATTAATTTTGAAGACAATATTAACATTTATATAATGATAATCAGACATATATTACTTCATATAAATTGATAAAATGACTCATGTGAATAAGAAGAATACAAGTTTTTTTTAATCATTGATAAAACAAAAAATCATTGGTTAAAACATTGCAATGGAAGCTTAAGATACAAAAAAAAATTTTGTTGAAGATTAAAAGATTAATAGTACTAACAAATCATTTAAGAAAACATAATGTATGTTAAACTCCATCAGTCATACTCAAATTAGGATTTACAAGTTAAACTATAGGCCACATATCACAGTTCTATAGTTAATGCAATACATAAATGTAGATCCAATTTACAAAAATTGTAACACCTCGAAGCTCAATAGTTAAAGCTATCATATACTACAACTTGGGTAGCATATTAGTTAACATGCATTGCTTCTAAATAAATCAAAATATAATATCTAAGAATAAGATTTTGAATTTGGCAAAAAGTAATAGGATTACATAAAAATCAACTCATTTTTTTAGCTTAGATTAATGTCTCCAAATTGTTTAGTGGGTAAAGTCCAACTCAAACTGAACTTATATTTACTCAAGCTTGGATTAAATCAGATTACATTTAAATCAGATAAAATTGGGCATATACTTATAATTTTGTATATATTTATATTTAAATTAGTTGTAAATATACATCAATTCACTCACATGAGCACATAGGTATATATGCTACAAACACATACACTATACATAGTGAAGATAGTCTTTTATCCATCTAAAATAATAGATCTAAAACGGTTATTTTGCTGCAAATAAGATTTAACAAACACATAAATCTAGATTTAGTACTAAAAGTTATATCTCAAAAAAAATATTTGGTATAGAGGTCAAATATGATTATATCATAATTGTTTGTTTAGATATTTCAAGATTTAAATCTATTAACCCAAATGAAATTTTAAAATTAATTATATGAATGTGATATCTTATTATATATATTTAGCATATTTTAATCTTAATTCTAATAATTAGATCATTATCAATGTAAAATAATATTAAACTTTCTATGTAATTAAGTTTATTTAAGTTAATTTTATAATTAATTAGTATTAAGTATTTAGATTAATTAGTTTTTTTAATTATTATATTTGTTTCTAATTTATTTATTTATTTATTTGAATATTACTAATTATTATTCATTAAATTATTAAACTAGTTAAACACAAAAAATATCAAATAAATTTAAATTATAAATAATATCAATTGATTTAAGATGACACCAAATTAATTATTACATATGTTTTAAATTAGGTTAAATTAAAATATAAACATTATCAATTTATTTGCTTTTTTTAAGTAACTAATACTCATCTATTTCTTAATTAATAATTATTAATATTGATAATTCAATAAAATATCACAATTTATTAAAAATAATAAGAAAGCTAAGAACCTCCCCTTTCTTTCCCTCCTACCAACATTACCAAAACTCTCGGCACAAAAAGTGAGAAAGTTTCAATTGAACCTATCCGAAGAAGACAATGTTATAACTAATACATGCAAAGGTAACCCTCATATTGGAAAAAATATGGTGTCGTGTCGATGCATCCGATATTAATAGTAGACATGTGGCAGCAAATTAAATATAATATTATATTTAATTTGTTTTTTTCACATGATGATGTCAGACACAAATTATGGATGCCACACATAATATTCTCTCCTCATATTGCCCTACATCTTGTTCCCTCACTTTAATGTCTAAATCTCCTAGTTTAGTGAAATAGTTGAATTTACTAAATCTAGATTTAAGGAAAAATGAAAGGGAAAAGAGATTTAAGATTTATATAATTTAAAGATGTTAGTTTTGATGTTTGGCATGATTTAGGTAAAATCCTTTTAAATCCAACTATCAAGCCCACTTAATCTCTTATTTTTCACTATTCATCACATATTTTAAATGATTGATTTACAACTTTTACAAATTTTTGAGCTTACTTTAACCGGCAATCGATTCTTGGCTGCTTAATAGCAATAATGAAGTCCAAGAACTTGCTATGCTTTACCAAATGAAGCATTGCTCTGCATACTTATTCCAATTCTTAAGACAATTTGGAAGCTTGATTGAACAAAAAAAGAAATATAATGAGAATTTCTCTGATTTAGACTTTGAACTATACCATTGAGAAAGAACACTGCCACGATTAAAATCATTTAATGGCATCATTAATAGAAAAAAAGTTTAAGTTGAATCTTCTAGCCAAATTATGGTATTCCCACAAGTTTAAAAGTTCCATATTTTCTTATGCATTCAAATTATGCTCATATGTTAAAAAAAATGGTTAGACAAAACTAAGACTTTCATAAAAGAATGAATTTATTCATTCATTAAATAAAATTTAATTTAACAAGATAGATAGTGTATATCTACAAAAAAAAGTTAAAAGTTGAAATTACATTTGATAATAGTAAATTTATCATAAAGACCTAAGAAGATATTTGGAAAAAAAAAAAACTAAATTCTTTGCATTTTAGATAAAACTAGCTTTTTTTAAATTAGATATCATTGATGACAATCATATTTAAGAAAAAAAAAAAAATTAACATTACATTCACATGATAATATAAGATAGAACATTGAAAAAAGAGAAAGGCCTACCTCTTTATGACCAAAATTCATAATATTTATTGGTGAAGTTATCCAATTTGTTGTTCTTGATGACTCTATGGTGTTGTCCTTATGACCATATTTCAAAGTAGATGATTGATCATAGGAGAATAAGCCAAAGAATATTTAATATTAATCTTTGAAATTAAGATATTCTCTTAGAACATAATGAGCACATACCATCAAATTAGTCATCATAGAGGATCCAAATAAGGTGAGCGTACAATTTGTACAACGTCGACCTTTGACGCTTTAGAGACATATACTTATTTTGAGAATCTTGGGAAGTTGCATGAAAGGATAAAGCAGATTTGGAAGAAATTGTAGTATTTGCCAATTTATTTCCAAACCAAGCTTTATGCTAACGACATATTTTACGTTGCAACTCTATAATAGGAGTTGCTTTTTTTGAGGCCTAGATCCAAGATATGCTCCTAATTTCTATAGGAGTTTCAAAATGTTCTTCATGAATCTGTAGACATAAAAAGGCCAATTACAAAAATGATGAGAATTAATAAACACAAAAGAAGAATAATGCATTATCTATATATAACCTCTATAACACAAGAAATAGAAGAAACTAGAAATTTAACCTATATGATAATCTAATTGGTAGTAAAGGACGAGCAAATATTAATTAATGTTAGTTGAATAAATTTCAGTTATTAATTAGTTGAGAAACTTTCCTGATTGACTTGTTGTTCAAGATGAAAAATGTCTTCAATGTGTGAAATTATCTCTTGCTTGGATGTCTCACTTCCATCATAGTGAATTGAGAGTGTTATATCAATAAAACTTTCACCTTGCTCCCTTACATCAAATGAGGATTTCGTAAGTTATTCAATCGGTAAAAAATTAAAATTATATAATAGCTTATAATAGTTTATCATAAAAAATATTTGTAAAACTATGAGAAAATTAAATGAAAAAGTGCATGAAAGAAAAGATAGTCACTTTAATAAAGAAAATATTTTAATTTTTATATGAGCAAGTGGAAAGTACAAGTCATAAATACTATGATCATTAACTTTAAAACCATCGTATAAATCTTACAAGTACTTTATCTAAGTGCAAATATATTATAAAATAAAACACGATGACAAATAAAAATGATAAATTAGTGAAATAAATGAAAACCATAAATATAGGAAATACAATCTTGCCTTAGGAAATAACCATGGAAGACAAAATTAATGTGAAAGCATAATATTTAGCATCTCTTAATAGCCTAAAATCTATGCATATAACTCCACTAAGAATATTAACTATATGAGCATAAAATACAAATATGAAAATGTGGAGAGCAATTAAAAAAATGTTATATTTGCTTATTAAAAAATTGTGATCATATAACCCTAATAACTTTAAAAAACTTCCATTTTTAAACGTGCTTCATTTAAAATTGAAGAATAAATGCATTTAAAAAAAGTATAAAAAAAAATTGAAATAATTGAAATATAAAACAAACCGCTGCTGGAACCTCCTTAATTGCAATAATATTCTCACCTGCACAAAAAGAAAGACGATTGTAATAAACCAACAATAACATAAAATAGATAACAATGATAAAATAACAATGAAATAAAATTCATAACTATAATACAAAACAAAATAGTTGATAAGTATCACAATGATGATGGGCAATAACAGCTATTTAAATTTTCTTTAACTATTTATCAAATAATTACTCACATTAGATGCATAATAGGAGTTCTTGAGAATGAAAAAAGGTTGTATTTGTAGGAATATTGAACACTTATTTCTATAAACAAAGCCATATGTAAAAAATGTAAGTGAAATTATGAAGATATTACAACATTATAAAATAACTGAAAAAGTGGGCTCAAACTTCATATAATATACTATAAAGGTAAAAATAAGGAGGGCACAAAGAAGGCAACACAAGTATGAGCTGTATAGAGAGAAATATTAATTATACGCAATCTTTATTTAAAGCAATTATATCCAATAAATTGTGTAGATGAAAATCAATAAATTTATTAAAATTGATGTCAGAATGATTCTAAATTTAAATATTTTCATAAGAAATAATATTAATTAATTATATCTTTGAAGCACTTTCACAATAAACTTTCAGGCCAAAAAAACTAAGGAGAAATAACTAGAAGAATAATCTATCATGAATTTGATCACATCCCTAATTCTCGCTTTTATTTTTTAGTTGAAAAAAAATTAGGGGTGTATATGAGACAAGTCAAGTTCGAGTCACACTTAACTTGAGCTTGACTCCTCCTTGCTCAGCTAGCTCTCGAAGTTTGAGTCAAGCTCAAGCATCACTAGTGGAAATAATGTTGAGCTCACAAGTT
Organism: Cymbidium sinense; assembly: GCA_021442155.1. NCBI lineage: Eukaryota > Viridiplantae > Streptophyta > Magnoliopsida > Asparagales > Orchidaceae > Cymbidium > Cymbidium sinense. Next base: position 168,338,680 of record CM038218.1, on the reverse strand, counting down.
GGCTTGCTAGTTTGAACCAAAGAAAAAGTAGTTGGGAGCTCATCGGGGAAGCATTGAGAGGATTCTTGGCGTCCACACGAGCTCACTTAAGATGACATTTATGTTATTGACATACGAGGAGTTGATCAACGTGATCAACAAAGATGGGTTATGGAAGAGGATCGAAGAACTTATGGATGAAGAAATGTAAATAGAGTTGCAAAAATAAATGTATTTGTACGTAAGCAGTGAATGCAATGTAAAAATTGATTATTCTATTAAAATCAACAAAAAAAATTTAATTGAAGAATTTAATGCATGATAGGAGACGAGAAGATTTTAACATTTTTTTTATAAAGTGGTAGTGAATTTAATAAAAAGAATTCCTAAAACTGAGCCAAGCTCACAAGTAAATGAGCCGAGCTGGCTCAAGATCAAGCTTGAGCTCGTATGATATATGAACAATAATATGAGCTCGAGCTCAAACTCATGGCTTGATAAGTTTGGTTTGCGAGCTCCTAAACGAGTTGATTTAGCTAGCTTGGCTCACTTACACCCCTAAGCTATACTTCCATAAGTCTAGTTGGACAGTAATATAAACAAGTAATAAAATCATGTACCTCAACATGTGCCAACATTGGTATTTAGTGAAAACATCATGAAAAAAAAATTGAATATCCTTTAATTAGTGTGAGGTGGTGGTATACCTTTCTAGAGTGAATATATGCAGCGTCATCTTCTACTCTATGAATTTGATCAATAAGTGCCAAAGTTCTTCATTTAATTAGACACATTGGCAGTGACATTTCTCTTCAACATGATAATGGGAAAGGAATTCCAAGATAGGCTATTTGGTAGGTTAGTAACACAATGCATCTTAAATGGCTAATCTTAGTCATACATGTTAATCTTTAGGGTATAATTAAAAAGTCAACAACTTAAGAACTGATAGAGTATGATTGAGATAATAGGGGGCTATGAATGAAGAAGGTTTCTCTTCAAATGGAGGATAGGAGAGCTATCAATAAGAAAAATCCAATATGTTCAATGATATCTAAGAAGATCATTTTGGATATTAAGTTGTTGTTAAGGTTTAAAATGTAGGGCATTTCAGATGAATGACATAGCTGATAGGTTTGAGGGACCATCTATCTCTAGTGAAATACTTCGACATGAAAGCATATTAGGGGGAGGTATAAGGAAGTTTATATAGTAGGTTAATGAGTCTAGTGATAGGAGCTTGTGGCATTGAGATAGTTGGAAGAACAAGGGTTGTTATCATCAGTCAATGGTTGTCACGTATTAACAAGGAGGTTGCAACAACATAATAGCCGAAAATCGAGCAACTTTTGTTACTTTAAAATCTTATGAATATGTGCTCTCTCTTTAACTTTGTGTGAATATATATATCATCTAATTTAAATTATCATTTTCATGTATTTTTTTAAGTTTATTTTTTTATTTTTTATTTTTTGTAAATTGTTATTTTGTTAATATTGTTTTTTATTACTGGATGTAAAAGTTTCTAATGAGCTTAATTAGAAAAGATATATTTGAACACTTAAAATATAATATTCTTAGTCAATCCATGGGAGCCATTTGACATTATTGAATTACCTCAATCATTAGGGCTACAGTTTGGAGAATTCTCATATGTAAAAACTATTTGGACTATGATAATCTTAAAAAATACATACATCATGGCGTGCACTTAATAGATAATGTGTGGAAGCTTGGAATATTTTTTTTAGATTACCCCTATCTTGATAAATAGAATGTTATTTTACTAAGATATTAGTTTCGGTTTGAATATGAAGAGGTATTTTTGTTATCATAAGGAATACAACATAGAAGAAAATACTTAGAGGATTAAAGAGCCAAAGCCATTACCTCAAAGACTAATTCATTATAATTCGATATGCAATATTATTATATTGCTATCTATTGTTTGTTAAGGAGAGATCACCAAAAATATTGAGTTAGAAAAACAACAATGTGTTTTCCATTATCTTAAATTAAGTAAAGTATTTTTATTTATATGATGAAATATTAACTTTTTGTTTATTCCTAGTAATTAATTGTTAATTCTATGCTTGTTGACCTCATTTTTGGAATGAGAAAGACACAACAATTGAAATTATAATCTCTTTAAAAGGTTCAAATTAGTTTATGAACCAAAATTAAATCTATATTTACATAAGTTTTCATTAGTACGATCATGAATTATTAAGAGTAATGCATAATTCAATCAAACTAAACTAATTTTAACCAAATCAACAAAGACAAATGCATTTAAGTTGATTTTAGTTATAATCGGGATTGGCCAAATGTCATCCCAATAGCATAAACTAGTTTGTCTTAAGCTTAAATTAAGCATGTATCTAATGCATTGATTGACTCTTGATTACTTAAAATACTTACAAATTTAGTCCAACAAAATTTTTTGACAATTGATGCTTAATAATTCTCATGGAACATCTAAGTTAGATACTAATGAGATACAAATTAAATTCAAATATCTTACTTATCTAAATAATAATTCGATAAAACGATATTGAGGCTAAACTTTACAGGTTGCGATTAAGGTCAAAATACAACTAATGAATTAACTCCTCAAAAGTTTTATTAATCACACAAGTAAATTCGGGAACTCAAAATAAGCTTGATTCAATGTAGAAAGATTAATTATACTCAATCTTTTTCTGTTGAGACAAAATAAGTATTAGAAGAATCAAAATGCAATCAGATTATTTTGACCTGTCATATTGTTCTAATATCTTGCAGGATAGACATATGCACTTCACTCTAATGTCTTGTTGTTCTCTAATATCTTGCCAGCATTGATCAACTTAAGATCATTTATGGTCTTTGGATCATTCTCCAACTCTGTTATCAAAAAACAATCCTTTTGAGGCCTTCCAATTAGAAGAAGTTGAAAGATAATTAAATAAAAAGTGTTAGAACTGCATCTACAAATACTTTGGAGAAATAAATTTTCCATAAACATAATACTATTTTTATGAAGATATTTTTTGTTATCATAAGGTATAAGGTATAATAGAAAATATTATTTATAATTATTTATTTATTCTATGCTTGTTGACCTTATTTTTAGAATGTAGTAGACATAACTCAATTGAAATCATAATCTCTATAAAAGGTTCAATTTGGTTTTGGAATAATTGGGATTGACCGAAGGTCATCCCAATAACATCAACTAGTTAGTCTTAAGCTTAAACTAAGCATTAATCTAAAGCATTAATTAACTATCATAATTTGTTAAAATCCATAGAAATTAAGTCTAATCAAAGTTCAAACTTAGACAATTAATACTTCATAATTTTCATGAAATATCTGAGTTAGATACTAATGAACTAATTCTTAGAAATTTCGGTTAATCACATAATTAAATTTTATAACACAAAATAAGCTTGATTTAATTTAGAAAAAAAAATATTTAATCTTCATTTTAAATAATTATATCTGATAAATTGTGTAGATAAAATTTATAAATTTATAAATTTATTAAAATCTAAGCTGGATGAATCTAAATTTAAGTATTTTCACAATATATAATATTAATTAATTTTCTTTTATGAGGCATTTTTATCATAAATTTTTCGGCTAAAAAATTTGAGAAATAATAATTCTCATTTTTATTTTTTGTTGAAATAAAATTTCTGTAGCGTTACTTTCATAATTACTGTTAGATAATAACGTAACATTAGTGATAAAATCACATACTAATCCCATAAAACAATTTAATTTAAATAAATAAAACCTACGCATCTCGGAAGAAAGAAAACATAGAAGCCGTGGCCTAACCAACCTGAAGGAGCCTCTTCACTAGGGGTGTAAACGAGCCGAACTTCAGCCGAACTGTTGTTAGATTCTACCGTTATTATTATTTTTTGTTGAAATTGCGTGTTGAAATAGCGTTTATAGTCTGTTAGGTGTTTAAAAAATATTAGGTGTTAGTTTTAGGCTTGTTGCGAAATTGGCTTTATATTTTAATAATTTTTATTTTTTTTTATTTTAATTTAAAATAATTATTAAAATCTTATATGAAAAAACTAAAATACTATTGACAAGAATTAAAACTAAAAAAATATACAATTATACAAAATAATTATATACAATCATAATTATTATTTTTACACTAAAAAAAACTTTGTTACACAAAAAATTAAAATTAGAGATTCATTCAAAGATTCAAAATCAAAATTATATACAGTTAAAATTTATTTTTTAAATTAAATGATTTTCAATCGAGATTCAAAATTATTTTTTTACACAAAATTGAACACAACTTCAAATACTAATTTATAGCTAACAAAATTCTATATCATATATTATTTATATATTATAATTTATAAATTCATAACTTAATTTACAAATTTCTGATTTACAACTTTCTAAAATAAATTCAACCTAAAATTTTACATGATCACTACAATTTCAAAATAAAAAGCTAAGAAAATAATGAAGTTACAATTTCCAAATATCAATTTTAATCAAATCAATTCTTGTTTTAATGTTATTTATAGTCTTGCTTTCATATCCTCAAAGTACCAATCTTGAATCTTTAAACTATAATCACTTAAAAACAAACTAGCAAAATTATAAAATAAATATTATGAGTGGGCTCGACTAAAATAAATAATCGTTGATCATTGAATCGATATTATGAATATTAGGCATTCAAAAAAATGATAAAATGAAAGATTAATATTAATAAGACTACGACTAAAAAAATGAAAAATAAGTGTAGCATCATTTCCAAATTGACAAATGAAATCACAAAAAAATGATGAAATCACAAAAAATAAAAATAAGTGTAGCATCTTTAAAGAATCCAAACTATTAAAATTTAAATATCATTGAATAAATGATAGACATTAAAATTGACAAAATGTAATCACAAAAAATTAAATTAAATATTTGGAAAATACATACCAAATATCAAGCTAAGTTGCATCTCATACTTAATTTTTCATTTAAAAATGTGTAAAATCACAAGTGATCTTACACATTAATAATATCTTCACAAATTGAGTGTATCAAAAGATCTTGTCATAGCCAATAAGGATGCAAAGAACAAAAGCAATTGTATAATGCACAAAGAACAAAACCAAATAAAATAAGGTAGTTCCAAAAGAAGAGAATAACATGTAAAAGGAACAAGAATAAGAAGGTTCAGATGATAAAACAAGCTTATGTAGCTATTTAGTAAAATCCTCGGGTATTAAGATTCTTAGTTAGCAGTATGACAATTTTGGCGAGCGACCATTAAATTACGAACAAGGTGAGGTGAAGTGTAAAATTTTACAAATTTAGAGAACTAAAAAAAGAGAAAAATGTGTATATATGCCTCTTTAATCTTGATTAGTTGCTACAAATAATCATAAAATCTAATCAAATAAGATCATCAAGTAGTCCTATAGATTGTAGATCAATATTATTAATCATAATTTGCTGCTAGCCTGCTACTTATAAAACTTCAGCAGGCTGACTGCAACATAGGAAAAGAGAGAATTCAAGAATAATAATTATACATGCTATCTATTCTTTTGGAGAAATGTTTTAAAAAAAGGCCCATGAACTCTCTTTCAAAAGTGACCTAGTCACTTGTTAGATGTCAAAATATTTCTTTAATCATCTATTAGTAACTCATTACTCAAGGTCCGAAATAACTAAGCGGTAACACAATTCAGATCGACCTTGTCTTGCACATGAAGGGGAAAAAAACCAATTAGATAGAATTTTATTGACATAGCCTAATTAGAATACAAAATCATAGTCTCGGTATTAGACAAATAAATTCAAAGGCGACACGAGGGCGTGATCAATTATCTTTGTCGAATAAAAGTAATATAAGAAAAATAGAAAACAAAGCTTATGTAGCTATTTAGTCATAAACTAAATGCGGTGGATATTCGATTTTAACACAACAAAGTAAATGTTTAGAACTACATCCAACTTTATCCTTTCGTTTATGGACTTGAAGAAGTCAAAACATTGTTGAAAGATGGTGCCATATTAAATAGGGCAAGGCTTCAGAGTGAGAAAATAAATTGAGGAAGGAAAAACTTGAAAACTGGTTTTGCATATTACAGAAAAGCATATTAAAAACAACGGTGACTAATATCGCTTATTCTTGGAGTGACAATAGAATATTCATTTAAGTGGTGAAGTCTGGAACAAAATGGTTTACCTTTGATGATCTATTGTCCCACCACTGCTTGGGATTTTCCACAAGTCACTGTAAATATACAGCAAAATCCAATCCAATTTCATCAACCAAAAGAGAACAAGTTTTCGCCTAAGATGACTGCATATTGGGACAATAAAATTATGTTGATTGGCTAATGAATTCACCGTGGTTACTGTAAATATACAGCAAAATCCAATCCAATTTCATCAACCAAAAGAGAACAAGTTTTCGCCTACTCATTGGATGCAGGCTTAGGATAAGTATAACGATGTTGGAGTGAATGAAACCAAGAAAAGTGCATGACTTTGTTAAAAATTCTATCCCCGATAGAATGTCACCATCTTCTTCAATATCAATGAAAAAAGAATATCTCGATGTGTAAGGCACTATCAAAGACATACTTAAGAGAGTGGTTGATCTATGAGATCTTACAAGAACTTTTCATAGAGTTTGTCTCATGATTAGAATCCATACTATCACGTTTCAAGCGAAGTAATTTTCTCCAACCATCTTTGAAATCCGGTAGTAGCAATTGAGATAAGAAAACCCTCAACGGTGATAAACACTTTTCACCATAAAAATATCGAGAACATAGTAGATGTACAATATCAAATAGAATTGCATTATTAAAGGTAATAAATATTTCTTTTCATCACTATAGATCAGATATCAAGCGGTATTAGCTCAAGCTCAAGTTCAAATAAATATTCTACCTTACCCAGATCGGCAAACGACTAGAATATGAGGAAAAGGGGTCTTACATAACACATTCCATGTTTCCATTATTTCATTCTGCATAACATACAACATACATTAGATACATCATACGCTTGTAATTACTTCATTCTCATAGTATGCATAATAGAATGATTTCTCCTTTGAAACACAAATTCTCAAATAATACACAACATTCTGGAAAGACATCCATAGTTTAAAGATTACATGACATTACAACCGCCTAAATATATGATCGGGTAACATCCAAACCAAAAATACATGATGAACATAACCATAGTAAGAATAAAAGAACGCATCTCTATAGACCATAGTAAGAATAAAAGAAACAACGCGTGTTAACGTGAAATAAAGGTATGCATATTCTCTTCTCCACCATCCATAGTAAGAATAAGAACGCTTAAAATAAGAATAAAACCAGATCACGATAAAGAAAAAAAGAAAATTGTGTTAAACCCTAAAAAAAACCGGATATCAGACCCCAATGTATGGCTTTTAACATGAAAGCAGATGATGTAAAAAGAAAAGAAAACAATATCCTACCAAACCATAGAATCGTGAGATCACCGGATTTACACCCATACTGAGATATTACCATTTCAACTCATGAGACTCACAACTCATAAGACTCTTCTGGAAGAGTAGAAATCGGTGACAGACAGAGAGTCGAGCGACTTACGAGATGCGTGAGAGACTAGAGAGGAGTCGAGAGAGCTGTGGTCAATCGGAAGAGTCGAGACTAGAGCAATAGGTATGTGCGCCGTTTATTTTAAATGTTAATATAAATTCCTACGGCTGGGATTAACTGATAAGAGCTAAAATCTAAACAGTAAACATTAAGTATAATTATAAAAAACTTATAATAATAATTACTAATATATTTTAGCTTATTTTATTTAAAATTTTTTAACTAATTTTATAATTAAATTAAATATCAATTTTAAAATATTTAATGACATAAATTATATTTTAAATAAAATTTAATATAAATTATTTATTTATTTCGAGCTAAATCGAGCCGAACACGATCGAACAAAGGATTGTTCGTGTTCGGCTCATTTATAAATCGAGCCTGAAAAATTTGTTCGTGTTCGGCTCATTTACTTAACGAACGAGCCGAATACGAGCTAAATATCGAGCCGAACACGAGCTGTTCGCGAACAACGAGCTTTTTTGACAGCCCTACTCTTCACGGCTCTTGCCGAAGACGGACGAGAATAAGCGAGAGACACTGCTGACAACAACCCGAGCTGTGGAATCAACGAGCTTCGAGAACCACCGGCTCCTCCTCTTGCCACATTCGCCTGTGGCGGCCGGCAGATTCCACGAGCTGCCTGCGGCGGTCTGTTGTAAGGAGTGAACGGAACCCGCCGCAACGGCTGCTTACAGATTTTGCCGCCGGTTCTGCATTCATTCTCCGTGATCGCCATGGCCGTAATCGAGAAGTAATGGGGCGCAAATAGAAGTGAAGTAAACGAAATCGAATGGAAGAACCCTATCAATCTGGTGATTAGGGATTTCATGCTATGGCTACTTATAAAGCAATTGAGGAGATGAAGTGAAAGGCAAGGAAATGCCACGAGTCCCGACCCTATGGCGCTGCCGTCATGCTCGTCGGTTCCTGGTAAGAATGTGAACGGTTCAAATTAAAGATTTAGGAGGATTTTAAAGGTAATCATAATACTTAACATAATATTTGTTTTTAATTACATTTAAATTTAATAAATTTATCATCCCTCAAAACATAAATTTTTATGATAGAGCAATTAAACGGACACTTGTAAATTGTAATCCACTATTTTTGCTGCTCACATGAGATAGATTGAATGTTTGAATAATTTGAATTTATGATCAAATTAAATTTCTACAATGACCCAATTGATTAAGCCAATGCTACCAGGCTAAGCATCTCAAAGTAAATCCTATAATTTGAGATCCATCTTGAACAAATTTTGGTCAGCATATCTTGTTCCAATTATTTTCCATATTATAACATTTAGTTAGTTGGAGTTGTTGCAGTTGAGGTTACTGGAGGAGCAACCGTTGACTTCGTCCCTGGGAGAAGGGTAAAAAATGTTACAACAATTTACAAATATTATTTGAAAAGGGATAGTGGTGTATCTGATAATAGGACATTTCTCTTGTGCGGGATTCCTCTGTTCGCCCAAAAGGACGTCTTCCTAACTTAAAGCTTGGTTCAGAAAGACCATTGATTTTATAAATTCATGGTGTTTATTATACTTTTACTTGGATATAATACATACTATTTCAGATTTGGACTTTCATTTGGTATGCAAATGAAAGTTGCTTCAAGGGCTTGCATCATGTATTACTATACATAGGAAAAAGTGGCTCTGAAATTTGAGAGTTACAAGTGATTAATGTACATATCTCTCTATGTCTATAAAGTATGGGCTTTTCTATATAAAAGTTAAAATCATGAATCGAAAGCTTCTGTTCTTGTCATACATCACTTGGAAAACCAACTCCTTGAAATGTTGAAATTCAATTGTCTGTGTGAAGACTGTTCTTGTCATATGGCATGGCCTGTCTTATTTATTTACTATCAGCATCCATAAGCAATATCTATTGGTTTTATGCTTTCTTGGTATGACTTCTTCTGTTGGGTGGTGTCATTCCTTGGCATTCTCTCCTCATAGTGTATTTTTTTATTATGCTAGTCAAAAGATACCATTTGTTTTATCATTTTAACATATAACAATACCTACCCTTGAGTTCATCAACTTGCAAGAAAAATGAAGTGTTCTCTGCATGTAACCTAAAAATTTCATTTTTTTGCCAAAAGAAGAAAATATTTACAAATAAAGTTTTGTTCTATAATAATATCTTGTTCTTCGGTAGTTGAGGTTAGCACAATAAATTTAAGAAAAATAAGGCTTTTTGCATGTTATGTGACAACTAAGAGGCTCTCTTAGGCATCTCACTTTTAACCAAATAGCCAATAGATAATTATGTTTTTATTTATATATATATATATATATTTTTGAGCTTTCATGTATTTGAGTTCTTTAATGTTTTCATATATTCAAAGTCAAGAGTATATAAATTATCATAGATAGAACTTGACACTTATGGCATTTTGATATGAATTATGTCACAGTCAAGTATTATTCCACATACATATGAAATAGTTTCTAGTAGTTGTTTTTCCCTTAGTTTGTTGATAACAAAATCTTACATATATTTTTTTGGTCTTGCCACTTCATATTAATGCTTTTCACTTGTAATGGGGTGGGTGCAAACTCTCTTTAGCATGAGGCCTAGTGAGGGTTTTGTAATAAGTCCTTATCTTATAGAGAATATCTTAATAATTTGGGTAGATGATCCTGTGATGGCCATAAATTCCATATGTTTTAGCGCATTGCAAAATTATTAAGCCATTGTTTGTATTCAGAAAATTTGTGTATAGATGATGTCGCCTATAGCGGAATATTTGGTGTACAGAAGAACTATTGAATGTACATGTAGGTTTGTACACACTACTGGCCAATAAATATGCAGAGTGAAAAGCAAATTGGAATAACCTTGGTACTCTTCAAATTGTTTTGGATGAAGAATCAATCGTTAAGATCCTTTAACCTTGAATGAAGTTTTCAACATAGACGAAAGTAGAATAATGCACTATAATTAAGATATTAGGATTACATAGTAAACCTTTGTTTTTGGCAAAATTTTCAACATCAATACATTTAGATGCATGATTTTGCTTCCTAACTTGGCTTGGCATTAGTTTTTTTAATATTCTCAATCACAAATCTGTTATTGGAGGGCCTATTATATAGTATATGAAAAAAAATCTTTTCTTGCTATATCTTTTTATCAATCAATACTTTTTATTGTAGTCTAAACCTTTGAGATTATTTTTGTTGTTTTCTAAACCTTTTAGATTACCATTGTTTTATCAAGATGGTTTTGTTATATTTCTGTGCATTATTTTATAAGAACTATCGAGTGGAAAAATCCATGAATTCTTAATATTCTTCCAGTCCTTTGATCACTTATTGCCATTCAATTTTTGTTAATTTTGTTCGAAGTGGTTAAGTTTCTATGTTGACCTCCACATATGTATCATAAATTCGAGTCTACAAGTCTAATTCGAGCGGAAGTGGCGATCGAATGGGGATCAAAATACAATGGACGTCACGGAAAATAGTCGAAACGACCTCCGATCGATGAACTTTGTCGTGCGTTGAAATGTAAATTGATCGGAATATAATATATTACTGTAACGAGCATCCGTCAGCGATTGAGCTATCGATGTGTCAGCTCATGCTCGAGTCGGAAGTTCGCGGCGATGTCAATAACCTCCGTTCATAACGATCACGTCGTTAAAACGCGTCAAAAACTATTAAATGAGATTATCCATGCTCAATTCAGACGAGTCTGTGCAAATGTCAAATGATTTGAAATGACAGCTGTGCAAATTGAGGTGGAAATACACTGGATATCGTCAAAATCAACCCAAATGACCTCCATCGACAAAGCGGGCCATCGCATTCGAGGCGTTGAAACGGTTATAAATATTGCATAACGATGATCGATCAGTCAAGCCTTGCACGCATATCAAGTCGAGGGAGGCGAAACCAAACGACCTCTTCCGATTGATTGCTTGAAACTTCAAAACGTCGAAATCTATCAAGTAAGACTATTCACACTTAATTCAAACAAGTTTATGCGAAAGTTGAGCGGTCAAAAGCGGCGACGCGCATTTTTAACAAAAATTGACCCAATTTAATGCCGACTTGAACCAAAGCTGCTTGAGAAACCGGATGCGTCATTCGTTAATGTCGAATAACTTGAATCGATATATATATATCAACCCTATATTGAGGTCAGCGTAAAATTCATATTAAAGCCGATCAAGCGATAAAAAAATATATTTAAAAGCCCTAAATGTAACCTAAAGCCCTAACCGCTCGTTCGACTCCTATTCATGCTCGGCGAGCCCCCCGGCAGCCTCCACTCGTCCCTCAACCGCTCTTCCTCTCTCAGCCGTTGGATTTCTCTTTCAACCGATGCTCGAGCCTTCTCTCATTGAGTTGAGAACCCTCCAACCACTCGCTCTCTTCCCACTTCCCTCACTTTCCCAAAGAAAATCTCAATTTTCCAAACCGAAAATCCCTTCATTTTCCCCAATCAAATATCCAAATCAGCTTTGCATGTCGAAGAAGAACAGTCATTAGTGGTTCTTCTTCCAGTTCATCGCTTCTCTTTCGCCTTTTCCATTCGTTTTGAGGAGGAACACTCATTAGCGCTCTCTCTTGGTTTTCGACATTACCATTTCATCCCCTTTTGACCTTTCTATTACGGTCAAGAGGAACATCATCATTGGGGTTCTCTCTTGATTTTTGCATATCCAACCCCGTCCCTTCATCATTCTGAAAAAAAAGAGTTAGAACATGTGGGATCAATGTGTGATAGATATATATATCTTTGTGTTTTTGCAGTTTGAAGGCTCTCGTCTTATTAGGTAGCGAGATGAAAAATCGTTCGGTCGCATGAGCCAGCCATTACACTCATTAAACCAAAGTAAGTCAACATCCGTTAGATGTGCTCCCCAGTCGAAATATTGTAAATTTTTAGACTTAGAAAAAAAAGAAAAGAAATAATATTGCATTGCATTTCTCTTTATGCAAGTTCAAGACCGCTAATGCCCCATGGCAAGTCTTGAAAGGCTATGGTGTCGCGAACACCATTATTCTGATCATTAGTCAGAAACATTCCGATCGACCCCACCTGCGGGGATGATGAGAAGGTTCAAATTTCATCAAATTTTAAGACTTCAATTTAAAATTAATTGGATATTAAACTAATGGTGAAGCATAAAGGCTTAAAACAAAATAAAATAAAACGGGAATCTGGAGTTCACATGTAACTTAAAATAATAATAGAAGGTGGCGTGCTCAATAAATATTATTACCCTATGAAATTGTACTAAATAAAGGTGAATTTAGTCACTTGATTTATTGCTAAATGAGTGCTTGATTCGTTGTTTAATATGTTCAAACAAATGTGGATACTCAAAACAAATACAAATGAAACTTAAAAAAGTTAATATTAAACTCATAACAAACTTATAATAAATTTGAAGTCTAATTTTCAAATAAATAGGGAATTTGATATGAAGTTAAGAATGAATCTAAATTAGGTTTGGCTTTCTATTATGAAGATGATTACTTGTAAATAAACATGAGTATAATTTAAAAGCGATAAACCTGAAATTGGTATAACTTATTAAAAGTGATTTAAGTTGAACATAATCAAATTAGGAGAACAAATGTCAAACTCGATAACTCACCTACGAGCCAATGTGAATTTTGATATTTCACCAACTAACATAAATGATATTTATTCTGATAATTCCAAATATCAACAATAACAAACATAGCAAAAGCTTGATTAACAAATGAATTATGGTTTAATTCATAAAGTGTTGTCAAAATTCAAGTCAGACATATAAAGAATTTGATTCATAGTCAATAACCATGGATATAATTCTTATAATATGTCACTTTGAATGATCTAAGTGAAAATCTAAATGGATTTATAATCAACATCATAAGACACGTATATTAAGCTTGATAGCCATCATTCAAATACAAATGCAATTCAAATTAAGCAACAAGTCTTACATTTAATAAGCCAATTTGAAAAGATATAAGTGAAGCTACAATATTGAATGAAAATATAAAGTTGAAATAGGCATGGATATGCAATTCTTTTGCAGTGACGAAGGTGACATAAATTAAATCTTTACATGAATGAAGGAACTTTTCTTCAATCCAAAATAAAAGAAATTTCATTTTAATTATGATTTTTAATGTAAGTGCTTTCATTAATTAGATGAAATTATTTAATAAATATCTACATCTGCTTGTAGATTTAAAGTCAAATTTTAATGTCTAAAAAAGGTTGCCGAAATTTAAATTGGAATCAATTAAATAATTGAAAATCTAATAAGATATTAATCATTTAAAATTCGTCTTTCGGATTCATACGTCGCAACAAGCTAACAAAATGTGTTAATTAAGGCATTTTTGAACACACCCGCATATGTCCCGATACTATCTTTGAATCTTAAATTGAAATGCGAGGATCTTTGCGGGTTATTCTGATTTAGTCTTAGAACCGAGTTACCTAAAATCAATTATAAAAATTTCAACTTAGCAAGAATATCTGATAAGCTAATTATGTCAGGTGACAGTAGATCTGATCCTCTGTTAGGAGTTAAATAGAGTTGACATGATCTAAAGTTCTCAAATATATTCAAATCAATCAATTAACTACTCCGATGATGGCTGTGTTGAATGTTGATTTCAATTGGAGGGGGATACTTCCATCAATATGTGATTCTAATTCCAAATCAAATTAACTCAAATTGAGTATCAATCTAAAAAACTATTTAAATGAAATCCAATCGTTAAAAGCTTAAAGCAAAACTCAATCTATCCACCATGATAGTTTGTCGGTAATTAAGAAAATTCTACACAAAAGAGATCAAATCAAGTGTTATTATGTTACTCTCAATCAATCTCATACGTGGGCCACTATCTAACATGTGCTTAGGCTCTGGATGATTCTGACAGTCCTCCGATCCGTGGTTTGGCTAGAAGGCTCTTATATTACGATCACGATTGTATCTTCCCCAAATGGCTCGCCTTTTAAGTTGGTCATAGGGTATATTTGATAGGGTAAACAAACTTACATTAAGATAGACTTAAGTCATCTCTGCATAAAACCACCAGTTCTGAATTCTTGGATGTTCATTTTGTTGTGATAGGTCTTGTTGGGTTAGATTACTCTTCGACTAGGTAGGAAGGACGCGGACGGGATGGCAAAATGAGATCTAGATCGCGTCATCATTCCCCAACCATCCCGCTAAGTTTCAAATGATGAATTTTACAATTTTAAATTCTAAAACTCCATATGTCACTACACGCTAATGCAAGCCATCTAACGACTAGCCTTAATCAAAAGTTCTCACTTATTGAGAGGTAATTAACTATGGGGCTTCATATGGGAAACCCTAATTAGATATAAAGTTCTCACCAAATGAGAATGAAATTTTTTATCTAATATTTCATCGCTTTCAAAATTACATCAACATTCAAATCATACTCTCCTCATTTCATTTGTCGAGAGGTCGTGGCGAATTTTCAGAGCCCACATTCGTGTTAATTTTCATGGCTAATGATATATCCATTCAAGTTCTCTGATTTTCATCAATCAGAAAGTCTATTATAAGAGCAAGAGGACCTAAGTCATACATTTATATATCATCAAATGTATTCAATATATTGTGCTAGAATATTCTTTAACTATGAAAAAAATAGTAGATACCAGGTAGAAGTATGAATAGGATATAAATATCCTCTTCTTTGTTTTCAGAGAGGCTAATATATTTATATGGCTCTTGCATATGGTTAGTGCATGCATTCTGCACCTACTTTTGCGAATGCCTTTTACATTTGTTTTTGTTGCTATGATTGTTGGCTTCAGCATTGCTATTTGCTACTTTATTAAATGGCTTATCGAAAACTTTTCTTTGTAGCAAAATTCGAACTTTGGCGAAACATTTTATTTGTTTATTTTGTGGAACGCTCACCCTGAGAGGTCAGGATTTGAAGGTGATTGGACCAAGGAGCCTCTTAAGTTTGATAATTCCTAGTTTGTATAAAAAAGCATTGAAAAACTTGTTGCCTAATCAATAATATTTACATTAAAGATCTACATGAATTATAAAGTTTATTCCTTCAAATTTTTATCAGAGAACAGTTGAAAGGAGAATCAACGGGGTGTCTTGTTGTTTATTTATTATATTTTAGTTTACATATTATCTTTCATTATTTTGGAAATCTAGAATGTGGAATTTTATCGAACAGCCCGATGCTATTAGCGTTAATGAGTTGCATTATATTTCTATTTATATAACGCATAACCATCGTAATAGTGGTCGTTGTAAAGCATTTAATAAACCTTTACTCAACCCACAATCTAGGATCAAACACATCAGCTCTTTTTCTCCCAGTTTGAAAACTCAGAAGTTTTTTTATCAAAACCATCTGAAAGTGATGGATGATGCAATATTAACAATACATATTTTCACATATGACAGTCATATTAGATAAATATGATGATTGATGATAAGTATTTGATAATAGTGATTAACATCACAGTATGCCTGCGATAAATTAATGCAGTGCAAACATTATTTCTCTCAAGTTCATACAAAATTATATTTATGCCAGATTTGTTGATTTTTGTATTCTTGCAAATCTCTTTGGTTTGTAGGATTAGAAGCTTTCTTCAATGATTATGTTGAATCACACAAGAAACTTTCTGAATGCGGCTTCACTCCACCATCCATTGCAAAGAGTAATAAATGTAATCTGAAGACGAGTACAGTGTTAGCACATAGTGCAATTGGTGTTGTCTTCCCCGCTACAGTGGCGATTCTAAACTATGTCTATTAGATCTCAAAGAAAAAATAAGATGGCCTTTAGTTCTTAGTGTCAATATCCTGAATATATTTATGGGAGAGATTGTCATGGAATACACTTACTCTTTTTAAAATATGCATATTACAAGGGATAATTATATGTGATCTTGCATTTCCTATACAAAGTGAATATGAGCTTTTCTCCTGTACCCAACTAAATGGCATTAACTGGATAAATATTCCTATGTATTTCTACAGTAATAAATATTGAAATTCTCTTTTTTTATGTCATGGATTGGATGGATGCATGCTAAAGAAAGTAAGCATGCATGATCGGGGGTAAACCCAAGTATTGTTGAGAGCTTTTATATTATATCCATTTGTTGCTATATCCAAATGGCATTAAATATTCCTATGTATTTCTACAGCAATAAATATTGAAATTCTCTTTTTTTTGTGTGCCTTGGATTGGATGGATGCATGATCAGGAGAAAACCAAACTATTATTTAGGTTTGAATTTTATAAATTCTTTTATACTATATGAGCAATTACCCATTGTTTACTTTAAAAATTATTTTTATTCTTCATTTTTATCTTGACATGTAAATTTGATTCTCCTGAGGAGAGATTAGTTTTGCCCCAACATAAATTATATAATATAAAATTAGATAAATATGGATAAATTAATTTTTAATTATTTTAACTCTAATCACTCAATTTTTTAGATGCATGTGGATAAGTGGTATTATTCTTTAAAATAATGTGCTAGTCTCTTTCTCTCTCACTCACGGACATGCAAAACAATGTTTTTCTCTTTCTTGTAATTATTTCTTTTTTTTTTTTTTTTTCAGAAAATTTTGCAATGAAAAGTTATTTCTAAAATAAAAAAGTATCAAATTATGATAATTGTAAGAAAATTATTGTTTAATTAAAAATTATAATTCTAAATAATAAAGTTAATTAATTTTAAATAATTTTATGAACATCTAATTACTTCAATAATACCTTTAAACTTCATTCAGCATAGTTTTTTTTGGCTTCTATGTATTTTTGAAAAGTCAAAAGCTATTTTAAATTTCCATTGATTGTATATTATTTTAAAAAAACACTTTTTTAAGAACTCCATTATGGGTTGATAATTGGTAGCTATTTTCAAAACAACAAATTTTTTATTAAGTTCTATTTTTAAAAGAGATGGAAAGTCAAAAATACTTACCACACTCATAACTCAATCTCGACATGTAGCCTATCACTTGAGGAGATAAGTGAAGTCAATGAGGTCTGAATCTTATGGCACTACATCGTGGTTCGCCTTAGGGTTGCTATTGTAGCTTTTTTGAAATAGCAATTTTATCAAAAATTTGGTTCTATCACGTGTTGATTCTGTTTGAAAACTCAATTTAGAATCTGCATCGCGGAAAAAAAGACTAAAATATTCTTATGTTGAATGTTAAACATAATAAAGAAAATAAGATAATTGATTTTCATAGATAAACATAAGTCCATTAAATTATATTAAAAGATAATATATATCATATAATAAATAACACTAATTTAAAATTATTAAATTAATTAATTATAAATATATAGTTTAATATTAATTAGTAAATCTCTAAGTATTTATTGACAAAAATAATTGATCAAAAATCAATTTTTTATTAAATAAATTAAATATTAATCAATATTTTTAATTTTAATTTATTTATTATAAACCACTTCATTATAAAATATACAATTTATAATTAAATTTATTAAATTATAATTATCATAAACTAAAAATTTTAATTAATCATAAATAATAAATTAAATTAGATAAAAATCATTTAAATTAAATTTAAGTAAATAAGATTAATTCAAATAAATTAAATATTAATCAATATTATATTTTAAATCCTTTAATTATGAATTAAATTTTATATAATAAATTATTGCTGAATAAATTACCCCACCCGTCTTTCAAACTGCGGACCGTGGAGGAGTGATTTTGGAAAACAAAAGAATAAAACTCGGACCGCGCTTGGCTTCCTAAGTCCCAACTTCGAGGTGGCTTCACCCCGGGTTCCAAAATTTCGGCAACTCACGTCGAATCTAAATAGTCTCAATTATTTACGTCACATGTGCTTGCATTCTCAAACGCCTTAGTGAAAGTTCAAATAAAATTTTAGGTGAATTTTAAAAGTAATTATATAAAATAATAATAATTTCTAATTATATTTAATATTTAATTAAATTATAATATTTAATAAATTCATCTTACTTCCAAATATAATTTATTATATCATAGTAGCTGAATATACACTTGTCATTCACTATTTTTTGATAAATATCATGACTAGATTTTAGCTCCTTAAATAAATAGTATAAAATATTAAATGATTTAAATTTATGATCCAAATTAGGTTTCTATAACTAGTCTGATTAAGATCACAACTTAACCAAGCATCACCTCCCAATGCATAGCAAAATGTCAATCATTCTTATCGATCTAGTTATCCAAAAGGCACAATGATAGCAATTTATATGATGAAATCATCATCCTAGATTTTTTTTCATATATCTCTTTTAGTCATATCATTGTATCACACTTGGGACTAGAGGTCCGCTTTATGTTGAATGTTGTTATCATCCATATTGTTCATTGTACCAAAGTGTAAAACTCCTATTTCATATAAATCACAACTTTTGTCACTTTCAAAGATTGGTCATTTATGGCCACATTGTTTTCACATTCTCTATGCACAACATTGTAAATTAACCTCGTCATGCTTTATAAAGAGATTTTTTTTTGCTTATTGGAAAATGGATTCTTGTAATTTAGAAGTTGAGAGATTGAATAAGATCTTGTATTTTTTCTTCCTTGTGTGAAGTAAAAAATCTTCTTCTTATTATTAGTAGATGTAAGCAAGTCAATTTAGGTAGTTAAAAGCTAGTTCATGTTGTTAATGCTCCACTTTACATTTCTTTTTCTCGCACTAGTTTATTCTCTTACTCAGCGTCAAAGAAATCAAACTTGGAGATTCACATTTTGTCAGTCTTCTTTTCGAGTAATTTAAGTTGCATCACCATCATCAACTCCTCACGATCACTTTTTCTCTTTCACATATTTTAGTGCTCATATTTACATTTTTTCAAGTCGACAAATAAAACTAGATATAATATTATTTATCTCAAAAAGAAACATGTTGTCACCTTGTACTTTCTGAAAAGAAATCGATAAATAATGGTGAAGAGCATTTATCCCTTGCAGAGTAAGTTTTTTTATCTCAATGACATAGTTTATAAATCTTTTCAATAATATTTATATCTTATAATCGCATTGTTGATAATGGGGATAACAAGAGGAATCTAATAATAGAGTTGACTAGAAGATGGTGAAGATGAAGAAATTAATGGAGCTAATTGTAATAGAATTAATGTTAGTGACTAGACCATGAGTTTCTTAAAATTATGTTTGATTAATTTAGTATCAATAATTAATTATTTATTTTATTTAGAAAAAAACTACAAAATTGGGCAAATGTCAATTAAAATTTATACCTTTGTACTTTTTTAGTTCCATTATCATGTTAGTTATCTTAACAATTTTTCTTTTAATTTTCTTAACCATTGCATAACTCCTTCAAAATTTTAATTACAATAATTTTCTATTAAACAATAAATTATTCATCTTTTGATATAGTATAAAATTATTAATTTTTTTTGAGCCTATGAATTGAACCATTAACATCATGTCATAGTATTAAATATCTCAAATAATTAAATACCTCAAATCATTTTAGAATTTTTTTTTTCTTCAAATTACTATTATATAATTTATCATATTTTATTATTGCTTTCAATTACTAGAAAATATCAACTCATTTGAGCAATTCAAATTTGATTTACACTTAAAATATTTAATATAATTTAAAATCAATGAATTATATTAATTTGTTTAGAGAAAAAAATATATATATGCATAAGTCAAAGTAAATTCAGAGCACATGAAGTTCAAAATTGTCAAATGCACAACTTTTTTTATGAAAAAAATATGTTTTGCTGTCAACATAAATATTTAAAGAAAATTCATAATATCAATTTTTGAAATCTTGCACTAATGCCAAAGCATGTAGGCACAATAGCATTATTTGCAAAGATTTTTTAACCAAATTTGAATAGATAAATAGTTTTGAACAAAAATTTGCAAGCTCAAAAAATTACTAATTTATTGTTTATCAAGTTCATACAAATTTTGTTTGCTCTCTTCATAGACTAGTGAGGAGGAGAATAAAGAACACATGTTAAATTGTATTTTATAACTTAGATTGTTTGGTCCTTCTAACTCAATGCCTGTTTTTATTTTTGGCAAACATGAGTAAATAAATTCAAGTCAAAAGAACAAGACTTAGAACTCTCTGCCTCATCGATATTACATCCTTATCTAAGTTAACACGTTTCAATGCCTGCCATTAATTTTGAAGACAACTTTAAAATTTATATAATGAAAATCAAGCATATATTACTTCATATAAAAGGGATAAAACAACCCATTTTAATAAGAAGAAGACAAGTTTCTTTTAAGGAATGAGAAAACAAAAATCATTGATCAAACAATTGCAATGGTAGCTTAACATACAAAAAATGATATATGAAGATTAAATGATTAATAGTAATTACAAATCACTTAAGAGAGCATACTATGCATGAAACACCATCAATCATACTCAAATTAGTAAAAAATAATGAGCACTCAACAATCATATTGCATGAGTATTAGTCTTGATCATAATATTTGCCTTAAACTTTTTTAAGTACTGCAAATAAAATCCCCTTCTCCCACTTTAATGTCTAAATCTCCTAATTCAATGAAACTACTGAGTTTACTAAATCCGAGATTTAAAGAAAAATAGAAGACAAACTAGATTTAAGATTCTATATGGCTTAAAGTTGTCATTTTGATTGTTTGGCGTGATTTTTGGTAAAATCTCTTCAAATCCAACTACCAAACAAACACTTAATCTCATTTTTCATTATCCATCATATATTTTAAATTACTATGTTTTACAACATCAACATATTTCTCAACTTACTTTTAGTTAGTAATGGGTTCTATGTAATAGTAATAACAAAGTCCAAGCATTTGCTATGCTTTACCAAGTGAAGCATTGCTCTACTTGTTTCATCTAATCTTAAGACAATTTGGAAGCTTAACCAATTTATTTTCAAAACTCACTTTATTCTATATGGCAAATTTTTTGGAAATCTACAATTGGGTTGCTTTTTTGAGGCTTGAATCGAAGATATGCTCTAGCAACTTCTATTGGAGAGTCAAAACATTCTTCATGAATCAGTAAACACAAAAAGGCTATATGCAAAAATTGATGAGATTTAATAAAGAAGAATAATGACTCATCTAAATGTAACACAAGAAATAAAAGAAACTACAAAAGTAACCTATATGGTTATCTCGTAGTAGTAAAGGAAAGAGAAAATATTGATTAATGTTAATTGAATAAATTTAAACTATTAATTAATTAAGAAACTTTCCTGCTTAACTTGTTGTTCAAGTTGAAAAATGGCTTCAATGTGTGAAATTATCTCTTTCTTCGATGTCTCACTTCCATCATAGCGAATTGAGAGCGTTATATCAATGAAACTTTCATCAGGTTCTCTTACATTAAATGAGGATTTCTGTAAGTTATTCAGTCAGCACAAAAAATCAGAACTATATAATAACTTGTAATCATTTATCATAAAAATAGTTGTAAAAATGAGAGAAAATTGAATGAAAAATAGTATGAGAAAAGAGAGTCTCTTTGATAAAGAAAATTAATTTAATTTTCTCATGACCAAGTGATTATTACATATCTCAAATTTTCTAAACATTAATTGTAAATGCATGGTATAAATCTTATAAGTAGTTTAGCTAACTAAGTGCAAATATGTTATAAAATAAAATATGACTTGACAAATAAAAATATTAAAGTAGTAAAATGCATGAAATCATAAATATATGAAATGCAATCTTGCATTTAGAAAAAAGCATGGAAGAAAAATTAAAGAAAAAACATAATATTTAGGATTAAAGTAAGAATATTAACAAAATGAGCATAAAATGCAAATATCAAAATATGGAGAGTAATTCAAAAATATTGCAATAAGAGAGAGAATAAAATGTGTTGATTAAAAGTGATCATGTATTTCAAGCCACTTACAATGGAATGTAAATGAAGGATCATATACTGATTGGATTACAAAAGACTACCATGTTTCAATTAAATTAATATTAGTCATATTAGAAAAAAAAATAACTATAAAAAACTTCCTTTTTAAATGTGTTTCATTTAGAATTGAAGAACAAATGCATTTAAAAAGTATAAAAATAAAAATAATTAAATTTATTGAAGTACAAAACAAACCACCACTGGAATTTCTTCAGTTGTAGCAATATTCTCTGCACAAAAGAAGGTTGTTATTAAACCAAAAATAATATAAAATAGATAACAATCATACAACAATGATGGAATAAAACTAATAATTATGATACTAAACAATGGTTGATAAATATTACTATGGCAATGGGCAATAACAACTATTTAAAATTTTTAACTATTTATCAAATAATTACGTTATTCAATGCATGGCAACAATTCATAGAATGAAAAATAGATGTATTTCTAAGAATATTAAACACTTGTTCCTAAAAATAAAGCCCTCCTATAAATTAAATGTAAGGGGGAAGTTATATGCAAATGTGAATCATATGTGAAAATGTATAGATGATCTCCCAAATTTTTATGTGATATTGATTTTTTTATGAGTGAACATTATACATTTATTTTTTTGAAGTGAGATTTTTAATAAATAAGGGGAAAATATAAGAGAAATTCTGAAGATACTATGACATTATAGGACTAAAAAGGGGGAATCTAACATTATATAATATACTATCAAAGAGAAAGATTAATTTTACTCATTCTTCATTTAAAGTGAATATATTCAATAAATTGTGTAGATGAGAATTTATAAATTTAGTAAAATCACTATTTGAATGATTCTTTGTTTAATTTTCATAAGATATAATATTAATTAATTATATCTTTGAAATATTTTCACAATAAAATTTTAGGAAAAAATCAATAATAAATAGTTGATCGTGATAGTGATCTCATCCCTAATTCACATTTTCATTTTTTTTGAAAGAAATTTTATGTTGCACTAATGGAGGTGTAAATGAGTCAAGTCAAGCTTGAGTTAGACTTGCCTCCTTGCTTGTTGGCTAAAACTCGAGCTGACCTCAAAGGTCTTGCCCAAGCTTAGCTTGTGGCAATAATGACGAGCTCACAATCTAGTTCATTAGCTTGAGCCAAAGAAAAAGTTGTAGGGAGCTCATCGTGTAGGGAACTCATCGGGAAAGTGTCGATGAGAGTTACTGGCATCCACAATGAGCTCACTTGAGATGATATCGATGTTATTAACATCCAAGAGGAGCTCATTAGTGTGATCAATAGAGAAGGGTTATGGAAGAAGATCGAAGAAGCTTATAGAAGAATAATTGTAAAGGGAGTTGGATAAATAAATAGGTTTGCAGGTATTAAATAAAAAATATAAATTACTATTCCACTAAAATCATCATAATATTTAATTCAAGAATTTAATGCATTTTAATAGCTTTTGATTATTTTTAATATAAAAAAGGATAGTAGAGCAGCTTTTAATTTTTTTTCTAATTAAAGTAATAGTGAATTTAATATAAAGAGTTCCTGAAATTGAGCCAAGCTTACAAATCAACAAGTTAGTCTTAAGCTTAGACTAAACATTAATCTTGTTGCCTGCTAGAAAACCTGGTAGAGTAAAAGGCTTGAAGGAAATCCAGACAATACGGTATAAAAGTGCAACAATAAAACTCCGAATTTTACATGAAAACCCTAAAAAGAGGAACAAACCACGGGCCTAGCCCAAAAAGCTTCCACTATGTATCTGTTTAGTACAAGATCTTCGACACGGATTCAATTGTATATGAGAAAGGGACAACGGTTAAAACGATGTTGGCGATGATGTTGACAATGTTGGCAATGATGTTGATGATGATGTTGACAATGATGCGGCAATGTTGATGATGATGTTGACGCGATGTTGATGATGATGTTGGCGATGATGACCGACGATCTGCGGTGATGACCGCAGGCATTCAACGGCGAGAATCGGTATGCGGCGGTGGCGATGGTTGACGACGGCCGAGTGGCGGCATGATTGCTTGGAGGATCTAGAGCTCTCTCTCTCTCTGCTCCCCCTCATGAGGAATGAGGCTATTTATGAGGAGGAGTGTCGTAAATACATGCAAAATCCAAACCACTCCTCTCCATCTGACCTCATGATGATTCCCTTGATCATATGATGTATTTTGTGTATTTGAATGCTCAAATGAAGTCGGAATTGTAAGATCTTTGGCTTTTTAGAACCGGCTCATCGAGACGCTCGATTTGACTATAAACACTCCATATTTGAGAGCTTTTTAGGAATTTAACTATTGTCTCAAAATTTCCAATGATACTTTAAGTACTTGATCGACGGTTCAATTTTGACTTGCTTTACATCAAGATGTGGTCGACTAGAGGAATTTTAGGGTCATATCGGTTGCCTATTTTTGGATGATATTATCTCAATCATCAAAAAATATATGTCAATACTTCAAAATAGAAAATTCTTCAATGAAATCTGCGTCCATTAACCAGCATTTTAGAGAACGATCTTCATGTAAGTACAAAATTATGACTCAAGCGATGACCCACAAATATGCTAGGTATGGCGAAAAATTCGAGGTTACGGACCCATCCGGGTCTGAACCTTGGCGCCAGCTCATGAGCACATGGCTCAGCGGCTTACAGACGCACATCCTGCTGGAGCTGGGCAGCGACGCTGCCATGTCGGTCATAGCCAGCGGCGAGCCGCAGTGGCACGGTCTGACCTGACGGGTCGCGAACTGACGAACCTGGCAGCTGAACGGACGCTGGAGCTGGCGCTGGCGGCGAAGGCCACGCTGAGCGAAGCGCATCACGCTGCGATGGCGGTTATGCGTTGTGTCGCATGACGGTCATACTGCGGTCACGGGCTGGCGATGGCAAGCCACGGGTCCAAATGGCGCTTTGAGCCGGTTTTGAGCGGTTTAATGGGTTTTGGGGCGGTTTTGACGATTTTTACCCTTTGCCCTAGAAGGGGTCTATAAAACCTAGGGCTGGAGAAGGCACACTTCTTCAACACTTTTGTTTCTTCTTGAGTGAGGGTCGAAGGTGATCAAGACGTAGTTCATCTGGCAGGTTTTCCCTCGAAAGAGGTGTCAACTGACCTCGTCGGACCGACCGGGTTTGGAGGCGATCAAGACCCGTAGTTCATACGGCAAGGCTCCAGTTTTCCCTCGAAAGAGGTGTCAACTGACCTCGTCGACCGACCGAAGCGGTGATCGAGACTGTAGTTCACACGCCAGGTTTTCCCTCGAAAGAGGTGTCAACTGACCTCGTCGGACCGACCGGGTTTGGAGGCGATCAAGACCCGTAGTTCATACGGCAAGGCTCCAGTTTTCCCTCGAAAGAGGTGTCAACTGACCTCGTCGGACCGACTGGGTTTGGAGGCGATCAATTCAGTTCATATGGCTCCAGTTTTTCCTCAAAAGAGGTGTCAACTGACCTCGTCGGACCGACCGGTTTGGAGGCGATCAAGACCCGTAGTGAGAAATTGGATTTCTTCAAACTTTGATGGATGGTTCAATGGCTGATAATTGCCAAGATGGCGGGGAAGTAATTAGGAGCCGTCATTTGAACGACTCAGAAAGTTTGGCAGGTAATTTCAGAGCATCATTGGGGAGGAATAGTTTCTCTATCTCTTTCCCCTTTTTTGATCTCATATGTATGCATGTCCTTTTAGTTAGATCATAGGTGAAAAATCTAGCTCAAGCGGCCCATGAGGATTCACAAATTGATGGTTTGAGGATAACCCATAAGATGACAAATGGTATAAGCGATATACCATCCCTTGTCATATCAGATAGTTTAATGGTGTTCCGTAAGAAATTTCATTTAATGAGTTGGTGGCTAAGTTGCGAGGTCGATCGAGCTTCGTTCACCTCCGTCGGGATACTTCTGTTTTCGAGATGATTCCGGATCTGCGATTCCCTTTAGCTCCTGATTGAGATTTTCAAAACATGTGGTGTAGCTTTATATTTCGGACTTTAGTGGTCATCGCCGATTTGATTGTCTTCTTGAGTGTGGTGTTACTTTGAACATCACATACTTGTGCCGAATATGTAGATTCACATGTGATGCTCAAGGACATATTTCTTATCGGGCTATAAAGAATTGGCTATAATTTTTAGCATTCGATCCGTCTAAAAATTGGTCTAATGGATTCTTCTTTGTGAAAAATGAGTGGGGCCTTCCTGAGAGATGGGGAAGATTGAATGACCTTCCAGATCCATTGCTGATGTCGGAGAATGAGATCCTGACAACTCTTAATATCTCTGATATAGGAAGCTGCATGAGTTACGTCACATTGGCAAATATATAGTTGAAGATAGAATGTTCAAGGTTGGCCTTTCTATTGAGAGATCTCATTCTTTTCCACTAAAAGGTCAAGTAAAGGTGATGAAAGGTCTCCTCATATTCATAGGGTTCTTTCAAGAAGCGATGAAATCGGTGGTGGCAATGTTTCTTCCCTAAACAAAAAAGAAGACATGGAAGTGACTACGTCGATATCACGAAGAAGATGTTCCCCATTGGCCTCCTCGAGGTTTCAACTCATGATGGGAGAGTTCATTTCTCAACATTCTGAAGAGGTGTTAAATCACATATGTCAAGGCCAACGGATGAATTATAATGCTTCTTCCTTTTTCTTCTTTTCTTCTTCTTTTCTTTTGTGTAATATTTGTGACAATTTTTTTATAGGTAACTCAAACATTAGGGCGATGGATTATTTGGATGTCGCTTAGATGAGGAATACCTAATTTGTGAAGATAAAATATCAAAAGTATGAGCGAAAGATGAGTATTAAAGCCAAAGAAGTGGAGACTTTGGAGGATCAGCTGACCGGGTGCAGAACTGAAGAAACATGTCGACTCTCTTTCTATCGGTGTCGAGGTGGAGTGCACTCATGATGAGTGATTGAGGTGAGAGAGACTCCGAAAGAGAAAAGACTTAAGGTACTTATGGAGAAGAGAGCTCTAACTGGAGAAGAAAGCATTACAGATCGCCTTTTCGAGAAGGAGAGCATATAATGTCAAGCAAGCAAATAAAATCTCCTTGAAGGTGGAAGACTATAAGAACTCCTGCTTATCTCGACACTCAAGACCATGTTCGTGAAGCTTGTAATCATATACTTGATGTTGAAGTGAAGGACTTGGAGTACCAATGTTAAAGGAGGGCTTCATCCGAGGGTTCCTAAAAGGAATCCGCTTAGTACATCACAAGACCGGAGCTAGGATCTGTCTCCAAGCCAAGTATCCGAAGACTCTTCGTCCGAGGAGATGAAGGAGAGAGTGAGTCCAAGGGAGTATCCCTAGGAAGACGCTGATATCACCAACCGATATGATATAGCATCACTTGAGGATGCATTTTTATTTTTTTTATTTTTATGTATTGTGTGTATCGTAATCTTGATTCTTTCTTATATCATCATGTTAATGCTCAATTTTTTTAGATGATGCGCTTATTTTATTTTTACCTATCCGGGTAATTGGTCAATATTATTCGATGACGCTAACCTCGCACGGATGAGGTTGAATTGAATCCACTCGTGATTTTGACCTATCCGAGGTTGTCGAAGTCGCCGATGACGTTAACCTGTGTGGAAGAGGCCGCGAGAAGTCCACCAAGGACCTTTTGACCTATCCTAGGTTGTTTGTCAGAGTCTTCGCTTGATGACGTTAACTGTGTGGAAGAGGCCGTGAGAAGTCCACCAAGGACCTTTTGACCTATCCTAGGTTATTTCCAGTCTTATGACATTAATGGAAAGAGGTCGGAAAGTCCCTTGGGATTGATCATGCTCATTGAGATATAACCTGAGTTGTATATTTCTCAAGTGGGAGAATTAAATGAAGAAGAAATAAGTTTGTAAGAAGAAAGCTATAAATTCATTACTCGATAAGTTCGATATAATCATAAGACGATTTTAACATTATAATGAGTTTTAAGAGAAAATGACAACAACAACAATAATAACAAGTCTTTATCCCACTAAGTGGTTGGCTACATGAAGAGGAAATGATAAATGAGACAAAAATAAAAGTCAATAATTATATAGAGAATTACGATAATATTTTCAAAGATTCTCGGTGTTCCAAGTTCGAGGTAAAGTTTTTCCTCCAATTTTTTGAAAGTCGGCTTCACCATAGCTATAACCACATATAGGCCATCCCAAAGAGGTGAGAGTTTATTGTGTTGAGGGTCTTTGCTACAGCCTTGAGACTTAGACCAAGTCACCCATAAATATATGGGATGAGGTTTTACTCTTCTGTGATGAGCTACCCTTTGGGAAGCAACCGGCAGGCCATGTCACGAAGTTTCGGGGAGTAGTCCGTGTGTCGAAGTTTTTCTTCATCGCCATGATCAAATAATTGAACTCTTGGACTTGGAACCCGATATCTAATATAATAGCTTCTGTCAAACACAAGTTATATGGTGTCTCACCAAAGGATGAAGCAAAGAACATTAGAAAGCTCATCAACCCATTGCCCCGCCTTCGAGACGTGTTTTAGTCCTTTGAGTATCCCCATTGGTAGCTTCAGTCTGTCCGTTAGTTTGAGGGTGTGCTACAGTCATATGAAACAGCTGAATGTGAAGATCTTTGCAAAAGGACGTAAAGAATTTTTTCCAAGAATTGTGTTCGTGTCATGATGATCTTTGCAGAAGACCGAATCGACATACTATATTTTTCCAAACAAATTGTTAGCATTTGTCTCCATAATTTTAGTGAGTGGTTCGGCTTCCACCCATTTAGTAAGAAGTCGACGCTAAAATGATGAACTTGCCCGATGCTATCTAAAAGGTCCCATGATATCAATCCCATTGAGCAAAAGGCCACGGCTTTGAATGGATGAGAGCTCAGATGCATGTGAGGGATGTTAGAGTGCAACCAACAACTTGTACATTTTTTGTGAACTCCAAGGCATCTTTCATGAGGCCAATAGAACCCTTGCTTATAATTTTAAGGGCTAGCCTTCCTCCTAAGTATTCTCCACATATCCTCAGTGGACCTCTCTTAATGCGTAATCGCCTCAAGGTGAGAGACATTTGAGGTGTCCGAGAAAGCTCGTTTGTATAGTTCACCTCTAATAATAGTAAAGTTTGAAGCTTGTCTTCGAAGATGAGTTGCAGAAATTGTCTTCAGGAAGGGTTCCTTCTTGTAGAAAAGACAGGATGGGGTCCATCCACGAATGTTCCCTTATCTCATCAATTGTTTGAATTACCCATGACCCTTGGATACTTGAAAAATATATTTCTTCAACATGCCTTCTCTTAAATAGATCCCCATTAGTAGATGAAGCAAGCTTAGCAAGAGCGTCAGCTCGAGTATTCTTCTCTCGCAATATGTGAATGATTTGATGTGTATTGAAATGGGCGAGAAGAGACTTCACCAAGTGGAGGTATTGTTATGGGATTATGAGCAGTTTCAACTTGGGAGGCGACAAGTTGAGAGTCGCAAAGTCTTGAGCTTCACAAATCAATGGCAGTCTCAACCCACTATAAGAGCCTCATATTCACCCATATTATTAGTTAGGAAATTTTAGGCTAAGTCCATACTCTAGGTATTCGTGGGAATAAGTAAGATTCTCGCACCAAAGACCGATCAAGCTCCATCAACATAGAGGGTCCATTGAGGGGACGAAAGGCACGTATAGCAACACTCTCTGAGTTGGCATTCCACTATAAAGTCTCAGTACTTGAGACTTTATAGCGGTGAGGTAGAAAATTTATATCAAACTCTCCCAATTCTAGACCACTTGATTAACCTCCCGATGCTTCGATTTCTGTAGATGGCCCTTAATGGTAAATGAGTGTAAACACCGATAGAAGTGAAGTAAGTGGATGCAATTTTGCGAGAAAACTAAAGCCAGAGCCACCTTATCGATAAGTGGATAATGACTTTCTATATCAGAGAGAATTTTACTGACATAATAAATTGGCCGTTGTATCCCTTTCTTCTTGCACTAAAACGAGCTTATCGCTGGGAAGAGATCATGAGATATAAGTATAACATCTCCTTGAATAGGCTTGGATTGTAGGGGTGGAGATGCTAAATTCTCCTTAGCTCAAAAGCATACCGACATTCATCACATTAAAATTATTATTTTAGCTCCCTTTAATATTTTAAAGAATGGCAAGTATCATCCTAACGAGCTAGAAGGATAACGCAGAATTCATCCATTCAAATGTTGAACTTCCTTGATATTCTTCTGAGGAGTCATATTTTTGAGAGCTTTGATTTTCTGGTTGGCCTCTATCCCACTGGGTTACCATAAATCCAAGAAATTTTCCCGACGTAACCCAAAAGCACATTTGGTCTTGAGTCGCATGTTATAACGTCAAGAAGATTAAAGCATATTTCTAGGTCAGAAATATGTTGTGGTTCTTCCAAGCTTTTCACTAACATGTCATTCACATATACCTCCATTGTGCGGCCTAGAAGGTCTTTAAAGACCTTATTCATAAGGCGTTGATAGGTAGCACCGCTTTTTTTTAATTCCAAACGGCATAACTTGGTAACAAGATAAACCTTTATATGTTTGAAATGTAGCTTCTTCATCCGTTCATTTTAATTTGGTTGTAACGAGTAAGCATCCAAAAGTGAGCATTTGATGTCCGATAGCATCAACCAATTGATCAATTCGAGGAAGAGGAAAACTATCTTTTGGGCAAGCCTTATTAAGGTCAGTGTAATTAATACACATTCTCCATGTTCCGTTTATTTTCTTAACCATGACAACATTCGCTAGCCATGTAGGGTAATGTACCTCAGATGAATCCCGCTTTAGAAGCTTGTTAACTTCTTGCTCAATAGCTGGACGATCGTGCAAAACTCGCTTTTCCGGATGATCGGTTTGAATGTTGATCGGATCTTGAGAGTGCATGATCACATTGGGTGACTCAAAGATGTCCGGACTCCAAGAAGATGTCTTGATTTCGAAGAAGTCTATGTATTTTTCCCTTTGTTCGAGAGGAGATCCAACTTGCAATCGCTCATGGTTGGTCATCCGATGCAACAAAGAATAAATCTTCTACGCTTTCAGTACTTCTTCATCTCAAAAATTAAAATCTGATTGAAGGTCACGTAAGGGAGTGGTTGAGCTTGTCCGAGATAACATGATTGCTTATCGTTGATTTCAGACCACTCCAACTCCAACGGGGGTTGAAAATTTCATCTTAAGATGAGATACTGAAGTGACTGCACCAAAAATTGATTGGAGGGGCCTTCCAAAGATAGTGTTATATGCTGAATCTGACTTGACCACCATGAATTGGATTAAATGAGCCACTTGTCGAGGAAATTCACCAAGGACAATAGGAAGGGTGATTGTCCCCTCTACTGCATATTATCATCCCGCATAATGGTCCCGCCGGGTTGGAGCTTTTCAACCAGCCCATGTTAAGAAATGTGGAGTAAAATAAGACATCAAGAACTCCCATTGTCAATCAAAATTTTCTTAACATTATAGCATGGGTCACCGATCCTCGCCGATGACAAGTGGATCTTGATGAGGAACATGTACCCTTCAAATCTAAGTCATTAAAATGATGGAATGATCACGAGACTTCTTTAACTCGTGCTCTTGAGATGGTAATGAGAACTTGATTAGATATTATTGGTCCTCCGCATTGTTTCATTTCTCCAACCGCTTTGATGATTGTTTTGGTGTTTCGGATGATTGTCCGGTTGCCCCGCTTGGAGATATGTTTGTTTGAGTCGATTGATTCTTCACAAATCGACGTAGATATCTTCAATGAATGAGCCTCTCAATTTCTTCTTTGAGTTGTTTGCATGCCTCAAGTATGTCCAACTTGGAAATGACAATATTGCTCCCGATTTCTGAATTTGGTTTGGATGCGCCACTTGATATTTTCTTTCTTGAATAACCATTAGAGGTTAACACGAGATGTGTCTGTATTCCTTTTCGCCGTGGTTCACGCCGATATGGGGTCGTGGAGGGAGATCACACGCCTTGTTGCTTCTTTTGATAGATCCGGTCCGCATTCCCTAGATGCTTTTATGTTTTCAGATTGTTGCTCAAATTATTCATGGGGCGTAATACATCGCCAGAGATTTGTGCTTCCATATGATGAACCAAGTCGGCATGAAATGACCGTGTCTCGCAAGGATGAGTGGGCTGAGTCTTCCAAGGAAAACTCCTCTTAATAGGTCTACTGTATTTCAGCTTCTAAGGAGAACCTAAGTATTCCTTAAGTGATTCACCCTTTTGACGAATGCGAGAGATGGGAGGAATCTTTAATGATCCTCCGCTTGCAATAAACTCTACAAAAATCTTGGTTTGTCAAAGGTATGGATGGATTGGAAGGGAGTAGAACCAAGTGAAGCTTGTCCCTTGAGGGTAATTGGAAAGACGACAAAGCAATGTGTTATAAGCTCGTTGGATATGCATAGTCCTATAATAATGTTCATGTGGTTCACCCCATCATAGGAATCAATGTTCTAAGCTTGAAACCCATGGGAATAGAAGAATAGTCACCTAAAGGTGAGGATTCCTCATAGCCGCGGTGAGGGGGAAGATGATTTCTATCTTGAAGGTGAAATTCATCTTGCATTAAGCATCGTAATTCTGCATGTATAACATGACGAGTGGGGTCAACATGACGAGAATGTGTCAAGCTACCAGCAATAATTGGTGGATTAGCAGTCAGTTGAGCTGCACGTGATGGATGAGTAGAACTAGCTGTGTCAAGGAGATCAGCATCACGTCTCTACGCGGAGGAACTTTAGCATCAAGGAAATTAGCATTTTGACCTCCCCCGGCTAACGATCGATCTTGGGGGAGATGTGTTTTCCGCCGGTAGTGGCCGTTGTGTTCCTCGCAAAAGTCGGATCATCTCATTTTGAGACTCCATTCGCACACCATCTTCTAAAGAAATTTTGTCGCTTTTCACCTGGTCACACCTATCGGGAAGAGGAAGGTTGGCATCCTGCGCAAGGATTGTGAGAGGGGAGTTGAGCGAGGCTCCTTGTTCAGTATTGCGCTTTCAGAGGTCACACCCATCGTGGGAAGTGAGGTTGGCGCCCTCGCAAGGATTATTTGAGGACGGAGTTGAGCGCGAGGCTCGTGAGTATGTATATAAAAAACGAGGGTGTTCAGAATTGTGATTGAAGGGTTGTTTCACGACAACGCCAAACCGCGCAAGGAAAACCGATAGAGTAAAAGTTTTACGCTTGTGAAATCCAAAGACACACAATGTATAAAAAGTGTGAATAATAAAACAATTTTTACGTGAAAATCTCAAAAGAGGGAAAACCATGAGGCCTAGCCCAAGAAAGCTTCCACTATGTATGTTTAGAGTACAAGATCTTCCCGATAACGGATTACATTGTATATGAGAAAGGGACAACATACGAATATGACGATGTGATATGACGATGATGTCGATGACGACGATGTTGACGATGATAACGATGATGCCGACGATAGTGGTGATGATGACCGACAATAGTGGTCGACAACGCGAATCACGGCGACCGACGGTGTGGCGCGACGGTGGTTGACGACCGCCGAAAGGTGCACGATTATGTTTGAGGATCTTTTTCTCCTCTCTCTTGTTTCTCATATGAGGAATGAGGGCTATTTATAGATGGAGGAGTGACGCTCAGAATACATGCAACCAAACCACTCCTCCATCTGACGCTCATGATGATTCCATTGATCATATGATGTATTTTGTATATTTGAATGCTCAAATGTAGTCGGAATTGTAAGATCTTTGACTTTTAAGGCTCGTCGAGACGCCGATTTGACTATAAACACCCATATTTGAGAGCTTTTAGGAATTTAACCGATATCCTCAAAGTTTCCAATGATATTTTAAGTTTGATCTCGACCGCTTCAATTTGATGCACTTTCTTGATCAAGATTCGTGCTTCAACTAGAGGAATTTTCAGGGTCATATCAAATCTAAAGCATTAATTGACTAACATAATTTGTTAAAATCCATACAAATTAAGTCTAATCAAATTTCAAGTATAGACAATTAATGCTTCATAATTTTCATGAAATATCTGAGTTAGATACTAATGAACTAATTCTTAGAAATTTTGGTTAATCATATAATTAAATTTTATAACACAAAATAAGCTTGATTCAATTTAGAAGAAGAATTATATTTATTCTTCATTTAAAATAATTATATCCGATAAATTGTGTAGATAAAATTTATAAATTTATTAAAAACAAAGTTGGATGAATCTAAATTTAAGTATTTTCACAATATATAATATTAATTAATTATATTTATGAGGCATTTTTATAATATATTTTTCGGCTAAAATTTTGAGAAATAATAATTCTCATTTTTATTTTTTGTTGAAATAAAATTTCAGTAGCGTTACTTTCATAATTACTGTTAGATAATAACGTAACATTAGTGATAAAATCACATACTAATCCCATAAAACAATTTAATTTAAATAGATAAAACCTACGCATCTCGGAAGAAAGAAAACATAAAGCCGTGGCCTAACCAACCTGAAGGAGCCTCTTCACGGCTCTTGCCGAAGATGGACGAGAATAAGCGAGACACTGCTGACAACAACCCGAGCTGTGGAATCACAAGCTTCGAGAACCACCCGCTCCTCCTCTTGCCACATTTGCGTGGCCGCCGGCAGATTCCACGAGCTGCCGGTGGCGGTCTGTCGTGAGTGGACGGAACCCGCCGCAACGGCTGCTTACAGATTTTGCCGCCGGTTCTGCATTCATTCTCCGTGATCGCCATGGCCGTAATCGAGAAGTGATGTTGCGCAAATAGAGAAGTAAAGTAAACGAAATCGAATGGAAGAACCCTATCAAGTTGGTGATTTGGGATTTCATGCTATGGCTACTTATAAAAATTAAGAAGATGAAGTGAAAGCCAAAGGAATGCCACGAGTCCCGACCCCTATGGTGCTGCCGTCATGCTCGTCGTTCCTGTTAAGAATGTGAACGGTTCAAATTAAAGATTTAGGAGGATTGCTAAAGGTAATCATAATACTTAACATAATATTTGATTTTAATTACATTTAATTAAATTTAATAAATTTATCATCCCTCAAAACATAAATTTTTATGTTAGAGCAACTAATTAATTTTCTATAATTGTTGTGATTGCTTGATTTTAGCTCCTCACTTGAGATAGATTGAATGTTTAAATAATTTGAATTTATGGTCAAATTAAGTTTCTACAATGACCCAATTGATTAAGCCAATGCTACCAGGCTAAGCATCCATGAATCACTAATGCTCAGGTATCATCTCAAAGTAAATCCTATAATTTTGAGATCCATCTTGAACAAATTATGGTATATCTTGTTCCAATTATTTTCGATATTAATACATTTAGTTAGCTGCAGTTGTTGCAGTTTAGTTTACTGAGGAGCAACCATTGACTTCGTCCTGGGAGAAGGGTAAAAAATGTTACAACACAAATATTATTTGAAAAGGGATAGTGGTGTATATGATAATTGGATATTTCTCTTGTGCAGGATTCCTCTGTTCACCCAAAAAATGTCTTCCTAACTCAAAGCTTGGTTCAGAAAGATCATTGATTTTATAAATTCATGGTGTTTATTATACTTACATGGATATAATACATACTATTTCAGATTTATATTTCATTTGATATGCAAATGAAAGTTTCATTGCATCATTTGTAAATAAAAGACACTTTTTTAACCAGCAAATTAGGTCGGATATTGCTGTGCATAGCAAGTAGAGTGATCTGAAATTTGGAGTTACAAGTGATGAATGTACATATCTTTTTATGCGCCTAAACTTGAAAGTATTGGCTATTTAAAATAATGAATAGAAAATCATCTGTTTTTTTCTTACATCACTTGAAACTAACTCCTTGAAATATTAAAATTCAAATGTGAAGAGTCTATTCATGTCATATAAATGGTGCCTTGTTTATTTATCAAAGATCCATAGAACATCTATTGGACTTATGCTTCATTTTAGGTCTTGTTCTAAAGTTGGTGCCATTTTCTTGCATTCTCCTCACTCTTAATGCTATTTTTTATTATGCTAGTCAAAGAAATGTTATTTTATCCTTTTAACATATGACAATGTATCCTTGAGTTCTTATACTTGCAAAAAAAAAAAAATGAAGTGTTCTTTGATGTAACCTAATTTTTTTGGCCAAAAAGAAATTCTTAAAATGAAGTTTCATTTAATAATAATATACATTCTTCAGAATAAATATTTCTTCGTATTGAAGTCAACATGATAAATTTAAGAAAATAAGGTATTTGTATGTTCTATGACAACTAAGAGGCATTTTGCATCTCACTTCTAACCAAATGGCCAAACGGTTAATCATGTTTTCATTTTTGTGTTTTCATGTATTCAAGTTCTTTTATCTTTTTCATGTATTCAAAGTCGCATAAATTATCATAGTTGGACTTTCACTTATGACATTTGATATGAATTATGTTCAAAGAAAGTATAATTCATATATAGAAATAGTTTCTTAGTTTTTTCCCTTAGTTTGTTGATAATAAATTCATAGACTAGTTAGTATATGTTGTGTTTTAAGGGTATCATAATTTTTTTTTGTATTCCTTACACTTCATATTAATGCTTTTTATACTAGGATGTGTAACTCAAGAATTTAGAATGAGGCCTATATTTTGTTACCTACATTAAGAATATATCAATGATATGGGTAAATTTTGTGACCATTAATTGTATGTCTAATGCATTACAAAACTAAATTTATCAATATTCAGATTTAAAATTTTGTGTGTGGATGATCGCCTACAAAAATATTTGATGTAGAAGAACTATTGAATGTACATTATAGGCTTGATTGTACACACCACTGACCAACAAACTAATAACCTTGATACTATTTTGAATGTTTTGATGAAAATCCTTTAACCTTAAAATGCGTTTTCAACATAAAGGAAAGTAGAACATCATACAGTAATTAAGATAATGGGACTATTTAGTAAACTTTTGTTTTTATGGCAAATTATCCAACATCAATACATTTATATAGAAACATGATTAAGATTCCTAACTTGCTTGCATTAGTTTATTTTAATCTCATATAAATCTATTATTTGAGGATATACTTATATAACATATAAAATTTTTGTATATACTTATCAATTAATACTTTTATTGCCTAAACTTTAAGATTATTTTTGTTGCTTTAAACCAAGATTAGTCTTTTATCATGATAGCTTTGTTATACTTGGTAAATTATTTATAAAATGGCAAAACCCATGAATACTTAATATTCTTTTAGTCATTTGATCACTTATTTCCATCCTTTTTTTTGTTAATTTGTTATGACTACCTTAGTGGTTAGCTTTCTACAAATGCACTTAAGTGACACTTTTCATGGCTAATGATATATATCCATTCAAGTTTTGTCATAAAAAAGTATATTATGAGAGCTATGAGAACTACGATATATATATGTCATTAAATGCATACAAGATATACTCCAAAATATTCCTTAACTATGACATAAATAAATACCGGAGTATGAATAGGTATAAATATGCACATCTTTTTTTTTCCAGAGTCTAATATATTCATCTTGTGCTTACATATGATTAGTATGTGCATTTTATAACTTATTACAAATGACTTATATATATATATATATATATATATATATATATGTTTTTATTGTTGTGATTGTTGACTTTAGCATTGTCATTTTATACTTTGTTTTTTTGGTTTGCAACATCGAATGTATTAATGGGCCTAATGTTACAAGGATATTGTTGCTTAATTTCCATTAATGTTACTTAAATGGGATATCAAAACTTTTATAGAAAATTAACTTTTGTATTTTTTTTATTTAATAAAGCTCACCGAGAGGTCTATTTGAAAGTGCTTGGACAAAGGAGCCTCTCAAATTTGATAATTTTATTTTGTATAAAAAACATGAAAACTTTCCTAACCAATTTACATTAAAGATTTTCAAAATTTGTAAAAAAGGAGAATCATTAACTTCCATTGACAATCCTTATTGAAGATAATATTATGTTGAGCTCTATGCAAAGGTACTTTTCAAGATTTTGAGTTATCGTGTTTTATTTAATGTCATATAAATAAATTTTTGTAATACTTTATGGTTTAAAATTTAGTTTTGATTCTCTTTAAATATTTATTTTCAGTTTTTTTTTTTTTAAACATATTAAGTGAATTTATTTAGACCTTAAACTAAAAAATGTTATGCTTAGAAATGTATCTAACCACTAGATCAAACATGTTTTTGTTAGATGTTTAGTTTTAATTTCAATTTATGCATAGTCATTAAAAAACTTAAAATTAAAGAAATTAGATTCAAATTGTATTTTTATTTAATAAAGTCTAAATTAAAGTATAATTCTATACAATTAAAATCTCATTATATTTCATTTTACATTATAGTAATATTGTCTTCTTTATAAAAATCTAGGATCAAACACAACATTTTCTAATTAGAAAATTGAAGTTTGATCAAAATCTTAAACCAATGGATCAAACACTCAAACAATACATATATGAAATAGATAAATATGATGAATGTGATGTTGATTAAAATGTTAATTAATATCACATCTTGGTGGTAATTAGCTCTGAGCTTATCCATCCATCTTTAGCCACTTTAGTGCTTAATGGAGCAATTCTTTTGTGACATAACATCAAACATTTTATTAGAAGGCCCCATTATTAGATCATCATAAAAATTTAAGATGAAATGAAGGACTATAATGACGCCTTCAAAATATAAACATAAGGAGTTCACAATAGAATTAATGGTTAAGAGATTATTGTTATCAGGCTCAAAATTTGTCACCACCTCAACAATATTGAATCAAGAGAGTTTGATTTTAGAATGCCTGTAATTTTCGTAAGGAAGATGAAATAGTAGATAAGACCACCAGTTTTCATCTATTTGGAGGACTTTAGAGGTTCCAAGTTTCCTATAGCTAAAGCCCCTAGTTAATTATCCCTTTCAATAACTGAGAGAAAACTTTCGATTAAGGCTAGTCATTAGATTGCTAAACGCGTAGTGTATAGTAGCATCATGTGGAGTTTAAAATTTAAATTTTAGATTTATGAAATTCATCATTTCAACCTAAATCGGATGGTTGGGGGAATGATGACGTGCCCGATCTAGATCTCATGGTTCCCATCGACCATCGTTATAGTCTACTTAGTCGGAGGAGGTAGTCGACCCAACCGAAGGACCCTTATCAATACATGGGTTACGTCGTCAAAAATCCTTGTAGACTGGGGTGGTGTTTCTGGAGGCAGCTTAAGTCTACAAGATAGAGGCTGCCTTATCAAGTCTACCTTAGCATGGTTATTGATTTGAAATTTTATAATAGATTTTTAGGTTTTGTTAGCCCCTTAAGACTAAAACCAGCCGCCATCCTTAGACACTTGAATTTAAGCACTCAAGCGTAGTGTTGGGGCCCACGCGGGTGTATCTAAGAATGCCTTAACTAACTTGTTCGCTTATAAAGTGTGTGCGATGTGTAGAAGGTATTGTAAATTGATCTAATATCTTATTAGATATATTTTTTTAATTACTTAATTGATTCCAATTTAAAAGCTTTCTTTTGAATATTAAAATTTACACTTTAAATCTCTATGTCCGAGCACATGCAGGTGTTTATTTGTTGATTTTGAAAATCATAATTTAGAATAAAGTTGCTTAATTTTTATATTGAAGGAAAGCTCTATGATTTTTTTGTAGATTTTGATTTAGTATCGTCTTGCACTGAGAGTTGGTCGGTGGTGAAGAAAGGCATTTTGAAGCGTGGATTCAAAAACGGTTTAATTTGTTATTTTGAAGAATATTCACCCCTCAGAATTACTTCTGTGAATCAATAGAGTATAATATTTAAGTTGATTCCTCCTCTTTTTTGAAGGTCCCTCATTTGACTTGTTTCTTATTTTCATAGATAAGATTATGAGTTTCTGTATATTTTTATGAAACATCCCCAAAATTTTCAAGCTTACCAGTAGGTTTCCCATATCATAAATATGGACATATTTTCTCTTTTCAATTCAACCTTCAAATTCATAGGATCTCTCCATGCAAATGCTTGCTTTTAATTAGGTATTAAAACTAAAACTTCGAATATCAAAATTTGAAGTGCTTGTATTGAGGTTAGTTAAAACATTACTCATGTAAGAGACTTGTTCAAACTTTCTACATTCATTTCCCCCCCCCCCCCCCCCCCCCCCTCTTTTTTTTTGAAAGTGGGCCCTTCACTAACCCCTAATTTCTATAAATAAGGCCAAGAGGGAGTCTTACATTCCATTCCATATGTTTGAAGGGTTGGGTTAGCATTTGAAAGAGAGTTAAATATTAACATTAGCTTTCAACTAGATAATAAATTTCGTAAGTGCTTTTCTATCTTTTTTTTTTTTTACTTTTTGTGTTCGTTGTATATCATTTTTTCACTTTTTTGTTTGAAGTTTTTAATTTAAATTTTAGTTTTAGGTTTCATTGCTTGACGTTCTTAAGCCGATTCTTTTACTTTCCATTTTTTTTCTAAGTCACAAGATTCTAACAAAATTTCGGCAACATTTCGACTAGGAGGAGCGACATCTAAGGAATTTTGCTTTCGATCTCATGCGTAGCGTGTCTTCACAACCGGTTTTCATCTTGTATTCATCGTGAGCGTATATATATATATATATATATATATATATATATATATATATATATATATATATATATATCCACATTCTGTTTTGACTCATTTTTCGCATGTTGTAATGATCGACAAAAGAAATGGGTTGGTATGCAACCAAGAGAAGAAGAACTACGTGTTCTTCTCCGTTATGTGGCTAAATTGGAAAGTAATCTGAGGAGTGCGATTCATCGAAATAAGAACAACCTCTTGGGTGTTCTTCTCCATGAAGCAAAATTAGAAATATAATGCAAGGAGTGTGACGCCGAAAATCAAAAGAAAAACCCACCTTATGACGGTGTTCTTCTCGTTCTGAAGAAAATTGGAAATGTAATGCTGAGAATGCGATGTGAGAAAGAAGCCTCATGACCGTCTTTTTCTGATTGCGATGAAGTGGATTTGAAATTCAGATTAGGAAAATGAGGGTATTTTCGGTGGGGGTATTTTCGGTTTTGAAAGAAAGGAGGGAAATGAGAGAGTGGATTTTCAGTTTTGGTGGAAATGAGGGGATTCAGAGAGTGGATTTTCAGTTTTGGTGAAAAATGAGTAAAATGGGAGAGTAGATTTTCGATTTTGGTGAAAAATGAGAGAAATCGGAGAGCCGAAGTGAAATTGAGGGAAGGGGAGAATGATTTTCAGCCAAGGGAAGCTAGGGAAAATGAGAGGAAATTCGGATTGGAAGGGTGAGAAGGAAAAAAAAGTGAAGGGAAGAAGAGAAGAACAAGGAGGAAGACGACTCACCTTTTTTTGTTTTACTTGAGGGAAGGAGTTTTCGGATTGGAGAGGGGAAACCTTGCGATTTTCTAGAGAAAGGAGGAAAGGAAGAAAAAAAATGGAAGAAACCCCTGCGGATTTTTTGGAGCGTACCTTTGAGGAGACCAAATGGAAGAGGTGGGGGGAACGGTTGGAGGAACCGTTCGCGCATGAAGGGAGGAGTTGAGGGTTCGAACCGAGCCATGCGTGAAGGAGAACCAATCGGGTAGAGGGAGGCCGGTCGGTTGAGCTCATGCGATTCCATGCATTTGGAGATTCGAACGGAAGGGCCTCTCGTGAGCGCAAAGGGAGAGGCCGAATCGAGAATCGAGCGTGGAGAGCCAGGTCGGGTTTATTAGGGCTAGGATTAGGTTTTAGATCCTTAAACTTGATTTTTAAATTAATTAATCGACTTTAAATTTAGTTTTACGCTAATGTGATTAGATAATCAATATATATATATATATATATATATATATATATATATATATATATATGAAACGGTTCGTCCGTCCGTTTATGTGAGGCCGTTTGATTCAAGTCAAAATTGCGTCGATTTCAACTCAAAATGCGTGTTCTGCACTCGGCTTCAATTAGCTGCAGATTGAATTCAAACAATTTTGAGATTTCGTTTGGCTTGTCGATTTCTGTGTTTTGCGCTTCCGATATATGTGCATATTGGCCTCGCGCCGGTCATCGTTAAGTTATGAAATATTTATATCACGATCAATTTGATGTTTTGAACGATGGCAGTCCATTTATTGATAGGAGATCATTTGAGTTGATTTTGGCGGCGTATATTTCGGCTCGATTTGCGACGCCAATTCGATTATTCAACATTTGCAATTTCCGATTTGAGTGTGGATAGTCTTATTTGATATTTTTCAATATTTTGAAGCTAACGTCGCGATCAATTTCATGAATGAGGTCGTTTGGTCATCGTAGCTTCCCGACTTTGATATGCGATCGACACATTGATAGCTCGATCACTTGATGGGTTGATCACTAGATTATGTAATATTTATATTATGATCAATTTCAACATTCATTATGAAGTCGTTCATCGATCGGAGGTCATTTATATTTTTTTGGACGCCCAATGCATTTTGAGCCTTATGCCTCACTCAAGTCCGGAATTTGATTTGTATGCTTGACTTGACTTATGACACATATATAGAGGTCAACAGTCATAAATGAATTATGAGTCTTAATTTACAAATTAAATAAATTGTATCAATAGTTAAAATTTTGAATTTTTAAAATTTTAATCTCAATATTTAATTTATTTCCTCTTATGAAAGCCTTTTTAATTTGTTTTCTTTTTATTTTAATTATTCTTATGATTAATTTGGGAATGCACTTGGCTTGCCATTCCATGTGCCCCTTTTAAAATTTAAATCTCTTCAAGGAGAATTCCTTCTTACTAGGTAAACCATTGATTTCCCTCTCTTCTTTTACTTTATTTTAAAATTTAATTTTAATAATACTATAATATTTTAAATATTTATTAGAATGAATGAAATGTAGTATTTTGGAGATTTTAAAAAAACTTATGAAGTCATCGTCATTTTGATTAGAGCTCGATGATTGACTTATGTCATTCTTTAATGGGAATGTAATTTATTTTTATTTGAATTTTGATTCTTCTTTACACTATTAACATCAAAATTTAAATTTTTTTACATTTAATTGATCGTTTAGTCTATTTGGTTCAAGTTAGTTTTGCTTTCTTGATTGAGTCATTCATTTTTAATCTAGGCTATTTGTACTTTATTGGACTTAATAATTTTTGGTTCCTCTAGCCTAAATTAAAGATTATCCAAAAAAATCCCCATATTTAATTGCTAATATGATTGATTTCATTATGTTAATCATTATTAGGTACTTCTACTGAGTATAATTTATTTGTGAGCTAGTCCTAAGTTGAGCCCTAATTAGCTTAGTTATTATCCTAAACCAACCCTTAGATTGAGGTAACTAGGAACAACCTTAGATTAACGATATAATCTATGTGAGCTTCTTAACCAATAGGAGGACACTTTAGATCTTTTAATTATAAGTTTTAAACTTTCTAGTTAGCTTAGTTTTAATTAATTGCCAAATTTGGGTCAACTCTAATTCTTGGTTAACTTAAGATCTTTTAATTATGTGTTTTAAATCTTTTAAATAGCTTAAGTTTATTTAAATTTAATTTTGTTAAATTATAATTAATCATTAGAGTTTTTAATCAAGATTATCACCTAAATTTAAAAGGTTAACTTAGACCCAAAACCCCTAAATCTTTATATTCTTGTTCTTTGTTTATATTCTTTTATCAAAATATGTTCTACCCATTCTAATGTAAATAAGTACTATAATATGAAAGGTTTCACTTATATCAATTTATATTAGAATTCATCTTTTCCATCAATCTATTGTCATGATCATATTCTTAGTGGATATGAATGGAGACGTATTCATGAACTTAGAACTTTCTTTTAAGGACAATGATAGTTAATTAACTCTCTGATCATGGTATATATAAAGTGGGAAGCTTATCATTGATTTTATTGAGTAGGTGATTCACTAAAGACTTTGAAAAATAAGGGATACTTTTTGTGACAATCTATATGTAATTTTAGTAGTGACATTGAAAAATTGATTAGCTAAATTCTTTTAACCTTTTCTCTTATTATTTTTTCTAATAGTTACTGATTTAGTTTTCTCATTTTTAGAAGAGCTAATAATAAAATTTTGGTGGCTTTTAATTTTTTTCATGAGCTTTTACTATAAAA
This sequence comes from Cymbidium sinense, assembly GCA_021442155.1. Classification (NCBI taxonomy): domain Eukaryota; kingdom Viridiplantae; phylum Streptophyta; class Magnoliopsida; order Asparagales; family Orchidaceae; genus Cymbidium; species Cymbidium sinense. The sequence goes on along the minus strand of CM038218.1, from coordinate 168,293,891 downwards.
GGCAAAATTATGCTACATATAATGCATAATGCTCAAATAAGTCATTCAATATCTTTCTACTTTGATATCTTTGCAAATGATATATGGATAATTCTTTTCTCTTTTTCAATGATCCTATCGTTAGTGGCCTTACATTTCTCTTGTATTATTAAAGTAAAGAAGAATAAGTTTGATGATGAGGAGCACAAACATATTAGAAGACAAAGATTTCAGAAGGATGATGAGAACTTAGTATTTTGACGAAGATGTTACTTATATGTAAATGTCTTTTACCCTAGGAGTGTTCTAGGTGATTTTATCAAGATTCTTAGCATGATTACTAAGAAATCTTATTTACATGGTCACATATTTTTAGATTGAAATACCAGATAATTTTTTATTTGCATAGATGGTTATTTTGGTCCTTATCCTTCTTAATTTTTCTAATGACTCTTGTGGATATTTTTTTTATGGGATAGGATCCTTTTTTGGGCTTCTCTTATGATGAACTATTCAACTTTTTGTTATCTTTTTCTCTTATTAATATAAAAACCTTCATTTTGCCTTAAAAATTTGATCCAATCAACCTTGGTCAATGACCACACAAGTCATAATAAGTTAGAGACAACCTAATTGAGCTTGATTGATTTTTGGATTAGTATACTTGAGTCCTTGATTATAAGATTAGTCCATGTTGATCAAATTGACCCAAGAATATCAAAACCATCAAATTGGGCAAATTGAGATCTAAACTTAAGTATTCCAATTGATTGGCCATAAAAAACATCTATCTATATTGGCAATTAATTTGGCACATTAGCTCACATAAATTGATCTAATTGAAACACTTATGCCATATTTGCTAATTTGACCAAATTAAATCAAGCTAATATTAAAAGTATGTTCTAAATGATTAGAGATGTTGTATTTGAGTATTTAACCATTAGATCAAACCGATATATTCAATTGATTCATTTGATTCAAATTTGACTTTAAACCTAAATTTATCAAATTACTTTGAAACATGCATTCTATTTAATCTAAGTTTACTACACACTAATACTTAATTAACCCATTATTGATCTAATTGAATCTAATTGATCAACTTAGCCTAATTGAAAATTTTCAAAATCCACTTAATCTATTTGAGCGTAAATCTTCAAATTGATCTAACTGTATTTAACCCTTACAATTAGTTCAATTGAGTCCTTCATATTTTGCTTAAGCTTAATTGACCTTAAGCCTAGCTCAATTGACTTTATAATCCAAGTTTAAGATGATGATGTGCTTGACTCATTTGGACTTATTGAGATATTTTGACCAATTTGATTCAATTGGTTGAACCTAATCCCTCAATTCAGATTATAAACAATGGATGTATAAATCCTAATTTCAAGGTTGATAGAAAATGTTATAATCATAGGCTATTTTCATTTTACTACCCATTGACAGTCCTTAACTCTTGAAAGCTACATCAATTGAAAGTGTTCAATTTCATGACTTGCAGAGGAAGACAATCCCTTGGTTTATTTAGCTCAAATGCATGGGTTGGTCTATGATCAATGATGGAGAGCCTTTTGATCTCTAATTAATAATCTAGATTAAGTTAAATGGGATATTTAAGCAAAAATAAGCCTTACCCAATCTATTAAACTAGTTTTATTAATTATTTTGAGATTTTGTCTAGAACAGTTTAAAAATCCACATTTTATATAATTTTTTTTGATAAATTCAATTTAATATGATATTTTTTAAAAAAATCTATTTTCAATAAAAAGTATTAAATATTTTGAGTTTTAAAAATTAAATGCTATCCATTTTAATTTGTAAAATTACTTAAACTATTTATAAGATTTTCAAACCCTTTGAAAATGTTTGATAGTTTTATTTAAGCATGGTTTAATGTTCTCTCCCAAATTTAATTTTAATTTTTTAATATCAAAATTAATTAAAATATGAAAATTTCATTACTTGTAAGCTCATCAAACCTTGCATTACTTTTAATAAGTCAGTGGAAATGCATTCCATGCCTCCATATTTTCTCACATTTACTTGATCCTATTTTTTATTTTTCATAATTGAAGTATTTAGCATTACAATTACTAAAATAATAATATTTTAAATTTGAGATAGTTCAACATATTTGTATGAATTATTGAGTACTTTGGTTTCATTATAAAAATTTTGGTTGCATTGATTTATAAGTATCTCCAGTAAAAAAAAACCATTACTAATATTAAATAAAATAAGATTTTAATTTGAAAAATCAAAAAGAGTATTTCGTTCACTATTATGACTAGGTATACTTTCCAAAAATCATGCATATTATTTGTAATCTTTATAAATTTTATATAACTTTTATAAGGTCATTTGATATTCTCTGGATGAACAATATAATGTTTAAGCATAATATAAAAATATTAAAAAAATTTTAGAATATTTAAATAAAAGTTATAGACATATCTTCATTAATATGAACATATAGTTTTAATTTAATATGCTTTTTTAATACATTAATTTTAATAGTTTAATTATTGTATAAAAAAAACAAAAATATTGTTCATAGCTTAAATAACCTTCTCCAAAATCAATAAACTTGCTTTAAATATTCATTAATATTTTATTAATTTATGTATTATTTTCGATGTTTTAATAAAACTTATAATACCAAAATATTAAATAATTACCAAAAGAATTATAAATATTTAAGAGTTTTTTGGCCTTGATTAAGATTTTGGAACATTATCTACCTTTATTTGTTTAAGATTTGTTAAATTTTTTTATTTTCTCAATTAATGTCTTGTTTTCTTAATTATTAAATTAGTAAAAAAAAATAAGTTATGATCATTGATTTTAATCATTCACATGCTTTTAAAGTTTAGATCCTTAATTTTAAGATTTTAAATCATTTTAATGTTAAGCTTGATATCTAGCCTTGAATTTTAAAATTTGGATGTTAAAAGATTCTATATTTTGGAACATTATCGAAAATTTCAAAAATATACTCAAGAAAATTAATTCAAAATTTTAATATTATTAATTATATATTTGATCACTCTAAGTAGAAACACTAAGTCTAGAACACTCAAACGCAAACTTATGTGATGTACTAATAAGAAAGGAAAGATTCAAAATTAATTTTGTAGTGAATAGGTAAAAGTACTCATTATTTCCTAGATCATTTTGAAAGTTAGATTATTAAGTCAAAGTTTAATTAAGTTGTGATAAGAGTTGAAAGCATATAATTATGATAAATCAATCGAGATGTTTACAGTGAAATCAAATGCACCAATGAATTTAGATATCAAATTCAATTAAAATCTTATCCGATGAATTACCATCCAATGAAGGAGAATAAATATAACATGTGATTTCGAGCATATTAAAGTCGATAATCCATTTCTTTCATAAATGACGTTGTTGTGCCAAAGCGTCAAAACTATTGAACAAGACCTTTCAATTCAATCAGAAGAAATAACTTTAAAAACAACGTTTATCAAATTTACTGATCATTTCAACATTGTTCAAATAACCTCCGATTATAAAATGATTACAACGTCAATCCGAACGCCAAATTTACCTAAAGATATTATATTATGTTTAATTGAAAGATTTTACACAAATCTCAAATCCATGATATATAAAGAAACTTATGATATTTATTTTAATATGATCAATACAATATTTATAACTAATTTTATTTCAGAATTAATTTGAAATTGAATTGAGCTAAAATGTTTTAATAACTTGAAAATCCCGCCTAAACTAAAGAAAATAAACTAATTAGACAATTAGCGTCTTAATCCCCGCTCATACTGAAATTTCTCATTTTTAATCCTGATTATTCTGTTAACCAAGGGATTGAAAGGAGCGCTTGGGTCCGGTCTCTTTATTCTCCTGCTCTCCTCTCTCGTCCACTTCTCTCTGGCTGATCTACTCTGCAAGCGATGATTCTTTCGATTGAAGCAGCTGACTATTTTCCCTCCTACAACAAGCCGAAGCCCGTAAGCCTCCTCTCTCCTTATTTTTCTAAGAATTCCACTTCCAAAACTCCATCCATGTTCACATGAGGGAAGGAAAATCGAGCATTGTTTTGTGCTTGAGCAACGAAATCAGACCGTCGAAGCCTCTAGGTATTCTTCATCTTTGATTCTTCTTGATTTACTTATTGCTTATAATCCCACCTCTAATCCTGTCTGCCCTCGTAACCTACCACATCACATTATTTTTTTTTTTATAAAGCCATTAATTCTCCAAAATGATCATTCTCCTTGATAGCTTTTGTCGTTTCTGTCATCAGAGATCCTATCGGTTCCGAAATTTTCCTGTTTATTAACCTCCTCTTGTGGATCTCACCGACACCAATGGACTACATTTCGTTTTCATCTTCACCTTGCAATTGACGCCTCTGTTTTAATTTTGGCAACTAAGAGGAAAATAAGATAGGTTTGATGCCCTTGATTATCATCATTCCTTTGTGAGCCAAGTAAACCCCAAAATGTATTTTTGTTAGGCATGAAATACAAATTTTATCAAATTTTTGGAACATAAATTAAAAGTATGAAGTCCTAAAACAAAAAAATAAATTCACAAAAATTGGATTTAAGTGAGTTCAATGAATATTAATATTAAATAAGAATGAGCTAAGTGAGAATGATTGTGAACAAAAATATATATGCTAAAAATGAAATTGAAATATGATAAAAAATTGAGCAACACAAGACTAAATAACTCATTTATATGATTTTACAAAATATAATGGTTTATTGGCTAAGAATAATTATTTGAACTTTTTGGCTTATATTATATCATGTATTAAAATGGTTGAAAGAGAATAAGCCAAATGCATATACGACTTTAAATTCATGTCGTACTTATAGAAGAGTTGCATGAAGCTAGAAGTCCAATTTCAAATGAGATTGAGCTCAATTCAAGCTCTAGAGTGAGATTCACAAAGAAGAAGCCTTCTTATTTAATCCATATATTGAAATGTATAATTTAAAATGGACTAAAGAAGGTTTCTATTGAACATAAAATTGATACATATGAGATTTGTTTACTATTTTCCAAAGTTAAAATGAAAATTAAATGAATTTCAAAAGAGATTTTACTCAAGACGAGCAACTGTTGGTAGAAAGAAATTTACAAGATAGCCGCCGATCGATTCAATTTGCTCAATCGAGATCAATGAAATACTTCGAGCAATTTGGCTCTAAATTATTTCGAGTCGAAGTTGCCGCTAATCAAATAGTGACCGCGATCGATCAAGTAATTGGGCCACCGTCGATCAGGGAATCATTAAATCAACGGGAGATGAATTTATTTACTCTTCTCTATATGTCGATCGACCGAGATTTCCTCGACACTCGATTATCTCCGTATTCTTCTCTTCTTTTTCGTTTCTTTGAATGCAACTCATGCCCTAATTTTCAAAGCTCCGCCTTTTCGTATATCATCGGCACTTCGATTTTGATCTCTATGAGGTGTTTCTTTGTCACTATCATCTTTGTTCGACCAGCTTGTTGATCCAGATGTTTCTTTGTTTCTTTGCTCCAATTACTACACACTTATTTCATTTCTCTTTATTATTTCATGCTATGAGCCTATGAGATGTTTCCCTTCAATTGTTTGAGTTACGTTAAGTTACTTTTGTTTTTTATTAACTATATCCAAGGGACCAAGCTCACTGCGATGGTTTGTTATTTGGTGCTTCATGTCATGTATCTCTATTTTTTTGTGGTTTAGACTTCATCCTCTTATTTACATTTGCAACCTATTTTTTTTTACTATGTTTACAGGTTACAACCAAGAGGTTATCCACTTAGCCTCTATTCGGTTTTGATTTGAACATTTCACACTTCTATAGTTGTAATGTGCTGAAATGATTGAACGTTGGTTACAGGATATGTTCACATTGCGCTTTGTTTTGTCACATCATTTCGCTTTCATTTGTTTGATGTGATTGACATATCTATATATTCAAACTGATTGAATTGAGGTTAATTAAACATTATATATATATTCCTTACAAAGTTGATTTGGTTGATTTGATGTCATCTATATATGAATAATAATGTACAACTTATTGATGTTTTGAACCATCTCAAGTGGCACTCGCTATTGACTCAATTGTATACTTATTCCTACACATGTAATTGCTCACAATGTCTGCATCATGTATTCTCTTAGTCTTTATTATTTTCATTGTAAAGTGGCATAATGTAATTTTCTTCTCCTATGACTCATCAATTTTGTTCTTGTTTCCTTTACATCATCAAGCATACTTATTATAATTTAAGTAATTTGAAATTTATCATTAATTTTAATGACTAAAATTGTTGTTGTTGGAATACAAGAGTTTTGGATCCCCAAACATGTCGACCTAAAGACTAAAGTGGGTTATCATGGAGAATTTCGATTTTCTAATTTTGGACAATGATGAGAAGAATATATTTTTAACTACCAATTATTTTGCTTCATTAATGGTGGCTCAAGCCTCTCATTGGATGAGCAAATGATTTTATGAGTCTACTATATTAACATACATGATGTTTATGATTTTATATTTTGAGATTGTCATTATCTTTGAGGATAATAAATTGGAGGTACATACAATTAATATATACAATATGCTAATCAAGATGGATATTATTTTCTTGACTCCACAAATAAAAGATAATATTTGTTATTTTAATTATTTTAAATGTCAATGTAATTATTTTATGACTTTTTTATTATTGATGATCAAATATAAAATATAATGTATAATATGTCAGAGTTGCACAAAATTTGTATTTATAAGAACTATTTAGTTGTAATTTGAAATTAGAAAATTGAAAATTTTATTTTCAACTCAATTGTGTAGTTTGTAGTTGTTGTATGTTTACATTATATTATTTACATATTCAAAAATTTATGAATCCTAAATTGAAATCGATTGAGCCAATTGAGTTTCTTGATTTAGCTCATTTTCGAGTAAATGAGAAATCAATCACTAAAATGAAATCTTGAGAATTTGAGATTTTCACTATAAAAAGATCATAAAAATAGTTGGCAAGCATAACTAAAGCTCATTAATGAATAATTGATTTTATATCTTTGCTAAGCAAGATAAGAAAATTTGAGCTGATTTATCGAAACCAAGGTAGCTCGTCAATGAGCATAAGTAGGGTGGCTTTCCAATTAACAAATGAATTATGTTCTAATTCATATTGAATAAATTTGAAATTAGATTGGAGAAATATAAATAAGCCTCATAACAAATTTGGAAGCTCGCTAATAAGTTGTCTTATTGAATGCACATATTGTAGTATCTCAATTCAAATGAATTGAAGAAGGCTTCAATTGAATTTAAGATGTGTATAGACCTACAATATGTCCAATGTCTACTTTCCAAGATTATAAACCCAAATGCAATCCTCAACACCTAATTATAAAATTAAAATGTGAATATAGTGGATTGAGCCACATCTCACTTCCTTAGCTTTTGACTTCATGCCTCCCGCTACACCAACCCACAATACTCAAGTGCAAGGTAGAATGCACCATTTAAAAAATTTAAAGTAATTCACCAACGTAATTCTTGACACAGAAGAAGATATTAAATTAAATGCTACACTAACTATAAGCTTTCTTCAATCTAAAACAAAGAAATTTTATTCTAATTATTATTTTAAAAATCAATAATTTTATTAATTAGACGAAATTATCTAAGTTATAAATACCTGCATGTGCTCGGACATAGAGATTTAAAGTGCAAATTTTAATGTCTGAAAAGGCAGCGTATGATAAGTTGAGATTAAATAAATATGAAATTAATCTCATAATTTAGAAATAAAATTACATAAATTACTAAACACCCGCATGAGCCCGACACTTATACCAAGCACTTAAACTTTGGTCCAGATGTGGGTTTAAAAAAATGAGGAAGAATGATGAAATTGATTCAATCCTTTATGACTATATGCATGTAAGCTAATGAATATCTCCATATGCTTAATAAAATCAATGAAAGAGATAAATATTCAACTTCATATAATATGATCATAGTTAATCTCGCTAAATACATAGTGATACAACCGATCAACTTCTAAATGAACTTAAATTATAGTAGATCATAAGACCCAATCCTCTATATTTTCAATGGAGTTGACAAGGTCTGTTATGATATCAATTTTCTAAAGAATTTAAGTTACACATAAGTCATAGACTTGACCCTCTACTAGTAAATTAGTATAGTTGATAAGGTCTGCCACAATGATGATTGAAAGATATCAATGGGGGTAATATTATCAAAATATTTATGATATTATATTCAATATTCTTAAATTCAAAATACTCGAAATATAAATTTAGATTTGATCCTCTTTTATTAAAGTAATAGAGTCATGACCAAAGAATAAAATAAATAATTAAACAGACTTATATACCTCGATGATGATCGCATTGATTAAAAATCTCAATCAGAGGGGATATTATCATCAAAAGATACTTGAGCTCTAAATTAATTTATCATAAAACTAAATTTTAACTAAGTAAATATCTTAACTAAATAAAATTATTATTTAAATGCTTAAAGCAAATAATTCATCCACCCATCCACCATCATTTGTTGAAGATGATAGATTACACAAACTCTAGCTCACAAAGGAGCTAATGTCAAGTCAAATAAATTATTATATTCAAACTCAAATAATCTCATGCTAGTAAAGATGGGTCTGTCTCTGTTATTTGGTTTTAGTGACTCCACATATGATGCTACATGATCCGACGGTGGCCGCAAATGACGCCATTATATTATGGTCACAACTGTAGCTTGTATGTTCCCCAATGGCTCCACTCTTTGAGATATGAATCATGGGGTATATTTGATAAGCACAATGCCTTTTGCCTATGGTAGACTTAAGATTGTCTCCTTGATAAAACCACCCCACAAGGATTACTTGGATGACGCAACCCAGTACCGACAAAGATCCTTGTCAAGTTAGTTGACTACCTCCTCTAACTGGTAGACTAGACCATGATAGCCGGGATGATGAACCATAGATCTAGATGGCATCATCATTCCCAACCATCCGCTTTAAGTTGAGATTAAATTTTGTAAATTAACAATTTTATACTCCACATATCAAAATATACGCCAAAGCAATTAGCAAATAACAACTAGCCTTAATCGAAAGTTCTCTCTCAATATTGGGAGGGGTAATTAACTATAGTTGCTTGCACCTATAGGAAACCTAGAACTAGATCTAAAGTCCTCACAAAATGGGGATGAAATCTCTGGGTAGTGTCTTATCTATTGTTTCATCTGCCTTCTAAAAACTTGTCTGGCATGATTCAAACTCTCATCATCGAGAGGTCAGATGCGAATTTTGAAGCCCACAGATTTCTAGCAACTCCACTAGGGATTGGTTTCTCTTTTTATCTTTGCCTAGTCAAATTTGGAGTATAGTAGTAGTGGAGTATAAGTAATCAAAATTGAAATTTAGTCATAAAATGAAATCTCTAATAAATATAATAGTTTGAGTATGATTTTATTTGAAATTTTCTTTTGAATATGTTGTTTTTTTTTGTTGTATCTTTGCATTTTGAAAGTATGGGGTAGAATATTTATTTTTGATTATTGATCCTCATCTTTCATTTGTGTAGATGGATCTTTAACACTGCTTCATGTGAAGCGAGGAACATTCATCCGCTAATGCTATCATCAACATTAGAGAGCTACCATTCAATTTGTGGTGGACATTCCAAAGAATTGTAGCCAAGCTAATGTCACATCAATTTAGAATACATCTTCGCATGTCGTAATATTACCTGCAGAGAAAATTTATTGAAGTTACTAAGCTCCCAAAAGAGAGCTTCGTGTTTCAAAGATTGGGATATTCTACCACTATGAAGAGACTACATTGGGTAGAAAGTCTCAATCATGTATATAAACACCACTCACAATTGAACCTTTATTAAGAAAGCATGATCATGAAGCTTCCTGTCTAGAAAATTAACAAGAAGGAAGAAGATGAATAGCAAGACCCTCAATAACTACTTATCCTAACAACATACTACTGTCATTAGCCTCGTAACTAGAAGTGAGTATTCCCACCCATACTAAATCAAGAACTTGAAATGGGTAAAGAGGAATAGCTCTACTAGTGAGCTAAAGTAATATTTTTAGGACCACCATTGCATCAAGCTCCGATTCCCCAAAAAAAAATCCTGAAACCTTACCTGCTATAGTGCATCGAGTGCTGAAGTTGCTAAGGAAACAAGCATAATGAAAAGAAGAGTCCAAAGGCCTGTGATAATAGAAGCTAATAATGTTTCATCTGGTAGACTACCACCTATTGTGAGAGCCCATGATCGATTCAAGCAAATCCCATAGGAGCATCTAATCATGACACCTCAACCATATATCCGGAATCCACTTTGAAAGGTCCCGAGTATGGAGTAAGCTTCCAAGGCCCCAAGAGAAATTATTGAAAGTAAAGGAAAAGGGTGACATCTTTTATACTCAAATCTGCCAATGATAAGAACTGACAAAAATGGGTACAAAAGAAGAAATCTTCTGATGATGAATTACAGGATGGTCAACACTCAGGTGAACATTCTAGGGAATCCCATCATTAGTCAACTAAATCTCTATGAAAGAAAGTTAACTTTGATCGTAGCCCTCTGATTAAAGGAGACATTTTAAAGTCATTAGAGGAGACATTTTAAAGTCAGATTATAAGAAGATGAAGAATATGATGAGAATACTATGGAAGTGGAAGTAGTGTATGTGGTACAACACATCAGAGAATCATCTGGTGCACAACAACACTAACATAGATGGCGTGGAGCTGCACCTCCTATTCATATTGAGAACCAGCTCTTGAGCAAACAAAAAGGGGAGCTTCAAGCACGTCCTTAGATGATGAAGATGAAGAACAAATAGAAGGAGAAGAGGATAACTCTTTCTTTGCCGACACTACCACATTAACCCAAATGCAAAAGGCAAAGGATAAGGAGATCATACAGTTAAATGCAAAGATGAATCTAATGATGGCACAAATGAATGTGATGCTACAGATGATGCAGAGAAATGCAGCAGTAGTGCCAGCATCTATTCCACCTGTCAACCATCCAACAACTAATGCCACACTTGTTGATCCACCAGTTGACTCAACGCCTCAAGTTTTCGGAGCACAGAATGCACCCGAGAGGAGAAATGAAGTCAATTAACTAGCTCCTCAACCCACCCCTCAAGATGTGCCTAACATATCTGAGCTCGTGATAATAGCTCAATTGGAAATAATTATAAGTGAAAGGATCAAAGCTATTTGCGCGATCAAGTGTAAAATGGTGGCAAAGGGACTTCGATACTTATGTGAGTACGACAATTACAATTTTTGAGGCAATGATGCACTACTATTCAAAGCTATTAGTAGTTTAACATTAACATGAATGATATGTTGAATTGCCTAATGACAAGGACTTTGTCAATTAGAGACAATGTTCTTCAAGAGATTCAAGGCAACCGAGAGGATTACAATTGCTAACCTCGCTTTAGAACAAGAAGGAAAGATGAGTTGACTAAATATATCATGTTGGTGAAATATGAGCAACTAGAAGAGGAACATGTAATCCAATTGTTGATGGGTAACATCGATGATAAGATGGACCATATCTATGCATGGCCTTTATCTCAATATTTCAGAGTTATTGACGAAAAGTTTGAAAAGCTCACTCAAAACCCGAGGGTTACGTAAAAGGCAAAGAAAATAAATTCTAACTCAAGGAATGAGTCTCACACAACCCGCTACAACTCGAAAGAAAGGGAAAGTGAGCAACTTACAATGTTGATAAAGAAAAAAAAACCCGCTATATGGATGAAGGGGAAACCGCCATCTCCCAATCAAAGCAATCAATGAGAGATGATGATGAGTGCAAGATGAGTAAGGAATACTCTTTCAAGAGGGAGAGTGTGGCTAAGTTATTCTGCCAAGCACTTAAAGCAAAATTAGAATTACCAGAATCCAAAAGACCTGAAGAGTCAGGTCAAACTGATAATCCAAAATATTGTCCATATCATCGGGTAATTAGCCACGCATTTGGAGATTACTATATTTTTAAGGATTGACTGGAGAGAAAATATAAAAAGGGTGAATTCACACTGTCTAATAGTGTTCTCGTTTATCCTAAATGAGAATATGTTAAGTTGGTTATGTCCACTTCAGTGCCATTGATGCAAGAGAAGGTGAAAGAAAAAGCAATACAAGATGAGCAATGAGAGACAATAGTCTCTAAGAAGATTGTGAAATTGTTGAAGCAACTAAAAGATATCCCTAGTATTTAGTGAAAATCACCACTTGAACCTATATTAGACTTAAAAGAAAAGCCTAAACTAAGCATTTTAGCTTCTCAATGGCATTTTGATAAGGCTACTGCATCACAACATGAGGAGCAGTCTGCTAAACGTTGAATAAATCAAAGAACCCGACTAAGAAAAAGAAGAGTAAGAAGAGAATTATAATTCAAAAGATCATCAATAATCTAGAGGAGTATCATCAACCGATGAGATAGACTAGACTTGATTACATGTCGGATCACAATCAGAAAAGAAGGGAAATAATGATAAAATCTTACTTCTTTGAGAGATGTGTCCAAGCTATTTTTGTGGTGTCAACATTCCTCAATGTTATCCATGACTGGCATAATTAGAATCAAGTAGCTTTGAAAAATGAAATATGCAAAATGAATTTAGTAGGTTTTTCCCGCCAAGCAGGAGAATTCCTAAACCTATAACATCAAAGTACTATGGGTACAAAGTAAGACAGTAAGAAGACTTATGTTTTCCTAACAAAATTGAGTCCGAGCCTTCAAAGACATCTGAAATGGGTCACTTGAAGCTTGGTAGTGACTCTGAAGCATCCACACAGTCCTCCAGAATAGATGGTGACTTTGAAGGAGCTACCTCATCTAAAGAGTCTGAGCTGAATAAAACAGTCCAAGTGGAACTAAGGAGTGGCAAGATACTACCACCTCCATTAAAGAAAGGGCTATCAAATAAGCACAAAACCAAAAATGAAGACAAAAATATTGAAGTTAATGAAGAAATCATCCTTAAATACCTTAAGAAGTCAAGTGGAAGAATTGATTATAATATCCTATCGCATCTGAGAAAGATCCCTGCACAACTGAGTGTGTAAGAGGCTCTCTTGATGTCAAAGGACCTCTGAGAAATATTGATTCAAGCTCTTAAAGATTTGAAGGGATATGAAGCTTATTTTGCTTAACGATGCATGACTGAAGTTTTACAAGCTCAAGATCTCCTGAGATCACTTTCTTTGAAGAAGATCTTATGCTCGGGACAACGAAACACAATCGCCCATTATATGTAACTACAGAAAGTGATGGAATTATAATAAATAGAATTCTGATTGACACAGGTTCATTAGTAAATCTTATGAGTATGTGAGCACTTGGGTGGTTGTCCCTAGACATTCAGCATCTTGGACGAGATAAATTAATGGTCCATGCTTCAATGAAATGGGCAGGACTATCTTTCATTCTACCGCTTAGGTTTGGAGAACTCTATACCCAAGCTAAATTTCATGTGATAGATTCCAACACCTCATTCAAAGCTCTATTAGCCCGTCCTTGGCTTCATGAATATGGTATGGTTCTGTCTACTCTACATCAATGTATGAAGTACATAAGAAATGAAACACAAGATTCTTGACACTATTCAACCATTTGTAGTTCATGAGGCAAAAATTTATGAGGATGCAAAGTATTTTATTTCAAAAGAAAGTAAGCCTCAACAATTTAATACTCTAACTTGAAAAAATATGAAGCAACCCAAAGAAGAGAAGGAGCAAAAAGGAAGAAAGAAAGCCACATTAAATCTCTCTAAAACTTATGACATGTCACCAAAGCTGAAGAGGCATGTTGGTCATTTGGGTAGTGATACAGAAGGAGAGGAAGATATTCTAGTTGAACTTATGAAAAAATGTGAGCCTTCAACAAAATAAATGAGATAAATAACCTTGATTCCGATTATAATTTTGAGTCCTTCTATGCAAGTGAAGTTCAATGTGTCTCTTCTAGAAGGGCTGCTAACCTATTAGTATAAATGATTCATTCAGGTTATCCGCCCCGATTTCAAAGAAGTCATGTCACAAATTGAGGAACTAAAAATCTTTTATGTACCACCATTACTTGGGAGCAACGGATTAGGAACTTCATTCTATAGATCCAAGGAATGTCAACACTATGATTCTGAATGGCTTATTCAATACTTGAGTCAAGAGATCGCATTACTGAATGTGATATACTATCCTCCAAAAATCACAAACGAATCATGTCGAATGAAGATGCTTCTCTTCTTGATAACTTATGGAGTTCAAAGAGTCCATGCTCAAGAAGAGATAATTATACTGGGTCTTGGATACATCCAACAAAAGCATCATCAAATGAACACTTGCTATATAATAATCAAAATTGACTAAACCAAAATTGAAAATGAAGATGACTGAAGTTGTTCTCACAATCGATAAGTAGGCTAAACCAAAGACTAAGAACTTGAAGAAGGTGGGCAGATGTCTACCATGGATGAGTTGAAAGAAATTAATTTGGGGACTGAAGAAGAACCCCGTCCAACCTTTGTTAGTGCCCTTCTACTTGACGATAAGGTTGAAGAAATTAAAACATTGCTTTGTGAATTCAGGGATTGCTTTGATTGGACATATTTTGAGATGCCGCTTATTCGATGTGACACCACAAGTATCAATTCGAACTTGTCAAATAATGAAGATGATGTTTAAGAATAAGTGGTCTAAAAAAAAAGCCAATTAAGCAAGTTTCATTTAGAGAAGAATGCAGATTGGATTGCCAATATCATTCCCGTAAGAAGAAGAATGGTCGATTGTCAATTGACCAGATTTAAATAAGGCATGCCCAAAATATAATTTTTGCTCCCTATGTTAGAATTGCTAGTGGATAACACCTCCAACTATGATATGTTCTCCTTTATGGATGGATCATTGGGGTATAATTAGATCAAGTTGGCTCTTGAAGATGAGAAACACACATCATTTAGAACATTAATTGGTATTTATTGTTACATAGTCATGCCGTTCAGATTGAAGAATGCCATAGCTACATATTAGAGGGCCATGACATGCATCTTCAATGAGTTGATTCAACAGAAAGTAGAATGTTATGTTGGTGACCTTATCGTTAAAAGCATTGATCGAAAAGATCACCTTGAGGATTTCATTTGAAAGGATGTGAAGTATGAACTCAAGATGAATCTTCTTAAGTGTGTTTTTGGGGTTTTCAAGAAAATATCTTTGATATGTTGTAAGACATAATTGAGATTGACCTCAATAAATCAAGTTATCGTGAGATGCTCCACAAGAGTTCACCATTTATAAGGATAACTCGATTCATTTGATGTTTTATATCAAACCCGGAAGATACCAACCTTTGAGAAGCTAATGAAAAAGAACACTATTCAAATGAGACTTGGATTGCCAAGAAGCATTCAAGAGAATTAAAAGCATTTACTTAATCCACCAATCTATCCCTATCCTGTGGAAACCTCTTATCTTATACACTGCAGCTTTAGAGGAGTCCTTCAGGGCTTTACTAGCACAACACAATGAAGAAAATAAAGAAAATGAATTATATTGCATTAGTTGAAGATTATTAGGAGTTGAAGTACGCTACTCTCCTATAGAGAAACATTGTTTAGCATTGATATTTGTAGTTTGAGTTTCATTACATGCTTTCCAATAAAAGCACACTAATCTCGGTCGATGAAGTTCTTGATGATAAGACCAACATTGATAGTCGCTTAGCTCTATGGGTAGTACTCATTATAATTTGATATTACATACATACCATAGAAAGTTGTGAAGGGATAGTTCTTGGTAGACTTCGCACATCCTATCCCAAAGCACTCCTTAATGATGACTTTGATGAGCATTCTATTTATTAATGAAAGAGAAAACTTGCAAGAGTGGAGTTATTTGATGGAGAAGGCGGAGCTAGTATTGGCCTCATATTCATAACAAAGGAGGCATCATAAAACATTCGATGGCTTGATTGAACCTCAAACCAATAATGAAGCTTATTAGAGGCTTATAGTGGTCTTGAAGAAGTTACATATCCAAAATTTGCAAATTTTGGAGATTCTCACATCATCAATCAAGTTTTAGAATTTATAAGATCACAAGCTTGAGTTAACATATTATCATAAGTTCTCAAGCTAAAGAGACAAATTTTGAATGTTACATTGATATCTCATCTAGAAATATATAAATAGATTAGCTAAATATATAGACAAAGAGATGAAAGCATGAACGATGTGCATGTGTTAATAGAAGTTTTGACTCATCGAGTTCTACAGCCAGTGAATCCATATTCCTCATTGGAAGAGGGATCATCAAGTGTAAACAAATAGGATGCAATTTCGATTAATCCTCACACTTAATCAAAAATATTTAAAACTAAACAATGTCATGCTCAAAAGGAATGCAAATCCAAAGAACTTTAGAAGTACAACAAGAAGCCTTCATAGTACAAGAACATGATTGTGGACAACCCTTCATCAACTATTTTAAAGAAGGAAAATTAAGTAGCAAATCATTTGCCTATAATGGCAAAGAGAATACTCATATGCTTATGTCAATGATACTTTATATCACATGTCTTTGAATATCAAATGTTTGGGAAGTGAGAGGCTAGTAAAGTGATATCTAAATTCATGAAAGACTTTGTGGTGCACACCAATCAAGTTTTAAGATGTCAATCAAAATTCAGGATAGGTTATTATTGGCCATCAATGGTGAAAGATTGTATCGACTTGCAAAAAACATGTTATGAATGTCAAGTCCATGGAAAAATCATTCATCAACCTCCAAATCCACTACATCCAACATCATCTTGGTCATTTGAGTGTTAACGTATACATCGACCTATTGATCCACCATCATTAGTGTCATCGCTTATCAAAGAAGAACTAACTATTTTTCTAAGTTGGTCAAATCAAATTGTTATTGATCAAGTTATTGACTTCTTCACTCATAATGTTGTCTATATTTGGTATACCATGATGAGTCTTCTGTAAAGGCCCGCATTCAAGAGTACAAAGATAGATTTGTCGATCAATATAAAACTGACAATATTCATCAATTTATAATCCAAGAGCCACCGGTTTGACGTAAGCTTTTAATAAAACACTCATCAAGCTACTAAAAAAAGATCCACCGAGGAACAAAAGAGAGTGGCATATCAAAATTCTCAAGGTACAATGCATATAGAACTACTTACAAGATGCCAATTAAAGCACATTTTAATTTGAGTAAACCAATTTTCAGAAGTTGAACTATCATCACTTTCAGTAGCTATCCAAGATAATCTCACCAAGAAGAGAATGTCTACTTATGGATGGAAGAGCTTGACATGCTTGACAAATCATACTTCAAGCCCAACAAAGTTTAGAAATCTATCGGGAATGTCTAAAAGCTTTCAATAAGCGGCATCAAACTTTCCAAAGAGGAGAGTTGGTCTTAGTGTGAGAAGATATAATCTCTCACAAAAGAATTAGTGTAAATTTGAAGCTAATTGGAAGGCCTTACATCATAGAGAAGGTATACGAATGAGGAGCCTACTAGCTTATTGATTCAAGTGGTCGACGACCTATGACACCCATCGATGGTCAATAAAGACATTATGTCTAATGCATATGATTGCATGATTAGATAAACATTATATTCATGACTTCACATACATATATTTGAGGGGGGATTTATTGACCTATAAGTAATTTTCATATGGTTAATCAAGCAAATATATTGAAATTAGCAAGAATTAGATGCATCGTCATGAAAATGAGAGTTGAAAGCATATGAATCATGATCAAATTGATCAAGATGTCCTCTAACTATGAAATCAATAGCACCAATGCAATCAAAATATCAAAATTAATTAAAATTGATATCTTACATCGATAAATTACCATCCAATGAAAGAGAATAAATAGAATAGGAGATTTCACGCATATTAAAGTCGACGTCTCGACACTATCTAAATGAGCTCCTTTCGTGAAATGGACTACGTCAATGTCATCGAAGCATCGAAAGCTATTGAATAAGACCTTTTACGATCGATTTGATCAAGTGTGGAGCAAAAAGGAAGCTTTAGAGTGCGATAAATCCTAAATTAATCTCAAATTTGCTTTGATCCACCTCGAGATTGCCCAAATGACCTTGATTGTAAAACGGATTATGCCGTGGAATCTGGGACATCAAATTTACCTAAGAATGATACCCCATATTATGTGGGTTTAATTTTGGCAAGATTTTGCACAAATCTTGACGTGATTGGGTTATACGAGGATAAAGAAACTTATGATATTTATTTTTAATATGATAAACACAATATTTATAACTAATTTTATTTCAGAATTAATTTGAAATTAAATGTAGGCCTAAAAAGCTTTAATATTTTGAAAATCCTGCCTAAACTCTTAATGAAATAAACTAATTAGGCAATTAAGGCATCTTAATCTCTGCTCATAATGAAGTTTCTCATTTTTAATGTCGATTATTCTCTTCACTGAGGGATTGAAAGGGGCGCTCGGGTCTGGTCTCTATTTTTTTATCCTGCTCTCCCTCTCTCGTCCGCTCTCTCTCTGGCTCCTAATTCATTCGCAAGTGCACGATTCCTTCAATTAAAGCAGTCGATGCCTATTTTCCCATCCTACAACAAGCTGAAGCCCCATAAGCCTCCCTCTCTCTCCCTTATTTTTCTTCCAACCAGCATTCTACTGCCAAAACCCCATCCTTGTTCACATGAGGGAAGGAAAACTGAGCACTATTTTGTGCTTGGGCGACGGAATTAGGCCATCGAATCCTCGAGGCCTGTCTTTATCTTTGATTCTTCTTGATTTGCTTATTTCTTCTAATCCCACCTTCTCTTAATCCTGTCTACCCTCATAACTGCTACATCACATTACTTTTTTTATATATAGCTAATCCTCCTCGATCAATCCTCTGGTGTGGTGTTTGTTTTCGATTATGTGTATAGGGGTCACCATGCAGATCTGAGGGTGTACTTATTGAGGTGATTGGGTACGACATCAAGGAATGGTGCATTATCTCAAAAGATATAAATCACCACCCTACAATATACCTAATCATCTAATATGGATTTCTAAGGCATGATGGGTCTTCGAATATACCAGAGATTTTCCCCTACTTTACATGGATAAATAAAGCAAAGGTTATTTAAACCGGTTATAAAGTTCTTTATAGGGGCAAGCCCTAGAGTTAAATACATCATAAGGAAGGTGAGTTCTTTAGGAATACTCTCGATTAAAGTAGGCAATTATTGTCTCCAAAGATTTCAGAAATAGGACTATTAATAAATTGGCTATATTTGGAAAATCAATCAGGATAGATAAAAAAGGAGAGACTTATTATCAAAGCCAAAGGAAGATGAGTAGGGAATGCTCATGATACTAGGAAACCTAGTAAGCATTCCAACCTATCCTATAATTGGGCCTTATATATTTGAAATTAAGAGGATTAATTTTATTAAAGTTGATATTTTATTAAAAAACTAAGACTTATAATCCCACAACACAAGGGTGTGGAAATGTCTGAGAGGTGAGGATTTATGCTAGTAGCTAGAAGGAAACAACTACCTGGATCCTAAATCTAGGGAGCTTTGGTAAGAACCAAAATGTGACCTAAATCTATAAAATGGGTAAATGGTTTACCTACAAGAGGATAAACTACCATCACAACTTACAAATGACAGTGGTAGCAACTAACTCCTCTATGCTTTAAAACCAAGTAGGCATGTCATATGATTTTGCAAGATAGTTAGGTTGTTATTATTTAGAAAGAGAAACAAAAGTCCTTAAACCCACTCCCTAAAGAGATTAGAACATGAGTGGTATGACTAATGACTTAGTATAATGGGAATCATTTCAAAATTTATTTATATTTGACACTTCATTTTGATAAAGGCCATAGAATTTTTGTATGCCTAAATGCATATTGAAATGAGTTATGGGTCAAATCAAGAGAGAAGAGGGTGAAGCTCCATTAGGAGTTGCTATCATAGGTCAAGTTTCCCATGCATGTAAGAATGAAGGCCCTCATTTTTGCAAGAGTGGTAGAAGATGCATGCATGATATTAAACATATAACCATACAACTAAGGGGTTGCTAAATCTTTTAATTATCTTGGTTTAATTCCCAAGCTTTATGGTGAGGTTATAAGTTATTTATAAAATTTAGTTATGAGTTGTAGTTGGGGTAGACAATTTTTTTCTCTAAGAGCCTAAAATCCAGGCCACACATTAAATCACCAATCATAAAGAAATTATGAAATGGCTTGCCATTTCTATTGCTTAATTATAAATAAAACATCAAACAATTTATGAAGCCAATGTAAAAGAATAACAGGTCGGTGCAGTCGGGTATCACCGTACAAACCGAAAAGAGAAATGGGTAGCCGAGCTCTACCCTTATACAACCCGGTATATGAAAGAATAATTACAATTATAAATAAATAAATGCTATGGGGGGTCTTCTTATTTTCTTTCTTCATATCTCTTCCATTTCTTCATTTGGGTTCGCTTGCTCCAAAGGCATCACGGAGGCCTGCCAAGACAAAGACTTCTAGCCTCTGCTCATCCTAATGCCCCCATAACACTAATACTAATTCCTAATGTACAATTAAATTAAGAAAAAGAAAAGTAAATCTAACTACACTTGTAAAATAAGTGTTAGCTAAACACATCATATAACTCAAGCAATTATATGTATGATTTGTACTTAGCACCCTATACATGGGTAACCAAGTCCACCTATCCTAATTTAGATTATGCTTTGGGGTTAAGCAACCTGCAAAAGAGAGCATTTATATTTATTTTAAGTACCCCTTAAGCACAATCTCCTATAGAAAATATGATTAGGCTAATCACGGCCGAACATTCAGTCTATGAAGCAAACACCCTAACATCTAGTGTACAATAATACATCATAAAACCAAACATACATCAAAACATGCACCACCCTAACATAAGGCTAAAAGTGGTGACTTAATCTAAGGTGTGTGTATTAAGGCTTGTGTGGTATGCCTTAATTAGGCTTTGTTATAATTTTCTAAGTAAGAAAGGATTTAATTATAAAGGATGATTTGGATGATTTCACTTTAAGTGGCTCAATTGATTTGGAAGTTTTACATAATGTTTTCTTTTATTTCACTTAGATTACACTTAACAACTAAGTTTTATAAATGTAAGAAAAGAGAGGACCACCCTCCATTATCCCTACCTTAAGCCACATCTAAAGCATATTAATTTACCAATTATCTTTAATGAATGGATTATTACATATTTTAATTAATCCTAAGTTTAGGATCACTTTAAATAATCTCATTCGATATGAAAGACATCTTAAGATTAATTAGAGTTAATTATTATCACACAACACATGTTTGTTCATTTCTTTCATCCATATGTAGCATGAATATGATTAAGTCCTAAACATATCTATACATACAATATATTTTTTGGCACACATAAATGCATGATGCATGAATGATTTTTTTATAGAGAAAGAGGATTCTCATTCATTAGCTAAATACACATTCAAATGTATGAAAGTTCTAAGCAAGTACTTTGCCATTGTTTGACCAAGAGAATGAGGTAAGAACCTCCTTGGGGCTACTTAAAGCCATTCTTCCCTAGGTGTCTAGACTAGATACCTATTCTTAAATACATATGGATGTATAAACAACTATAAGATTGAAAATAATGCAAAAATTGTATTTTTATTTTAAATTATGCATATGGAATAAGGTGAGATTTTTATTAATTAGCCAAATGCACACAGAAGTGTATAAAAGTTATAAGTAAGTACTTTTCCATTGTTTGACCAGGAGAACAAGGTAGGAACCTCCTTGGGGCTACCTAAAGTTGTGCATCCCCAGGTGTCCAGACTAAATATACTCGCTATTCTTAAATACTCATGAGTGTACAAGCAACTATAAAAATATAATCCATGCAAGAATTATATTTTTGATTTATTTACACATGTGAGCTAAAATTCTATCTAAATTCTAACATGAATATACATAAGAATAAACCCAAGCAAGTGTTGTGTCCTTTTCAAATGAACTATACACTTGTTAATATTCATATCCTTATGTAAATTCATGAAGATTAAAGAAAAGAGAACTTCATATCACATGTTCTAAGTTGTAAGCACATACAAGCTTATAAATACTCATAATTATCATTACTCTATGTGTTATGGTTGATTTATATACTTTTAAAATAATTTTCTATTTAATAGTGATAATAGCCACACATATTTTTAATTTAAGCCAACACATGCAACTTCACATAAAGGAAACTATTTATTTTAATTAATTTTTAAAAGAAATGAATGCATGACTACAAGTGGCATACAACATTTTAATATGATTAGAAAGAAATAAAGAAACACAAGCATGTAATTTCATTTAATCCAACTAATTCCTAAGAACAATCACATTAAATAAGCATATTTAAAATAAACCAAAGTTTCTTAAAGTCACTTTTGATTTTATGTTTAATTTGATTTAAGAGATGTGAGAAAGATTTGCTAATCCTAATCCCATCCCCCATATGTGTGAGTTAATTTGATTTAATAAGAAGCAATTAGATTGATTTTATGGATTGATTAAGTTAAGCATAGATTAAATCAATTAATTAAACCCTTACCTTTGTTACCTTAAAGTAATTAATTAAATAATTATGAGCCACATGATATGCATGAAAAATAAATTTCAATAATCCTAAAAAATGAATGGGCCTAATGCAATTAGCTTATAATTAATAATTAATTAGGTTGAGGAACTTAATTAAGTACTTTTATGGCTTCTCCGCACATATAGTTTAGCCATAATTTCCTTAAATAGCTTTAGGTTATTAAACACCTAAAGATCTACCCAAGAAACTTAATTAGATGAGATCTGGAATGATTATGATTTTAATTTGATTAATTAAGCTAGTTATAATTAATGAATTAAACCATTAATTAGTTTCAAGTCAAGTGAAATGAACTTAGAGAAAAGAAAGTGAAAGAGGTCCCAATCTCATTCCCCATGCCCATTCACTATTCCACAATGATTAGAAAGATTAATTAATGGTTTCCTTACTATTTAGAATGTTAATTAATCACCTAATTAATTAAGAAAATAATTTGGGCTAAGATAAGTAATTTCCCTAATTAACCAAGCAATAAATATAAATAAAATTATGGGGGTAGGGTCTTCCCTTAATCAACCTTAGAAAGTTTGGAATTAATTTCTTGAGTAATTAGAGAGTAATTAAGCTAATTAAGTTTTAAATTAAACCCAAATTAAGCCTTAATTACTATTCAAGATCAATTGAATTAATTTTATTAAATTCTCCTCTGAAATATCTTTAAAATGAGTATTTATTTGTATTATTTGGTTTTTTTACAATTTGTTATGATTTTCTAAATTTCAATTGATTTAAGTGATTTTTCATGATTTTTATAAAGTCCATTAATTTATTTTTGTTAAAATAGACCATTTAAGCTTCAAAATATTATATCCTCCAATCCATAAATTATTTTGACTTGAAATTTCTATGGTGGGTGTATTTTAAATTCAATTTAAATCTCTAAAAATTTCAACTTAATCTGATATGTATTTTTAATGCAATTGATGAAATTTGATTTCCCACTAAAACTCAAATTAAGCTGAGAATATTTAGTGAAATTTGGGGTTTTAGAATTGTTGGATGTCTCTCGGAAAGACAAATCCAATGAGCCCTTGTTTATAATTTTTAGTTAAGTATTTTATTTTCTATGAATTTTTGAAGTTTCAGGTGATTTAAATAATTTTTAAAATAAAAATGCTTAATTTCTACCCTAGTTTTTTAGCAACGGCAGCAACTTCGGTGCCACATGACGTGTCGCGATTGGGTACTATTCCACATGGTGCACGTGTGTCACATGTGGCAATGGGTTGGTTGGCATGATGCCGTGAGTGAGTGAGAAAACGTGGATGAATAGGTCCACACGCGATCATTTTGAACCATCGATCGCATTGGGATGGTCCAAATCTGATCCATGGGATGAGAGGGATGAAATAAGCATCTAATGCATCTCAGCTGTTCGATCCACAAGCATAGAATCAGGCGACTGCTATTTTCCAACTGATGAAATCGATTGGATTACTGTGCAACCGAGAGAGATTTTGGAATTTTTGTGAAATTTGAACATGAAATCTTGCCCGAATGGGCTCATTTTCACATTGATTCACACCAGAAAGCTCATATTTTTATATTGGGATGAAAGAAAATGAAATACAGAGTTTCTTAGAAAATTCCTAAAAATTGCACAAGAAAATGTCACAAACAAAAGCTCCTAAGATAGGCTACGATTCTTGAAAATTACCTCAATGTGGATGATTTTTGGCGGTGATGATCCTAGCACCCTCTTAAGTGGGGGAAGAAGCCTTGGAATGAGCCTAGACCTTTGCCTTCACTTCAGAATGGTGTGTTCTCCAATTGTTGCCACTTCTCTTCGGAATCCACTTGATTTTGTTTGCTTCTACTCAAAAACCAAGTGAGAATGGTTGCTGGTTACCTTGGGAACTCTAGGAGAATGGAATGAGAGTGGGAGGAGGAGTTTTGGTGTTTCTAATTCTCTAGTTTCCAATGTGGCCAAAAATTCCCTTATTTTATGATTTTTTTGCTCCTAATGGGTGTCCTTTGGTTTGGGGTGGTTGGGAATGGAAGGGAATCATCATAGGTGGCTCATTTTGGTTGGCTAAGGCATGGAAAGTGGGTATCATAAAGGACAAATGGATGTCGTAGCAAGGGGAGGTGGAAGTTCTTCATGCCAAGTGTTCTAATGGGAGAGGTGAGGTGAATTCACCTCCCCATGAGTCATGCTACCCCAACCACCTCATAGGTCAGATGATCAGTGTCCTTGGTGCCTAGGTGGACTAATGGATGAGTGCCAAGTTGCCAAGGAAGAAAAATGACCATTTGGGCAAGTGTCATTTCTCATGGGATGCCCTTGACCCAAGGGAAAAGTTCTCATTTGGTATTAGATTTGATTTGAGTAGATTTGAAATGAGTTAAAAGTGAGGACCAAATTTCATGTCATTTGTAGTTCATTTGGTTTAATTTGTGTCAATTTGACCAATTTGGGCCAAATTGGGTCAAATTGGGTTAGGTTGGATTTGACTTGAGTTGATATTGATTTGGTTTGATGATTGTGGATCTCATTTATACTTGGATAGATGATTGATGCAATGATTGATTCAAGAGAAAATTCATTTGTTTTGACTTGATTTGGATAGGATTTGGTTAAGTCTAAGAAATGGGCTCAAAAAGGCTTGAATTGGGTTTTTTTGGTTAGATTTTGGACTTGGTTTTGGTCATGTGAATTTATATTTTATTTATATTTTGGGGTATAAATAAAGATATAAATGATTCATGAGAAAATCACTTGATTTTAGAGTGATTTGGAAGCTAATTTGACTAAGCTTAAGGGGGAAGGCCAAAAGGGCATAAGTAGGGAGTTGATTTAGTTTGATTTATTTTTGGTCATTGAAAGGTGGGTTTCATTTATATTTATGAATATAAATGATGGAGTAATTAGTTTATAAAGAAATCAATTGATTTTGGGTTGATTTATATGAGATTTGGCTAAGTCATTGGAGGTAAGTCCATATAGCTTAAAAAGGGTTTTGATAGGATTTGGATTTAGTTTGATTTAGTTTTGGCTATTTGAGTTTATATCTCATTTATGTATGTGAGTATAAATGAAGATATAAATGATTCATGAAGAGATCAATCAAATTTGGGTTGAATTGGGTGGAGATTTGGCTAGGTTTGTGGAATTCAACCATAAGGCTTTGAAGTGGATTTTGATTTTGGATTCTAATTATTTGGTTTGGAATTTGGATTTGGATTTGGTAAATGATTGAGGGATTGAATTGATCTTGGAGAAAGTCAATTGAATTTGGATTGATTTGAATTTGGTTAAGGTTAAGTCCATAAGATGAAATCAAATGGCTTAGAAAGGGTTTTGATTTTGGATTTGATTATGAGTTTCAATCATTTGGTTTGGAATTTGGATTAAGGTTTGGTGTTTAAGTTGAATTTGAGGCTTGGTTTGATAAGAAAATCATGGATTGTGTTTCGCTATAGGATAGGTAAGTTTTCCTAAGTCCATAAAGCATAACCTATTCTATGGCTAACTTCTAAGTCTCTAGGCTTAGGTTAAGTGTTCACTTAATCACTAGAAGTGTCTTAAGACTAAAGAGCTCTTAGTATCTATAAGAGTCCTAGATCTATGATGAGGAAGTTGAGAACTCACTGTAAAAGTGAGGTCAACAAACAGACCCCCAACAAGTGTGGTGTAATGACAAGGCACATACATTTGAGATGATCAACAATGTCCAAAGGATCGCAAGCGCTAAATGAAAAGATCTATCCCTAAACCTAAGGTGCAGAAAGAATCAAGATCTTAGTGCAATGCAACTCAACTCATGCTAAGGGCATAAGGGAGAAAGAAAGGATCAACTAAGGGATCAAGTATGTGAACCTTCCACTAGGGAAACATGTTCAGATTATTCATAAAGAGGATAAGGGCTTGTGTTTGATCATAAACATGATTTGGGGGAAAAGATCTGCAAGGGATTAGGATTTATATCCCATCGGGGATGAGTGCATGAACCTTCCACTAGGAAGCAGGTTCAAATTATCTGCTTGGGATAAGGATTTGATTTGGTTTGATTTTGTGGGGCTCCACTAAGGAGAGGATATGATTCACACCTCATTGGGGAGAAATTTGATTTGATTTTAAGGGCACATCTGCTAGAGATATGAGCTTGGATCTGCTTGGGATAAGGTGGATTTAATATATGAATTTCCTTAGTTTATTTTGGGGAAGAATCCATTAGGGATAAGAGTGGATAGATTTAATTTAGACTCCACCATGGAAAGATAGTGGATTTAATAAAATGGATGATGGATCCACTAAGCAGGGGGTATATCAGCCTTGTCCTATCTCAGATTTACAAATCCAAATGAAAACTCTACCATCAATGAGATAGGACTAACCAACCTAAGGGTTTCCTTTCGGTGCATAATGGTCAAGTCAGGAAGAAAGCTTGTAGACTTGCATCCTCCTAAACAAGGAACCACTAGGGTGATCTGCTGGTAGCATAATAAATCAAACCCTACCTAAGGCGACTATTGAGTGAATGCCATTGTGGACTCATATCAACTCAAAAATAGTCAAAATTAATTTTATTTTAGATGGACCCTATCACGTATAATGGATCCATTAAGAAGGCTAATATTAGCCTAATCTTATCTTAGATTTACAAATCCAAAAGGATAGTCTACTATCCACGGTGAGCTAACCAACCTAAGGGTGCCTTTCGATGTGCAATGGTCAAGTCAGGAAGAAAGCTTATAGACTTATATCTTCCTAAATAAGGAACCACTAGGTGATCTATAGATAGCACAACAAATCAAACCTAATTTAAGGTGACTGTTGGGTGAATGCCATCGTGGACTCATGTCAACTAAAAAAAAAGTCAAAATTAATTTAATTTTAGATGGACTCTATCGGTGTCTGATGGATCCACTAAGAAGGGGCTAATATCAGCCTAGTCATATCTTAGATTTACAAATCAAAAGGGTTAGTCTACCAGCCGTGGGGTAGAGCTAACCAACATAAGGGGTGCCTTTTAGTGTGCAATGATCAAGTTAGGAAGAAAGCTTATAGACTTACACCTTCCTAAATAAGGAACCATTGGGGTGATCGGTTGATAGCACAATAAATCAAACCCGACCTAAGGCGATTATTGAGTGAATGCTATTGTGGACTCATATCAACTCAAAAATAGTCAAAATTAATTTCATTTTTGATGGAGCCTATTGGTGTGCGATGGATACACTAAGAAGGGGCTAATATCAGCCTAGTCCTATCTTAGATTTACAAATCCGAAGGGATAGTCTATTGGCCGTGGAGTAGAGCTAACCAACCTAAGGGGTGCCTTTCAGTGTACAATGGTCAAGTCAGGAAGAAAGCTTGTAGACTTACACCTTCCTAAACAAGGAACCACTGGGGTGATTAGTTGATAGTACAATAAATCAAACCTGACCTAAGACTATTTGTCAGTGTGCAATAGTCATGCTGGAGAGAATGCATAATAGACTTATATCTTCCAAAGCAAGGATGACTGCTGGGGTGACCTATTGGTGGCACAACATGTCAAACTTGACCTAAGGGCAACTACTGAGAGAGTGCCAACTCGGGGACTTATCTCAACTCAAGAGTAGTCAGGCGATTCCTATAGGGAGTTTTGCTGACACTACTTTAAAGATATGATGCTTGCTTGGGAAAAGGTACTGTTGGGGGTTTCCTCCTAATCCATAAGCAAATATATATATATATATATATATATATATATATATATTGTTTATATGTTTGCATGGAACCTGTTGGTATGCGAGAGACCACACTGAGAAGGAGCTTATATCAGCCTAGTCCTATCTCAGACTTACTAGATGAAGGGAGAATCTACATATCCGCAAGATGAATTCTCCAACCATAGGGGTGGCTATTAGGAAAGGGGGACTGTCCAATCTAAGAGTAACTTGGGTAGTGTCTAAATGGTGTTGCAAAGGATGTGATCCAAATAGAGTGCCCACAGGGGAGGTGTCACTAGGGGCTTTATCCAGGACCTTCTAAAAGAAAGCATGTAGGTATATGGTGGCCAACTCCAGGAAAAAACTTGTAAACTTACATCTTCCATGAGTGGTGTATCCACTGGGTGGGTCACTGTCAGCATAGAGATGACCAACCAACCTATGGTGCCCATCAATTTGAGATGATTAATATAAGAGGAATGCTTGAAGGCTTAGATCTTCATAGATGGAAATGATCATTGGGATAGTCTATCATCGGCGGGATAGATGCTATCCGACCTAAGGCAACTACTAAGCGAGGGAGTCACGTGTAATGACTAGACTCAGACTAAAGCAGTCAAAAGGAAAGGAGCCACTGGGGGACTTATCCTTAGCCTCAAATATACTTGACCCAGTCAGTGCATGATGGCTAGTCCAAGAACAAAGCATGTAGGCTTACATCCTCTTAAATGAAGTCAACATAATGTAGCTTACCAGCTGCACAGTAAAGCCTACCAAACTAACAAGGTGCTCATCGATTTGCAATGGTAAAGTTAGAAAGAAAGCTTATAGACTTACATCCTCCTGACAAGTAACCACTGGGGTGACACACTAACAAGGTAGCATGTCAGCCCGACCTAGAGCAGCTAATGAGTGAGTGCCACAGGGGGCTTTATCCCACATCAAAGTAGCCGAGATAGAAGATATGTGTTTATTTTATATGTAGTTGTGTGTAGTTTATGTTGGTGTCGTGTTACTAAAGGATAGGATGCTGCTTGGGTTCTTACACCTACCCTAAACACATCGTGGCAGATTCGCAAATGAAGATGTTCCTAAACATGGAAGAGATAGAACTTGAGATGAAATTTTTTTTTATTGATAATTGATTTGAAATAATATTTATGAATAATATTGCTTTAGGTAGAGCCCATTGATTGGAAGCATTGGGTGCTCTCCCTTACAATTTATAAGTTGATAAGATGCTCCTTGGTAGGCCTTCTCTATGGTAAAAGGGCTTTCCCAAGTGGGTTCAAACTTTCCACCCATCTTTCGACGGATAATAAATGGTCTCCTTATAATAAAACAAGGTCTCCTACTTGAAAAGCTCAAGGATGGACTAAGTTGTTATGAGCTTGAATCATTTTTGCTTTGTACAACTCGAGGTTTTGGCATGCCCAGGTATTTCTCCTCCAAATCTTTGAGCTCTTCTAACCGCAACTTGGTGTTATGCTCCATGGTAACCTTGCTACCCACAGCTATCCTTAATGATGGGAGTTGGACTTCTAATTGTAGAACTATTGCAGACCCATACACTAAGAAGAAAGGGGTAGATTGAGTTGGAGTTCTATAAGTGGTGTGGTAAGCCCACAAGTCTTCAACTAACTACTCATGCCACTGTCGCTTGTTGTCATCGAGTGTCTTCTTTAATCATTAGATGAGAGTTTTGTTGAAGGCTTCTACCAAACCATCTGCCCTTAGGTAATAGATGGTAGAATATCTTCAATCTATGCCGTGTCTCAGGGCAAAGCTATTGATTTTAGTGCTCTTGAATGTAGTACCATTATCAGATATAATTCATCGAGGCACCCAAATTATATATGATATGATTTCTAAAAAATTGGAGCACATGTTGAGCTGTAACCTCTCTGAGTGGGATTGCCTCTGCCCACTTGAAAAAGTAGTCGATGGCAGCTAGAATGAACTGATGACCCTTGGAAGAAGGAGGATCAATCGGACCCACTTTGTCGGTACTCCAACACTTAAATGGCCATGAGGCCAATGTAAGATGCATAATGTCAGGTGGTTGGTGTAGGACCACACCGTGGAGCTGACATTGGTGGCATCTCCTAGCTACATCCATATAATCTATGATCATCAAAGGCTAGCAGTATCCTAGTCTCTTGATCTTGGCTTTCATCTTCGGATCGGATTGATGTGCTCCACATAAACCTGAATGCACCTCAGTCATGATCTATACGAGCTTCATGTCTGTCTAGACAATGTAACCACATATGATCGAAGGACTGCCGATACAAGGTGCCATCTATGAGAGCGTATGAAAGGGCTCTCTGCTTCACCTGATGTGCTAGTGACTTCTCTTAAGGTAGTTACCCTATATTTAGATAATCCATGAATGATTGCCTCCAATCTGACTCCTCATCCTTTTTGGCAATGGTAACC
This sequence comes from Cymbidium sinense, assembly GCA_021442155.1. Classification (NCBI taxonomy): domain Eukaryota; kingdom Viridiplantae; phylum Streptophyta; class Magnoliopsida; order Asparagales; family Orchidaceae; genus Cymbidium; species Cymbidium sinense. The sequence continues at coordinate 168,263,003 of CM038218.1, read as the reverse complement.
TCCCTTTTAAGAGAGTATTTTTTGATGAGTTCAGTATCAATAGAGATATGACTTGTCTATTTTGGACCTTTATTGGTATGGACTCATCTTCCAGTCATGCCAACTCTTTGGCAAGCTTAGCTAATGCATCTTCTGCATTCTCTTCTCGAGGAATCTCATAGATGGTAACCTCTAAGATTTGGGCCAACAACTCCATAGTATACTTGTGGGTACGATGGAGCTTAGGCTTTAGAACTTTGTAAGACCCATTAATTTTTGGTTGATAATTAACTAAGAATCCCCGAAGATGTTGATACTCTAGATACATAGCATAATGGCTTACTCCAGATTGATAATTAGAGCCTCATATTTAGCTTCATTGTTGGTGCATGGATTGGACAGATGATATGAAAATCTCATCACATCGTGGTCCTAAGTTAGGAGAACTATTCCTACCCATGCCTTTCCTGGAAGAGTAGATCATGATTCTTCTGCCTTTTGAAAGGAAGCCATACCATCAAAATACATCTCCTAGTGGTGAATGCTAGTTTCCCATAAGTTCATGATTTGTTCATCAGGGAGGTCATCACTAAGTGGGGAATCAATAGGAAGTGGGTGTGCTGCTAAGAAATCTGCTAGTGCCTATCCTTTCACCGCATGGAGGGGTACAAAAGTGATGTAAAATTATGATATAATCATGGACCAATGCATCAACTGTCCGGATAGTGTCGGTCATGTCATGAGATATTATAGTGGATTGATCCTAGAATCAAGTTCACCTTATGAGAAAGCATGTAGTGTCGTAGCTTTTGGGATGCAAAGATTAAAGCTAGGAAATGCTTTTCAATAGGTGGATAATTTGCCTCAGTAGGGATTAGATGATGATTGAGATAGTTGAGCACATTGTTTTCACTTCATCATTAGTTTTGACCAACAAAGTGCCAAGGGAGTCATCTAATGCGGCAATATATAGTATGAGCGGCTTGCCCGTGATAGGGGTTATTAGAACTAGTAGTGTCATTAGGTAGTGCTTGATATATTTGAAGGCATGTTGGCGCTTATCATCCCACTTGAACTTGGCATGCATCTTTCTGATAGGTTGGATATGAAGCATCTTAGATATGCCAATCGCCCTTGGAATGTTTTCAGTTCCTAAGTTGATTTCTTTGGGCTCATCGATGGTTGAACTGATCTCCTCTTTGAACTCTGGTGGTGCATCCTTGACTTCAATGTCATTTGGATCATCTAAAATTTTTAAGCACACCTCCTCATATGAGTTAATGATCCTATCAGATTCCAAATGATTGGTGATGACTAGGCAATGATTGTCATCATCGACTGGACCCACTGTACCAAATCCTAGTCTTGGTCTTGATTGAGGATGTCTGGATCGATTGTCCCATAACCTTTCAAAGTAGTCTGACCTATGTTCGGATCATGGGATTAATCCCTTCTTTGCTAAATTAAGAACACAAGGCAAATACTAATCAAAAGATAATTGTATTAAATCTTTATATGAATTATCTTCAAGTTCAACATCAGCTTCGTGACTTGATGATGATGCTCCCAAAAAGAACCTCTGAGTTTTCCAATCTATGGATGACTTAGGGGCTTCCTTAACTACCAAACCCTCAACTTTATGGGAAGAAAGTGGAGTTAGAGCTAAGGTTCCCAACTGGCTCCTGACTATCTCATATGCAGACTTGGATACATTTTTGCTTTGCTTTGGAGCCCAGTCTTCATCACTATCATGCTCAAATGTCACCTCAAAAGGGATCCACTGCTGAGAAGAGTCAGTTGGAGTGCTAACCACATAAGACTCATCCTCTGAACTAGATTCTAAGTCTATGTGGATAACAGGTGTACTCCTGGTGGCTGGAACATACCTCATACTGTGTGGCCAATAGAGAGGCTTTTCCCCTCAAGGCTGCCTCTAAATTATCCTCTACCTCTGCCTAGTGGAGGTCGAGTCATCTTACCTATATGTTCAAATGGAGTAACAAATTATGGGTATAATCTAATGTCAGGCTCTATATCTTCCCCTGAGTTCATGTCTCACTCTCTTTTATTTTCATTTTCTTTCTCTTTTTTCTTTTCTTTTTCTAATTCTTTTTATATTTTCTTTTCTTTCTTTTTGTCCCTCATGGGGATCTTGACTAGATTCGTGAGAATGGACTTGTTGGTTTTGGGGAAGTAAATAGGCTGCATCCTCATATATACCGACCTTATGAACTCTGAATGGTTTGAGATCTCCTTTGATGCAGTACTCAATTCCACCTCTCATGAACTTCATGCACTAATATAGAGATGATGGAACTATGTTGTTCTCATGTATCCATGGTTTCCCAAGCAAAGCATTGAAAGATGTATTCGAGTCTATGATATGAAACTTGGATTCAGTCTTCCAATCATCTATCTCTAATGGCAACACTATGGAGCCTAAGGCCCTCTCACCTTGTTCATTGAATCCTCTCAATGTCATCCTCTCTTTTCAAAGTTTGGAGATGTTAATCATCAAGTAGACAAGGGTTTTTAAACTCATAATTTTGACTTATGCACCTTGGTCAACCATATCTATTGATAACATGTATTTGCCAATGTCCACTGTAATGTAAAGAGGGCGGTTATGCTTGGTCATTCCTAGAAGCAAGTCTTCATCACTGAATGTAACTACTAAGATGTCCTTTGAGGTGTGTGCCTCCTCTTTAGTAGAAATCAACTGAGGTAAGCATATCTCTAGATCAGAAAGAGCCTTGTTTAGAGATTCCCTCATCTCTTTGGATAAGATAAAGGCATCATATATGCTTAACTTAGCTGGCAACTTTTTAAGATGTGTTAAGATGTTGTAATCAACTCTAACTTGGTCCTCCATAAGCATATCTATGTGTGGAGCATCCTGTGGAGGGGATATCTGCTCACTGGAACCAATGACTTGTTTACCCTTATCAAGAGGTGCTACCCTAGGAGGTAGAAATTTGCCACTACGTAGGTTGACTTCAGTGACTTCTTGGAATGATGAACTTGTGAAAAGTTCTACTTTCTCATCAGGTATACCTACAACTTTGGAGTCAATTGACTCTAAGTCAATCTCAAGAGGTGAACCCAATTAATTTAGAAAGGGAAAGTCTGATTCTGAATCAGAAGAGAGTGGATCAGAATGACTAGAGCTATCATTATTATTTTCTATACTTGGAGAGTTTTCAAGAGGAATAAAATCTAAAGTATTAGAAGTGGACAAGATGTAAGTGAAAGGAGCTAGTGGAGAAAGAAGTAGTAGCTTCAACTATGGATGGAGTGCTGGACTCATACGGTGGTTGTGCTACTGAACTATCTAGGCAAGTAAGGTGGAGTGCTACTGTTGCTGGGTTATCACCTTCTTCAAGTTGACTTTGCAACTTGCAAAACCTTCCTTAATGTTGGAGGTTTGAGCTGCCTTAGGCACTTGTAGAGAGAGTTTCTTAATTTTAGAAATTATTTTTTTAGAGGTTTGGGATAAGGCAATATCCCAACCTTCTTTTGTCTTAAGAGCTGTGTGGCGTTCCTTTCCTTTGATTGCTTCAATTGTTGTTGTTTGATTTTATATTTTGATCTTGAGTCAGAGCCCACATTTCAATAATTTTGGTTACGTTGAATGGGGTTCAAATTGCATGGAGAGATTTGTAGAATTGGAGGAGAACCTTTCACCTTGATGTTAACATGAATTATTGATTTTGATTTATCTTTTATGAGTTAGAACCCTCATTTAGCAAATTTAGGTATATTAAATGGGGTTCTATTGAAGATATTTATGATGTGAGGAGAGATATGATTTTGATTTAGAACCCATACTCAACCAATTTAAGTAGGTTGGGCGGGGTTCAAATATTTGGAGTGACCTTTGAAGATATTTGTATTGTGTGTCTTATTTGCAAATTTTGATTTGGAAAAACCTTTACTTAGCAAATTCAGGTATGCTAGAAAGGTTTTGATTATATGTTTGAAAAGTTTGTGAAAACATCTTTGCTTGTGATGGTTGTTTGTTATGTGTGTGATATATGTTGATTTGATTTGAAAGTGAGGCTTCTTACATAACAAATTTGGTATGTTAAGTAGAGGCCAATTGTGTCTGATATGTGTTTGTTTGACTTGGAAAATGAGGCTCTTACTTAACAAATTTGGTATATTAAGTGGGAGCCAAGTTTGATTTGATATGTTTTTGTTTGCTTTTAAAAATGAGATTCTTACTTAACAAATTTGGTATTGTTGACCTCATTTTTAGAATGAGCTCTCAACCCCTCCATCTTAGACATAGGACTTCTCTTAGACTTTAAGATTTCTTAGTCTTAAGACACATCTAGTGATTTGGTGGACACTCAACCTAGCCCTAGCGACTTAGAAGCATTAGCCATAGGAATAGGTCATGCCTTAGGGGTGTTAGGAAAATTTGCCTACCCTTAGCTTGAACCACTCCTCACCTTCCTTCCTTCAAGTCAAGTTCCAAATCAATCTTATTTGATTTTCTCCAAACTCAAATCAATGCCACATGATTGAAATCCATGATTGAAACCTTGAAGGGAATTTTAAACTCCAAAATTTCTTAAGTCCTTTAAATTTTCTCTTAAGGACTTATGCAAAATCATCTTCAAAGCAATTCAAACTCATGAGATTTTCCCATAACTCATTTATATTCTCATTTATATTCACATATATAAATGAAATATAAATATAAATCAATCAAATCTAAACCAAAATTTCAAACTCCAAATTCCAAAAATTTTCTAAGTCCATTAATTTCCTTTTAAAGACTTATCCAAAATCATGATCAAATCAAATCAAAATATGAGATTTTCTCATAACTCATTTTATATTCTGTTTATGTTCACATATATAAATGAAATATAAATATAAATCAATCAAATCTAAATCCAAAATTCAAATTCCTACTCCAAAAATTTCTAAGTCCTTTAAATTTCTTCTTAAGGACTTATCCAAAATCAAATCTATGAGATTTTCTCATAACTCATTTATATTCTCATCTATATTCACATATATAAATGAAGTATAAATATAAATCAATCAAATCTAAATCCAAAATTCAAATTCAAAAATTCCAAATCTTTCCTAAAATTCCTTCTTTCTTAAAGACTTAGCTTAGATCATGATCAAATTATTCCAAATTCATGAAATTTTCTCATAATCCATTTATATTTTCATTTATATTGACATATATAAATGAAATATAAGTTCAAACAATCAAAACCAATTCCAAAAATCAAACTCAAATCCATTCAAAATCCAACCTAAGTCTTTCAAGTCAAAATCTTGAACTTAGCCAAATCAACTTCAAATCAAACCAAACTCTTGATTTTTCTTCATGATTCAATCAATCCTTCATGATTCAATCACATATATAAATGGAATATAAATATAAATCAATCAAATCTAAATCCAAAATTCAAATTCAAAAATTCCAAATCTTTCCTAAGTCCTTTAAATTCCCTCTTAAAAGACTTAGCTTAGATCATGATCAAATCATTTCGAATTCATGAAATTTTCTCATAATCCATTTATATTATCATTTATATTCACATATATAAATGAAATATAAGTTCAAACAATCAAAACCAATTCCAAAAATCAAACTCAAATCCATTCAAAATCCAACCTAAGTCTTTCAAGTCAAAATCTTGAACTTAGCCAAATCAACTTCAAATCAAGCCAAACTCTTGATTTTCTTCATGATTCAATCAATCCTTCAATCATGAATCAAATATAAATACAAACTTCAATCACCAAATCAAAACTCAATTCAAAAATCAAACCCCAAATCCATTCATGTTCTTCCTTTGAATATGAAATTGTCAAATGAATCAAAACCCATTTGACTTCAAACCACTTGAAATGGATTTATATTTCAATCATAAGTCCATATACAAGTTCAATCAAACTCAAATCAAGCTTTGACCAAGACATATGACCCACTTAGGCTCACTTGACCCAAAGTGACCTAAAGTACCCTTATGAGCCAAATTCTAATCCTATTTAAATTGGATTGAATCAAACTCACCTATGCCTCTTATCATGATCAACAATCATCATGAGATGATCAATCACCCAAATTGGGTCAAACCAAGTCAAACTTAAGGGTTGACCAAGTGAACACTTAGCCAAATTGAAACTAACATAGCCAAAATCCACCATAAGCCAAATTGATTGAAACCATTGATCTAAGTTCATTCATGACCAATGTTTGAAATTGACCAAGTCAACATTTGAGCCTAACCTAGCCCAATTGGCCACTTGACCCAAGTTGACCCAACTTGACCTAAAATGTCAAAATGTGTCAAAACTTGATCTAAGCCAAATTGATTAAAACCAATAGGTCAAGTTCATTCCAAATCACTTGTTGAACTTGACCAAAGCATCTATTGGCCAACTAGACCTAACCTAGCCCAATTGACCTTGAACTCAACTTGACCTAAAGGGTCATGTTGAGCCAAATTCAAACTTAACCAAAATTGATTAGAAACAAAGATACCAATCCACTTCATATGACTAACCAAACCTAAACCTACCCATGACCTAGCTCAAATAGGTCAAATGGGTCAAATTGGTCAACTTGACCCATTTGACCTAAATGAAGTCATGAACCAAATTCAAACCTAAACCAAATTGAATCAAACCAAAGCCACCAAAACATTTCAAATGGTCATATGAACTTGACCCAACCCTTGGTTTGGCCCAATTTGACCAATTGGTCAACTTGACCCAGTTGACCCATTTTGACCTAAATGCAACATGAGCCAAACCATACCAAATGAACTCCAAATCTAATGAAACTTGGACAAACCTATTTTCTCAACGTACAACATATCTAAATTCAAAAATTAGCCAAATGACCATTCTACCTCTAGGCCATAGAACAAATTTTGGTCAAATCCATGGAGAATTTGGTCAATTCCTCTTCACACCTACTTGATACTTTCATAATAGGTCAAGTAGATCCTATGGTGGGTGGTGCACCCAACCCAATGGGTTTGGGTCAGCCCAACTTGGCCCAAGGCCAAAACTGAGCACATGGCTCAAATTGGCCACATGGGATTCATGCTCCCACTCAAATTTGAAGCACATGGGGAGTTACCACTCCACTCCCTAGCCCAAACTGACCATGTGAAAACCTCTAATAGACCAAACAACCCACTGCCTAAGGTCAATTGGATAAAAATGGCAAGTGGAGCTTCGGCCGTCCGATTGCTTAAGGGGGAGATATACTCCCCCTAATTCACTTCAATTCAACTGAGCCTAATTCGATTGAGTAAGGGAGAGTCATAGAAGACATTCTTGAGTGATCCTAAGTTCTTTAGAGGAAGTTAGAAGTTGCCATTTCTCATTTCCTTAAGCAAAAATAGGGGAGCTCCAAGGATTTGCCAATTTACTCCATACTCAATCTCAACCAAATTCACTTTGCACACTCCACCAGAGGGTCAAGTCGAGCTTGCCCAAGCCCTTTCCCAAGCTCCAAAGGCAAGGGGAGATCTACTTCAATCAAAACTGAGCTCAATAGGAGGAGGAGTTGGTCCATAGAGCTATCCACTTAACCTCAAGAGCTAAGACTTTCACCAAAGCTTCATCTCAACCAGATGAAGCTCCTCCAAGAGAATCGAGTCGGTGATCACCTTCAATGAGGTTAGACATTTTCTGATCACTAAACTCCATGTGTGTTGGTCCTTTGTGAAAGGAATGTTAATGGCATGAGATTTCAACCGTTAGATGTGCTTTCCATTAGGGTTATATGGTGTGTGCAAAATTTCATCCCAATCTGAGTTCAATCGAGCTCGGATCAAGGCCTAGAACATGGACGATCTCCATGGATCATAGGCTTTATCAGGGATAGATCTCTGGCCATCCATCTACACATTTTGGATGGACGGCCGAGATTAAACACACATTTTAGATCTAATTTATCCTTTTAAAATTATGGATTAAATTCTAGCCATTCGATCCTTGATCGAATGCCGAGGCCAAAACACGTAGCGCCACCACCGGTGCTACAACGTGACATTTAAGTGGCCACTCAGCGCTTGCCGTGTGTAAAGTGCAGATGAGTCACCACTTACGTGGCACACCGTAGGATTAAGGGATTAATTAAGGTATTAAATAATTTTAATTAATCATCTAAACTTCAAAAATTCATATCTCTCTAAAAAAATAAGAAAAATATGAGGTAAATTGCCACTGAAAGATAATTTAATCTAGAATATTCTAAAATTAGTTTTAATTGATTTTGAATATTGTATTTCTCTGATTTTGTTTTTTATTGGAAATTTTACTTTGCTAATTACTCCTTAATTAGTCCACTGATTAATCTCAAACTTCTTGTGTGTATTTTGGGGATGACTTCTACCTCCCCTAATTTTCTTGACATTTATTGGTAGCTTAATTGGGGGAATTGCTAATTCATTTTCTAATTACCCCTTAATGTAATTAAGGTTAATTAAGGGTTTGATTAGTGGTTTAACCCTTTGTTGAAGCTAATTAAGGTCTGTTTCAATGAATAGGAGGTTTAGAGAATAATTTTGGGGCATTTCCCCTAAGCTATTCCTTGAACCCCCTTTTTTCTTCCTTAATCCTCTCTTAATTAAGGTCTAATTCACTAATTACCCTCATAATTAATTTCTTAAAATTCTAAAACTTTTTAGAACTTAATTAATCTACTTTGGGTAGATGCTTAGGTGTTCAAGAGCCTAAGTTCAATTAAGAAAATCAAAATCAACTCATATGTGTGAGGGGTGTTTTGAAATTACTTAAGTTAAACCCCTTAGCTTAATTAATCATTAATCATGAGCGAAATTGCATTAGGCCCCTTTCTTCCTATGTATATTAAAATTTTAAATTCCTTGTGATATTTTATGTCATCTCATTGGCTCATAATTATTTGATTAACTATGCTAAGGTGGTGTAGGTAAGGGATAATTAACATGTTTAATTCATACCATAACCTAATCAAAATATAAAATGAATCTAATAATCTAAAAATTGAACAAAAATATCAAACATATGTGGGAATGGGTTAGGAATAGTAAACTCAATTCATATTTTCAAAATGAAATCAAATTCAAAATCAAACAAAAAAAGCATACTAAATGAACTTTGATCTACTTTAAGCTTTCCTATTTCATAAGATTGTCTTTAGGATTTAATTAAAGTGAATGTGTTTACATGCTCTCATTGCTTTAGTTCTTCCCCAACATGCTAAATATGTGTGTCATATGGTTTCATGCATCTATGCTTTTCAAAAATCAAATTTAAAATGAAAATATTTCCTTTATGTTAAATTGCATGTGTTGCCTAAAGTAAGAATATGAGTGGCTATTATCACTATTAAATTCAAATTATTTTTAAAACATATGAACCAATTATCAAAATTGAAAGTGTGTTACTTATATCTTATTTATAAGTTTGCATGTGAGTAAAATTAAGGATGTGCTTTGTGTAGGTTTCCTTCTCTTCTCTTTTAGTATAGTTTTGAATAGAATTTGGCAAGGTGTATGGTTCATTTGAAAAGAACCAAACACTTGCAAAATTCCATATCCTATTCATTCCTATACTATCACTTAAGAAGGATACCTATGCTTGCACATATAAATTGCATAAACAAAATAAATCAACCAACACAAATTTTTGCATTCTTTCTTTTCCATTCATTTCTTTTGTACACATGCTTGTATCTAAGGAAAGTGGTATATTAGTCTGGACAACCCTTAGGTTGTGAGGCTTTAAGTAGTCTAAGCAGATCTTGTACCTTACACCTCTGGTTAACAATGGCATCATACTCACTTATGCCTTTCATACATTCATATGTGCATGTGAAAGTTGGATAAGAAAACCCTTTGCTACTTAATGAAAATCATGCATCATAAACATCCAAATTTTCTTAAATGAATTGCTTAGCATGCATCATATAGTGTGTTAAACATTCCCATTTGTATGTATAGATATGTTTAGGACTCATTCATATGCATGTTATACATGTTGGGAAAGAAGTGATGTATGTTTTATGAATTAGTTCATTTTACTTAATATTAAAATGCCTTTTTTTAATATGTTTGTTTAGAGTTCATCTAGACTTAGGATTAACTAAAACAATTAATTAAAACATTCACTAAACAAAACTAAAATATGAATCCACTTTAGAAATTACATAGGGTAGGGAAGGAAAGAGAAGTTCTCTTCTCTTTCCCTCTCTTTATAACTTAGTAATTAATTATATGATTTACTTAAACCAAATCAGAATACAAAATAAAATTAACCCAAAATAACTAAATCACTTAAATGGAACCCTCCTCTAAATTGAACATTCTTCATACTTAGAAAATTCTAACTTAAAGCCATAACTAAGCATACCACACAAACTTCTAAAGCACATATATCAGGCTAAGTCACCACTTCTAGCTTTAGGTTAGGGTAGTGCATGATTTGATGCTTGCTTTTATTTTGTGATATATGTTTTAGTCTAGATGCTAGGATGTATATGCATAGAATGAATGGTAGGGCGATCATAGTCTAACCATTGTCTCTGTGGGATGCTTATGGGGCATAATAAATAAAAATATATATGCTTTTACCGGGTGCTTATACCCCTAAGCATAATCCAGTAGGTTAGGTGGACTTAGTCACCCATGTGTGGGGTGATAAGTCCAATATACATGCTTGGGATTTGGTGGTTTGTTTAGCTAACCTTTGTTTTGCAGGTGTTTGTAAGATTTACTTTTCTTTTTCATGTAATTTTTTCAATTAGGATTTTGGATTGATTTTTATGGGGATTAGGATGAACACTGGTCATAAGATCTCATCTTATTCACCATGTGAAGCCTTTGGAGCATCCACCTTCCAACCATCCAAAAGAAGGAACCAAAGAAGAAAGAAGAAATGATGAAGAAAGAAGAAAAGATGAATGAAGAAATGAAGTTTGAAGACTCCCATAATAATGAATTCCTTGCTTAATTATTTTTAATTCATTTATAATTTGGGTTGTATAAGGGTAGAGCTCAGATACCCAATTTGTTTTCGAGTTTGTACGGTGGTACCTGACCACAATGGCCTCTTATTTTTTTGCGATTAGCTTTATAAATTAATTGATGATTTATTTAGCTTGTGCATTAAGTGGCATCTTTTTCCAAGTTTCTTCCTTACTTTTTGTATGGCCTGGATGTGGATTAGGTTCTTAGGGAAAACAAATCTTTTACCAAATTTAATAATTCAAAACTAAAATTAATGAACTCATAATCTCACCTAAAGCTTAGGCTAAAAATCAAAATAAAAGAATTAGTAACCCCTTAGCTGGATGAGTACTTCTTTTATAACATCATGCACAAATGCATATTATTTTTACTCTTAATTGGAGGGCTTCCGCCTTTGCTAGAGAAACTTGGCTTGACCTTTGAGAGCCATGGTGGAAACACACCTCCTCATTTCTCGCTGATTTTAGCCAATAATCTCATTTCTCATGCATTAGGCATATGAATCCTATTATCCTGAGTCAAAATGATTGTCCAAAATGAAAATAAAATGAAATCTAAATTGCATTAGATTTAGGTCATTTGAATCATAGCCTTACATGATCTAGTCGCTTTAGGGAGTGAGTTTAAGGACTTAGTCTCTTTCTAAATAAATAACAACCTAGCTATCTTGCATAAAGCATATGACTTGCCTACATGAATTTAAAACTGTAGGAGGAGTTAGTTGGCCACCCCCAAAGCATTGTAAGTCCAAGTTGGGTGGTTTGTCCTCTCTTATGGAGGCAAACCAAATACCCATTTTCATCTTAGATGCTTTTGGCCCTCACCAAAGCTCCCTAGATTTAGGTTCTGAGGTTGCTTCTCCCCGGTGTGGGCCATGGGCTTAAATCCTCATCTCTTAGGCATTTCCTTAATCCCGTGTTATGGAATCATAAGTGTTAAATTTCTAATGAAAAATTCAACTCAAATAAATTAAATCAATTTCAAAAATGTAAAGCCCATCCATAGGATAGTTTGAGATACTCGCTAGGTTTCCTAGCATCGAGGGCATCTGCTACTTATCTTCTTTTGGCTTTAATAATAACTCCCTCTCTTTGATCAATCCCATTTGATATTGCAAAAATATGCTAATCGATTGACAGCCCTACCTATTGAAATCTTTTGGAGACAATGATTATTTACCTTAATCGATAGTATTCGTAAGGGATCTCATTCCTTAGGATATAATTAATTATGGAGGCTTGCCCTGTAGGAAACTTAACTAACCTGGTTTTAAATAGACCCTGCTTTACTTTTCTATGTAAAGTAGGGGAAGAATCTCTGGTACATATGTAGACTCTTTGTCCTTGGGAGTCCTTATTTAGGTGATTAGGTCCATTATAGGGTGATGAATTCTATCTCTTGAGATAGTACAACTCTCCTCAATGTCATGTCCGATCACCATTTAATAAGAACATCTGGGGATCTAGGTGGCATCTTAATAAGGCGCGTATTTTTATATATTTCTATTTTCATTTATCCTATTTTTGAAGGGGTAGATGAAGGCAATAAATGTATTAAAATATTTTCACCACAGGTATGTTTAAGTAGGAAACCAAATGTGATTTAATTTGTTTTTAAAAAAAAGAGAGCCTCACTTAAATAATTTGCTAATTTGGTATGTTAAGTGGGAGCCAAATGTGATTGGCTTGTTTTTGAAAATGAGACCCTCACTTAGAAACTTTGGTATATTAAGTGGAAGCCAAATGTAATTGATTTGTTTGTGTTTGTTTTGAAAATGAGGTTCATACTTAAAAAATTTGGTATGTTAAGTAAGAAACTAAATGTGTTTATGATTTGAAAAATTGAGACTCTTACTCAACAAATTTGGTATGTTGAGTCGGAGTCAAGTGTATTTATGATTTTTGAAAATGAGACTCTTACTTAACAAATTTGGTATGTTAAGTAGGAGTCAAATGTGTTTATGATTTAAAAAATGAGACTCTTAATCAACAAATTTGGTATGTTGAGTAGGAGTCAAGTGTACTTATGATTTTTGAAAATAAGACTCTCACTTAACAAATTTTATATGTTAAGTAGGAGTCAAGTGAATTTATGATTTAAAATGTGTCTCAAATAAAATTTGGTATGTTAAGTAGAGTCAAGTGTATTTATGATTTTTGAAAGAGGGAAATCTATTTAACAAGTTTATGTATGTTAAATAGAATTCAAATTGTTTTTTTTGCAAATGGGACTCTCATTTGACAAATTTGGGTATGTCAAATAGAGTCCAAATGTGTTTTAATTTTCAATACTTTAGAAAAGAAGAATTCTATTTGACAAATGTAAGTGTGTTAAATAGAATTCAACTTGTTTTGATTTTTTTCCAAAAGAAAGGGGAACTCTTATTTGACAAATTTGGGTATGTCAAATGGAGTTGAAAATATGTCTTGATTTTATGTGTGATTTCTTACTTTTGAAAAGAGGAAAACTTCAACTCTAGCATATGTGAAATATGTTAAGTGGAGTTTCAATTTTATGTCATGATTTTATTTTAACATAGGATCTTCATTCAATAAGTATGGTTGAATGGAGATAATTATTTTAAAAAAATGTGCTTTTGAAAAAGGGATTTAAAAGAATTTTTATTTTGTTTTTGAAAAGGGCCTTCATATAGCAATTATAGGAATTATTAAATGAGGTTTAGTTATATGAGTTTTGTGCTTTTGGAACTTTTGAAAATTTTGATTTTGAAAATTTTCTTGTGAATTTTGTGCAAGATCGTTTTTATGTGAAATTTTTTTTTTGAAAAAGTGCTTTTGGAAAGATGAACCTTTCCTCACCAAGCTACTGGTAAAGAGGTTCTAAATTTTAGTCATCTCCTTTCATCGGTTAATTTTATTATTCTCCTATCGGGGTATCCAATATGAGTTCTAAGACCTACAAGGAGTGAGGTCCTAAAACCTAGAGGTTGTTGGCTAACTTTCCTTAAGAATGAAATAAGCTAAGTGCTAATGGAAAGAATGATAATATTAGGCTTATATAAAATATAAGTCCACTATCGATGATTGGAGACAATAATTGTCTACTAAAGATGGAGAGAGAAACCATCCCCAGTGGAGGCCCCAAAAAAATTTGTGGTGTTTGTTTTCAATTATGTGTATGGAGGACACCACGAACTGAGGGTGTACTTATTGAGGTGATCGGGTACAACATCAAAGAATGGTGCAGTATCACAAAAGATAGAAATCAACGCCACATAATAGACCTAATCACCTAATAAGGATTCCTAAGGTATGATGGGTTTTCGAATATACCAAAGATTTTTCCCATACATTACATGGATGAATGAAGTAGGGTTTATTTAAATTGGGTTCTAAAGTTTCCTATGGGAGCAAGCCCCAACAGTTAATTACATCATAAGGAAGGTGAGTTTCTTAGGAATACTCTCAATTAAAGTAGGCATTTGTTGTCTCCAAAGATTTCAAAGATAGAACTATCAATAAATTGGCTATGTTTGGAAAATCAATCAGGATAGATAAAAAAGGAGAGACTTATTATCGAAGCCAAAGAAAGATGAGTAGGGAATGCTCATGATACTAGGAAACTTAGTAAGCATTCTAACCTATCCTATAATTGGGCTTTATATATTTGAAATTGAGAGTATTGATTTTATTAAAGTTGACATTTTATTATAAAACTAAGACTTATAATCCCACAACACAAGGTTATGAAAATGCATAAGAGGTGAAGATTTATACTAGTATCCCAAAGAAAGTAGCTAGGGAGCTTTGGCAAGAACCAAAGCGCAACCTAAATCTAAGTGGAGATGGCTATGTGGTTTACCTCCACAAGAGATGATAAACCACCTGACTACTAAACTTACAATCGCCTGGAGTGATAGCCAGCTAACTCCTCCTACGCTTTAAAATTATATAGGCAAGTCATATGATTTTGTAAGATAGTTAGGTTGTTATTATTTATAAAGAGAGACTAAAGTCCTTAAACCCACTCTCCAAGAGACTAGAGCATGAGTGGTATGAGTAATAACTTAGTCTAATGCAAATCTTTTCAAATTTTATTTGTATTTGACACTTCATTTTTATAAAGGCCGTAGCATATTTTGTATGCCAAAATGCATGTTGAAATGAGTTATGGGCCAAATCAAGAGAGAAGAGGGTGAAGCTCTATGAGGGAGTCACTCTCATAGGTCAAGTTCCCACGTAAGAATGGAGGCCCTCATTTTTGCAAGAGTGGTAGAAGATGCATGATGATATTAGATGTAAACCATACGAGGGGTTGCTAAATCTTTTAATTATCTTGGTTTAATGCCTAGACTTAATGGTGACGTTTTGAGTTATTTATGAAATTTAGTTATGAGTTATAGTTGGGGTAGAAAATTTAATTTTTCTAAGTGCCTAATCAGATCTAGGCCGCACATTAAATCACCAATCATAAAGAAACTATAAAAAGGCATGCCTTTTCTATTTCACAATTGCAAACAAAATATCAAATAATTTATGAACCCAACGTAAAAGAATAATAGGCCGGCGGGTACCTTCATATAACCCAAAATGAGAAATGGGTAGCCGAGCTCTACCCTTATACAACCCAGTATATGAAAGAATAAATATAATTATAAATAAATAAATGCTATGGGGGCTCTTCTTAGTTTCTTTTTTCATATCTCGTCCATTTCTTCATTTGGGTTTGCTTGCTCCAAAGGCATCATAGAGGCCTCCTAGGACAAAGCCTTCTTGCCTTTTCTCATCCTAATCTCCCTATAACACTAATCCTAATTCCTAATGCATAATTACATTGAAAAAAAGGAAAAGTAAATCTAACTACACTTGCAAAATAAGTGTTAGCTAAACACACCATACAACCTAAGTAGTTATATGAATGATTTGGACTTAACACCCTGCACGTGGGTAACCAAGTCCACCAGTCCTTATTTAGATTATGCTTAGGGGCTAAGCAACCTACAAAAGGGAGCATTTATATTTATTTTAAGCACCAATTAAGCACAATCTCCTGTAGAAAATATGATTAGGTTAATCACAGTCTGACATCCAGTCTACGAAGCATACCCTAACATCCAGTCTATAAGAATACATCATAAAACCAAAGATACATCAAACCATGCACCACCCTAACGTAAGGCTAAAAGAGATGACTTAATCTAAGGTGTGTGTGTAAGGCTCGTGGTATGCCTTAACTAGGCTTTGTCATAATTTTGAAGTAATAAAGGATTTAATTATAAAGGATGATTTCACTTTAAGTGGCTTGATTGTTTTAGAAGTTTTACTTAATGTTTTCTTTTGTTTCACTTGGTTTACACTTAACAACTAAGTGTTATAAAGAGAGGAAAAGAGAGGATCACCGTCCTTTATCCCTACCTTAAGCCACATCTAAAGCATATTAATAAATCATTTCTCTTTAATGAATGGCTTATTACATATTTTAATTAATCCTAAGTTTAGGTTCACTTTAAATAATCTCATTCGATAAGAAAGGCATCTTAAGATTAATTAGAGTTAAATACTATCACACAACACATGTTTGTTCATTTCTTTCCATCATATGTAGCATGCATATGATTAAGCCCTAAACATATCTATGCATATAATATGTTTTTTTGGCACACTTAAATGCAGGATGCATGAATGATTTTTTTTATATAGGAAAAGAGGATTCTCATTCAATAGCCAAATACACATTCAAATGTATGAAAGTTCTAAGCAAGTACTCTGCCATTATTTGACCGTGGAGAATGAGGAACCTCCTTGGGGCTACTTAAAGTTGTGTATCCCCGGGTGTATAGACTAGATATAACCACTATTCTTAAATACATATAGATTTATAAATAACTATAAGAATGAAAATCATGCAAAAGTTGTATTTTTGTTTTGAATTATGCATATGGAATAAGGTGAGGTTTTCATTCATTAGCCAAATCCACATACAAGTGTTTAAAAGTTATAAGCAAGTGCTTCGCCATTGTTTGACCAGGAGAATGAGGTAGGAACCTCCTTGGGGCTACTTAAAGTGCCCCCCATTGTCCACACTAGATATACTCGCTATTCTTAAATGGTCATGAGTGTATAAACAACTATAAAAATGTAAACCATGCAAGAATTGTACTTTGATTTATTTATACATGTGAGATAAAATTCTATCTAAGTTCTAACATGGATATACATAAGAATAAACCTAAGCAAGTGTTATGTGCTTTTCAAATGAACTATACACTTGTTAATATTCATATCCTTATGTAAATTCATGAAGATTAAAGAAAAGAGAACTTCATATCACATGTTCTAAGTTGTAAGCACATAAAAGATTATAAATACTCATAATTATCATTACTCTATGTGTTATGGTTGATTTATATACTTTTAAAATAATTTTCTCTTTAATAGTGATAATAGCCACACATATTTTTAATTTAAGCAAACCTATGCAACTTCACATAAAGGAAACCGTTTATTTTAATTTATTTTTAAAAGAAATGAGTGTATGACTACAAGTGGCATACAATATTTTAATATGATTAGAAAGAAATAAAGAAACACAATCATGTAATTTCATTTAATCCAACTAATTTCTAAGGACAATCTCATTAAATAATCTTATTTAAAATAAACTAAAGTTTCTTAAAGTCATTTTTTATTTGATGTTTAATTTGATTTAAGAGATGTGAGAAAGATTTGCTAATCCTAATCCCATCCCCCAAACATGTGAGTTAATTTGATTTAATAAGAAGCAATTAGATTGATTTTATGGATTGATTAAGTTAAGCATGGATTAAAGTAATTAATTAAACACTTACCTATGTTACCTTAAAGTAATTAATTAAATAATTATGAGCCAACATGATATGCATGGAAAATAACCTACAATGATCCTAAGAAATAAAATGGCTTAATGCAATTAGCTCATAATTAATAATTAGTTAGGTTAAGAAACTTAATTAAGTACTTTTATGGCTTCTCCACAAATGTTGGTTAGCCATAATTTCCTTAAATAACTTTAGGTTATTAAACACCTAAAGATCTACCCAAGATACTTAATTGTAATTTGTTGATGCGTAGGAATGTAAGGATGTGGAAATTGTATTGTATTTGTCTCCTTTTTGTAGGTTTTAAGACCTCATCATACTCATCAGGGCATGACGAGATGAAAATCGACCGAGGTATTTTTTAAAACACCAACCATCACGCTCATTAAGGCATGATGGGTAGGCTAAAGTTATTAGATGTAGCTCCCCTCATGCCAAAATGCTGCCAAAATTTCATCAATTTTTTGGGACTTAAATTAAAAATTAATTGGATATTAAATTAAAAGTATGAAGTCCTAAAACAAAAAATAAATTCACAAAAATTGAATTTAAGTGAGCTCAATTAATATTAATATTAAATAAGAATGAGTTAAGTGAGAATGTTTGTGGATAAAAATATATATGCTAAACATGAGATTGAAATATGATAAAATTGATCAACACAAGACTAAATAGCTCATTTATATGACATTGCAAAATATAATGGTTTGTTGGCTAAGAATAATTATTTAAACTTTCGCATATTATATCATGTATTAAAATGGTTGAAAGAGAATAAGCCAAATGCAAACACGAATTTGAATTCATGTCATACTTATAGAAAAGTTGTATGATGCTAGAAGTCCAATTTCAAATGAGATAGAGCTCAAATCAAGCTCTAGAGTGAGATTCACAAAGAAGAACAAACCTTCTTATTTAATCCATATATTGGAATGTCTTGTTTAAAATGGTCTAAAAAGGTTTCAATTGAACATAAAATTGATACATATGAGATTTGTTGAGTACTATTTTTGAGTTAAAATGAAAATGAAATGAATTTCAAAAGAGATTTTCACTGAAGATGAGCAACCTGTTGGTAAGCATAACTAAAGCTCCTTAATGAATAACTAGATTGTTTTATATCTTTCGCTAAACACATCAAGAAAATTTGAGCAGATTTATGGCAAACCCAGGTAGCTTGTCAATGAGCATAAGTAGGGTGGATTTCCAATTAACAAATGAATTATGTTCTATTTCATATTTAATAAATTTGAAATTAGATTGGAGGATTATAAATAAGACTCAACAAATTTGGAAGCTTTCCAATAAGTTGTCTTATTGAATGCACATATTGTAGTATCTCAATTCAAATGAATTGAAGAAGGCTTCATTTGAATTTAAGGATGTAGCATACGGACATACAATATTTATGAATGTCTACTTTCAAGCAAGAATAGAACCCAAATGCAATCCTCACAACACCTAAATATAAAATTAATATGTAAATATAGTGGTGGATCGAGCTGCTCACATGTCACTTCGTCCTTAGCTTTTGACTCCCTGCCGCTCCCGCTTTGCCACCTAACTCAATAAGGCGGTAGAAGGAACCATTTAAAAAATTTAAAGTAATTCGCCACCGAACCTGCAATTCTTCGTACTAGCAGATAGAAGGTGATACTAAATTAAATGATACACTAATTATGAAGCTTCCTTCAATCCAAAAATAAAAAATTTTATTCTAATTATGATTTTCAAAATCAATGATTTCATTAATTAGATGAAATTATCTATGTTATAAATACCTGCATGTGCTCGGACATAGAGATTTAAAGTGTAAATTTTAATATCTTGTTGACCTCATTTTTAGAATGACCTCTCAACCACTCCATCTTAGACATAGGATTCCTCTTAGACACTAAGAGTTCTTAGTCTTAAGACACTTCTAGTGATTAGGTGAACACTTAACCTAACCCTAGAGACTTAGAAGAGTTAGCCATAGGAATAGGTCATGCCTTAGAGGTGTTAGGAAAACTTGCCTACCCTATAGCTTGAACCAAATCCTTGCTTCCTTCTTTCAAGTCAAACTCCAAATCCAAACTAACTTCAAACTCAAATCAATTCCAACTTAATTGATTTTCTCAAATCAATTCCAAATCAAATCTTAAATCAATTCCAACTTAATTGATTTTTTTTCTCAAATCAAATCAACTTCAAATCCAAATCAACTTCAAATTCAAATCATTTCCAAATCAAACCTTAAATCAATTCCAACTCAATTGATTTTCTCAAATCATGAATCAATTCCATATGATTGAAACCCATGATTGAATTCCAAATCCAAAATCTTTCTTAAGTCACTTTTATTTCATCTTATGGACTTAGCTCAAATCAAATTCAAATCACTTCAAACTCAAGAGATTTTCTCATAACCCATTTATATTTTCATTTATATCCATAAATATAAATGAAATATAAATTCAAATAACCAAAACCAAGTTCAAAACTCAAACCCAAATCTAACTTAAATCCAACCATACCCTTTCATATCAAATTCTTGAACTTAGCCAAATCAAGCCCAAATCAGATTCAAATCACTTCAAACTCAAGAGATTTTCTCATAACCCATTTATATTTTCATTTATATTCACAAATATAAATGAAATATAAATTCAAATAACCAAAACCAAATTCAAAACTAAGACCCAAATCTAACTTAAATCCAACCATACCCTTTCAAGTCAAATTTTTGAACTTAACAAAATCAAACTCAAATCAATTCAAACCCTTGGATTTTCTTCATGATCTAATGAATCCTTCAATCATGAATCCAAATATAAACACAAACTTCAATCATCAAACCAAAACTAAATTCAAAACTTCAAACCCAAATCAAACCCATGTTCATCCTTTGAACTTGAAATTGTCAAATATATCAAAACCCATTTGACTTCAAATCACTTGCAAATGGATTTATATTTGAATCATAAGTTCATATGTGAGTTCAACCAAACTTGAATCAAGCCTTGATCAAGTCAATTAACCCACTTAGGCTCACTTGACCCAAAGTGACCCAAAGCACCTAATTGAGCCAAATTATAATCCTACCCAAATTGGATTGAACTAAGCCGATCTAAGCCTCACATTGTGAGCAACAATCATCATAAGATGATCACTCACTCAAATTAGGTCAAACCAAGTCAAACCTAGCCTTAGACCAAGTCAACACTTAACCCAAATGAAATCCAAACTAACCAAAATTCACCATAGGCCAAATTGATTGAAACCATTGATCTAAACCAGTTTATGATCAATGATTGAACATGACCAAGTCATCATTTGAGCCAAACCTAGCTCAAATGATCACTTGACCCAAGTTGACCCAAGTTGACCTAAAAAGTCAAAATATGTCAAATCTTGATCTAAGCCAAATTGATTACAACCAATGGGTCAAATTTATTCTAAATCAATTTTTGAACTTGACCAAAGCTCCAATTGACCAACTAGACCTAACCCAGCCCAATTGATCATGAGCCCAACTAGACCTAAAAGGTCAAATCAAGCCAAAATCAAATCAAACCAAAATTGATTGAAACCAAAGCTTGCAAAACATTTCAAATGACCAACCAAGGCCAAACCAACCCATGGCCTAACCTAATTGGGTCAAATGGGTCAAATTGGTCAACTTGATCGATTTGACCTAAATGAAACCAAATGAACCAAAACTAAATGTAAACCAAATTGAGCCAGAGCAATGATACCAAACCACTCCAAATGGTCATATGAACTTGACCTAACCTAAGGTTTGACCTAATTTGACCAATTGGTCAACTTGACCCAAGTTGACCATTTTGACCTAAATGAGTCAACATGAGCCAAATGATATCAAATCAACACCAAATTCATTGAAAATTGGCACAACCAGTTTTCAATTATTTCAAATCTGTCCAAATTAAAATCAAAGCCAAATGACCATTTAACCCTTGGGTGAAAGGGTAATTCTTGGCCAAATTCACTTAGAATTTGGCCAATTCCTTTCCATGGCCACTTGACACCATCTTAGTAGACCAAATGGACAATAATGAGGGTGGTGAACATGACCCAATGGGTTTGGGTCAACCATGACCCAATCCATGGCCAAACTGACCACCCAATAGAAAATGACCACATGGAATCACTCCATACTATCATTGAACACATGGGCAACTCCTCGACTTCACTCTTGTTGACCTCATTTTTTTAGGATGAGTTCTCAACCCCTCCATCTTATACATAGGACTTCTCTTAGACTTTAAGATATCCTTAGTCTTAAGACATATCAAGTGATTAGGTGGACACTCAACTTAGCCTTAGAGACTTAGAAGAGTTAGCCATAGGAATAGGTCATGCCTTAGGGGGTGTTAGGAAAATTTACATACCCTATAGCTTGAACCAAATTCCTCACTTCCTTCCTTCAAGTCAAACTCCAAATCAAATCAGCATCAAACCTAAATAGATTCTAACTTAATTGATTTTCTTCAAACTCAAATCAATTCCAAATAATTGAAACCCATGATAGAAATCCATGATTGAAATTCATGATCAATTCCAAATGATTGAAGCTTATAAATTAAAATTCCAAGCTCAAAATATTTTATAAGTCCTTTGATTCCCTCTCATAGACTTAGCCTAAATTAAGTTCAAATCACTTTAAATTCATGAAATTTTCTCATAACCCATTTATATTTTCATTTATATTCACATATATAAATGAAATATAAATTCAAACAACCAAAACCAACTCCAAAAATCAAACTCAAATTCAATCAAAATCCAACCTAAGCCTTTCAAGTCAAAATCTTGAACTTAGTCAAACCACTTTGAAATCAAGCAAAACTCTTGATTTTCTCTCATGATTCAATCAATCCTTCAATCATGAATCCAAATATGAACATAAACTTCAATCACCAAACCAAAACTCAATTCAAAAATCAAACCCATGTCAAACTCATGTTCACCCTTTTGAACTTGAAATTGTCAAATGAATCAAAACCCGTTTGACTTCAAACCATTTGCAAATAGATTTATATTTCAATCATAAGTCCATATGAGAGTTCAATCAAACTCCAATCAAGCTTTGACCAAGCCATTTGACCTACTTAGGCTCACTTGACCTAAAGTGACCTAAAGTACCCTTATGAGCCAAATTCT
The DNA here is from genome assembly GCA_021442155.1 of Cymbidium sinense. Classification (NCBI taxonomy): domain Eukaryota; kingdom Viridiplantae; phylum Streptophyta; class Magnoliopsida; order Asparagales; family Orchidaceae; genus Cymbidium; species Cymbidium sinense. The sequence goes on along the minus strand of CM038218.1, from coordinate 168,240,041 downwards.
AACCCTAACTAAATTGGATTGAACTAAGCCCATCTAAACCTCTCATCATGATCAACAATCATCATAAGATGATCAATCACTCAAATTGGGTCAAACCAAGTCAAACCTAAGGGCTGACCAAGTCAACACTTAGCCAAAATGAAACCCAACATAGCCAAAATTTGACATAGGCCAAATTGATTGAAACCATTGATCAAAACTCATTCATGACCAATGTTTAAACTTGACCAAGTCAACATTTGAGCCTAACCTAGCCCAATTGGCCACTTGACCAAGTTGACCCAACTTGACCTAAAAAGTCAAAATGTGTCAAAACTTGATCTAAGCCAAATTGATTGAAACCAATGGGTCAAATTCATTCCAAAATGATTGTTGAACTTGACCAAAGCCTCAATTGGCCAAGTAGACCTAACCTCGCCTAATTGAGCATGAACCCAACTTGACCTAAAAGGTCAAATTGAGCCAAACTCAAATATAAACCAAATTGATTAAAAATAAAGATACCAATCCATTTAAAATGAGCAACCAAACATGAACCAACCCATGATCTAACCCAAATAGGTTTAATGGGTCAATTTGGTCAACTTGACCCATTTGACCTAAATGAACTCAACTGAACCAAAACCAAATATAAACCAAATTGAATCAAACCAAAGCCACCAAAACATTTCAAATGGTCATATGAACTTGACCCAACCCTTGGTCAATTGACAATTGGTCAATTGACCCAAGTTGACCCATTTTGACCGAAATGGGTCAACATGAGCCAAATCATATCAAACCAACTACAAATCCATTGAAACTTGGTCTAACCCATTTTTCAATCATACCAAACATATTCAAATTGAAACCCAAGCCAAATGACCATTTTACCCCTAGGCCATAAAGTAAATTTTGGTCAAGTTAACATGGAACTTTATCAAATCCTCTTCATGACCACTTGGCACCCTCCTAGTGGACCAAGTGGATACAAGTGAGTGTGGTGCACCTAACCCAATGGGTTTGGGTCAACATAACCTACCCTGAGGTCAAAACGGGCCACTTGCTTGAACATGGCCACATGGGAATCATTCCTCCACCCATTTCAAGCACATGACACTCTTCCATTACCTCCCTCTGGCCAAACCAATGCAAGGATACATCAAATGACCTAACAAACCCATTCAAGGAGCTCAATTGAATCAAAATAGCATCTCCTTGCTCAACCATCCGATTTCTCTAGGGGGGAGATATACTCCCCCTAATTTCACTTGAATTTCATTCTGCCCTATTCGATTGAAGCATAGAAACTCAGAGCAAGCTCAAATACTCCCAAGCTTCCTAGAGTGAGTTAGAATTTCCATCTTCTTGATTTTCCTAGACTAAAAATAGGGGAGCTCAAGTGAAAATCCAAGTTGGCCAATACTCCATACCAAGCTAATTCCTCTTGCAAGCTTCATTAGAGGATCAACACCCAAGCTTTTTCCCAAGCTCCAAAGGCAAGGGAGGTGCTACTTCAACCAAGACTGAGCTCAAGTGAAGGTGGAGTTGGCCTCTAGTAGGATCTACCCAATTTCAACTCCTCAAAACTTCATCAAAGCTTCGTCTCCACTAGACAAAGCTTCTCAAGAAATCGAGCATCGGTGATAGCCTTCAGGAAGGTAAGCCATGAAACCGAACTTAGATTAGATGTGGTCTGGTCCTTCATGAAGTAAAGTTTTATCTCATAAGAATGTACCCGTTGGATGTGATCTCCCTTGCATGGTGATGGTGTGGGTTGAATTTGGATTCAATCCAACTCAATCAGGATCTTCCTTCAAGATGATGTCCATCTCCTGGGAAGATCAAGGGTGAATTAGGGGTCATCCATCTGTGAATTTTGGATGGACGGTCATGATTAAAACATGTAGGATCCATCATTTAATCCTTTAGAATAGTGGTTCTAATCTTAGCCGTCTAATCCTTGACCTGATGGAGAAAGTGATGCACCAACTGCCACGATGATAACTTAAATAGTGAATCCCATCATGCCACATGGAAAGTGCGTGCTGCGTCAGTCTCCACGTGGCGTCAACGGGATTAACTATATAATTAGGGATTTAAAATATCTAATTAAGCATGGAAATTTCAAATATTCATATATAAGTGTAGAAAAATCAAAAAAATGTGAAATAAATTGCATATGAAAGGTATTTACATATAGAATATTATAAAATTGATTTTAATGGATTTTGAATAGTGTTATTTTCTAGATTTGGGTTTTATTAGAATTTGATTTTGCTAAGTACCTCTAATTACCCCACTGATTAATTCCAAACTTCTTGTGTTTGATTTGTGGGATGACTTCTGCCTCCCCTAATTTTCTTGAGATTTATTGATGGTTTAATTAGATGAATTGCTAGATTAATTTCTAATTATCCTCTTAATGTAATTAAGCCTAAATAAGTGTGTAATAAGTGGTTTAATCCCATGATTGAGTTAATTAAGGTTTGTTTAAATGAATAGGAGGTTTAGGGAATAATTTTGGGATATTTTCCCTAAGCTATTCCTTAAACCCCCTCATTCTTCCTTAATCCAAATTCAATTAAGGGTTAATCCACTAATTTCCTACCTAATTAATTTGATAAAATTCTAAAACCTTCCAGAACTTAATTAATTTACTTTGGGTAGATGCTTAGGTGTTCAATCATCTAAGTGCATTGAGGAAATTAAAATCCAACTCACATGTGTGAGAAGGATTTTGAAATTGCTTAACTTAAACCTCTTAGCTTAATTAATCATTAATCATTAGCCAAATGCATTAGGCCCTTTTCTTCTTAGGTGCATTACTAATTTAAATTCCATGTGTGGTTTTATGTCATGTCATTGGCTCATAATTATTTGGAAATATGCTAAGGTGGTGGGGTAATTAACATACTTAATTCATACCTTAACCTAATCAAAATATAAAATCATCGAATCATCTAAAGATTAAACTAAAATGTCATACACATGGGGGAAATGGATTAAGACCAGCAAACATTCTTTCACATTTCCCAAATTAAACATAAAGTAAATTCAAAACAAAAATCACATTAAACAAACTTTGATTCACTTTGAACTTTCTTATTTCATTGGATTGTCTTTAGGAATCAATTAAGGTGAATGAATTTATATTAATTTTATCACTTTATTTCTTTCCTAGCATGATAAATGTGTATGTCATATGAAATTCATGCATTCATACTTTTTAAATGAAATTAAAAATGAAATGTTTTGTTTATGTGAAATTGCATGTTTTGGCCAAAGTAAAAAAGTATGAATGGCTATTATCACTATTAAATCTAAAACTATTTTCAAAATCTATAAATCAAACACCTAAAATTGAAAGTGTGCTACTTATAATTATTTATAAGCTTGCATGTGGATATAAATATGAAGATGTGCAGTATGGTTTTCCTTCTCTTTCTTTTATCAGTTTTGAATAAGATTTTAAAGTGTATAGTTCATTTGAAAAGAACACAACACTTGCCTAACCCCATTCCTATCCATTCCTATGCTATTACCTAAGAAGGACATCCACACTTGTACATATAAACTGCATAAATAAAACAAATAAACAAATACAAACTTTTTGCATCTTTCTTTTTCCATTCATTTCTTTTGTACATGTGTTTGTATTTTAGGAAAGTGGTATATTAGTCTAGACAACCCTGGGGCCATGACTTTAAGTAGCTCTATGTAGGTCTTATACCTTACACCCCGGTGCTATTAACAATGACTACTTATGCCTTTCATACATACATATGTGCAGGTAAATAATGGATGAAAGAAATCCCTCTTTTCTACTTAATGAAAATCATGCATCATAAAGCATTCCAATTTTCTTAAGTAACATTTCTTAGCATTCATCATAAAGTGTGCTCAACATTTCCATTTGTATGTATAGATATGCTTAGGATTCATTCATATGTATGTGTACATGTTGGGAAAGAAATGAATTGATGTGTATTTTGTGATATTAATTCACTTTACTTAATCTTCAAATGCCTTTATTTTTGAATAGGATTGTTTAGGGAAAATCTAAGCTTAGTATTAATTAAAACACATAATAAAACATTCACTAAACAAAATCAAACATTAATATGCTTTAGAAATTACTTAGTAGGGAAGAGAGAAGTTCTCTCTTTCCTCTCTTTACAACCTTTAGTAATTAAGTAGGTTCATTTAAACCAAACAAAAATCATCAAATAAAATTGACCCAAATCAACTAAACAATTTAAATGAAACCACCTCTAAGTTGAACATTTTCATACTTAGGAAATCTAACCATTAAAGCCTAGCTAAGCATACCACACAAACCTTAAACAGCACACACATTAGACAAAGTCACCACTTCTAGTTTTAGGTTAGGGCAGTGCATGGTCTGATGTTTGCTTTTATTTTATGATGTATTATTTCTAGTCTGGATGTTAGGGTGTATGCATAGAATGAATGGTAGGACAATTTAGTCTAATCATTATCTTTTGTAGGGGATTGTGCTTAAGGGGCACTGTAATAAATAAATATATATATGCTTTTGCTGTGCAGGTGCTTATACCCCTAAGCATAATCCAATAGGATAGATGGACTTGGTTACCCATGTGTGGGGTGTTAAGTACAATATACATGCTTAGGATTTGTATGATTTGTTTAGCTAATCTTTGTTTTGTAGGTGTTAGTTAGATTTACTTTTCCTCTTCATGCAAGTTTTGCAATTAAGATTTTGGAATGAATATTATGGGAGATTAGGATGAACATTGGTCATAAGATTACATCTTATGTATGATGTGAAGCCTTTGGAGCAACCACTTTCCAACCATCCAAAAGATGGAACCGAAAGAAGAAAGAAGAAAAAAGAAAAGAAGAAAAGAAGAAATGAAGACCCCCCATAACATGAATTCCTTATTTGTAAAATTAATTCAATTGTAATCTGGGTTGTATAAGGGTAGAGCTCAGCTACCCAACTTATTTTTGAGCTTGTGTGGTGGTGCCCAACCAGAAATGACCTTTTATTCTTGTGTGTTAGTTTTATAAAATGTTTGATGTTTTGTTTAGTTTGTGCATTAAGATGGCATATTTTTCTAGTTTCTTTATTGCTTGATGTTTGGCCTGGATGATGAATAGGATCTTAGAAAAAAATAAATCTTCTACCAAATTAAACAACTCAAACCTAAAAATAAATAACTCATAATGTCACCTAAAGCTTAAGCTAAAAATCAAGATAAAAGAATTAGCAACCCCTTAGTTGGATGAGTATTTCTTTTCTAACATGAAGCATAAAAGCATATTATTTCACTCTTGATTGGAGGGCTTCCACCTTTGCCAAGGAACTTGGCTTGACCTTTGATAGCCAAGGTGGAAACACACCTCCCCTTCTTGCTTATTTTGGCCTGTAATCTAATTTCTCATGCATTAGGCATATGAATCCTATAAGCCCGAGTCAAATGATTGTCCAAAAATAAAAGTAAAAAAAATGTAATATGTTTTCATTCGATTTAGGTCATTTGAAGCATGTCCTTACCTGATCTAGTCTCTTTAGGGAGTGTGTTTAAGGACTTAGTCTCTTTCTAAATAAATAATAACCTTGCTATCTTACATAAACATATGACTTGCCTACATGAATTTAAAATCATAGGAGGAGTTAGTTGGCCACCCCCACATGGTTGTAAGTCCAACATTCAGGTGGTTTATCCTCTCTTGTGGAGGTAAATCGAATACCCATTATCTCCTTAGATTTAGTAAATGCTTTTGGCCCTCGCCAAAGCTCCCTAAATTTAGGTTTTGAGATTGCTTCTCCCCTTTGTGGGCCATAAGTATAAATCCTCACCTCTTAGACCTTTCCATGATCTTATATCATGGAATTGTAAGCCCTACATTTCTAATGAAGATTCAACTCAAACACATTAATTCAATTTCAAAAATGTAAAACCCAACTATAGGGTAGTTTGGGTGCTTACTAGGCTTCATAGTACCTTAAGCATACCCTACTTATTTTCATTTGGCTTTGATAAGAACTCCTTCCTCTTGATCGATCCCACTTGACTTTCTAAAAATAAACCAATTGGTTGATAGTTCTGCCTTTTCAAAATCTTTGGAGACAACAATCATTTACCTTAATCAAGAGTATTCCTAATCTCATTCCTTATGATGTAATTAACTATGGAGGCTTACCTTCATAGGGAACTTAATAAACCCTACTTTACATTTCCATGTAAAGTAGGGGAAAAATCTCTAGTACATATGTAGACCCATTGTCCTTAGGAGTCCTTATTGAGGTGATTAGGTCCATGGTTGGGTGGCGACTTCTATCTTTTGAGATAGTACACCTCTGATCAATGTCATCTAATCACCCTAATAAGAACATCTACGGATCTACGTGGTATCCAAATGCACAAGAGTATATTTCTATCTTCATTTTATTCATAGATTGAAGATGGAAGTATACACTTAGAAAAGAAATTAAATTTTTTACCACAGATTTTTCTAGCGACTCCAGGGATGGTTCCTCTTTCCATCTTTGGTAATGAATGTTGTCTCCAAGTATCGATAGTGGGTTTGTACTTTTGTATGAATCCAAGATTATCTTTCTTTCCATTGGAACTTAGCTTATTTCATCCTTAAGTTAAGCTAGCCAACATCTTTAGGTTTTAAGACCTCACCTCGTGTTGGTCTTAAAACCCGTTGGGTTCCCCAATGGGTGAAAATAAAAGTTTAACCAAAAATGATTAATTAAAGACTTCCTCCCTACCATTTTTATGGTAAGGAAAGGTTCATTCTAATAATAAAGATAAAATAAATCCCTCTTAAAAATCTTGTTTTTCAAAAAGCACTCTTTCAAAATGCACATTATAAAATATTTTGCACAAAAAGTTCTCCTAAATCACCTTCATCTAACAATCATCATGATTGTTATATGTAGGATCATCTTTACAAAAATAAATTCCAACAATCACATTTTCTAAATGCACAAATGAATTTATTCATGTTTGATGAAGACTTCATTTTCAAAAATAAAATTCCAACAATCATGTTTTCAAAAGCATAAAAATTTGAAGATGGGCCTTTCCATTCAATACATCCAAATGTGTTGGATGGATGTTACATCTTCAATGAAAATCACAATTTTGAAATTTCACTCAACACATTCCACTTGTGTTAGGTTGAAATTTTCACATTTTTTAAAAAGCACATGTGAAAACTCTCCATTCAATATACCCATATTTATTGAATGGATGTTTCATTTTCAAACAAAATCAAAAATAAACTTTCAAAAAGCACATATGAAACCTCTCCATTCAATATATCCATATTTATTGAATGGAGGTTTCATTTTCAATCAAAATCAAAAATAAACTTTCAAAAAGCACATATGAATATCTCCATTCAATATACCCAAATTTATTGAATGGAAATTTTATTTCCAAATAAAATGACATTATTTTGAAATGCCACTTAACATATTCCATATATGATTAGGTTGGAATTTCCTCTTTCAAAAAGAAATAATTAAACATGAAAATACATCTTTGAAAATGAAACATAATTGATTTCCATCTTATATAACCAAATTTTTTAAGTGAAAATCTCTCTTATCAAAATCAACAAAAAGAAAATTTTTCAAAATACATTTGGAATTTCATTCTAGCATATCCCATTTGATAAAGTGAAGTCTCCCTTTTCAAAAACAAAAATTTTCAAAATACATTTGGGACTTCATTCTAGCATACCACATTTGCTAAAATGGAGTCTCCATTTTCGAAAACAAAATTTTTCAAATTTTTTTTGAAACTTCATTTTAGCATACCACATTTGCTAAAGTGAAGTCTCCATGATTCAAAATAAAAATCCAAAACAAAAAAAGAAACACTTTTTGGACTTCATTCTTTAGCATACCATATTTGCTAAAGTGAAGTTTCCATCACAAAAAGAAACACTTTTGGAATTTCATTCTTTAGCATACCACATTTGCTAAAGTTGAGTTTCCATTTTCAAAATAAAATCAAAACTCAAAAATTTTAAACACATTGTTTTTGGAATTTCATTTAGCATACTCAAATTTGCTAAGTGAAATTTCCATTTCACAAAATTAAAAAGAAAATACATTAGAACTTTATTTTAGCATACCATATTTGCTAAAGTGAGTCTCCACTTTCAATCAAAATCAAATCAAAAATAAAAGAAACACATTAGGACTCTCTTAGCATACTTAAATTTGCTAAGGATCCTACTTTTTCAAAACCAAACTAAAATCAAAAGAAACACATTAGGATTTTCTTAGCATACTCAAATTTGCTAAGAACCTATTTTCAAAAAATTTTCAAAATACAAAACACACTTGGATTTTCTCATTTAGCATACCCAAATTTGCTAAATGAGAATTCCATTTTCAAATCACAAATGATTCAAAATGAAGCAAATAAAGAAACAAAAAGAAGAAATTATTTTCAAGCATCTCACTTAGCATACCAAAATTTGCTAAGTGACTAAATTTCAAAAAAAAAAAAAAACCATGATTCTCAAATCAAAAAAATCAAATTGACCCTTTACTTTAACATACCCAAATTTGTTAAATAAAGGGTCCTAAAAATCAAAATTAAAATATGAACCTATGGAAGCATCTCTTCAAAAATATTCGAACCTATTTTTAACACATCTAAATTTGTTGAAAGTGGATTCTACATCCAAAAAATTCCTCTTTCCAATCAAATCTAAAAATCTATTCTAAATCATTTGAACCCAACTTAACACTTCTAAGATGTTAAGTAAGGTTCAAATTCTAAATTCAAAACTCAACATGAACAAAAATCTAATTCAAGTTTATTTTAACATTGGACTCGTCTGATAGTTTAGTCAATTTCTAGTTGATAGAAATGGCGCACCAAATATGTGTTTTTACCATTCCCATGATGGATCGCCTTGATAAGGCCGCCTTCCCCTTCCCTCATTACATCTCATCCACTTTGGATGAGGCTAGGATTTCTGTGAGGGCACTCCCTCACCATTGTTATGAACAAAGACCAAAGCTGGTCATGATTGACATGCCATCTAAATATGATATTCCCTCACTGAATAGGAAGGAAGTGGTAGTTCCTATAGTGCCAACAGTAGTACCAGTGTCTGTGATAGTGCCAGTGCACCTGGTTGTTTCCGTGCTCAAGTGAGGCTAGCACCCACTCATTAGCACCTTCTAAGGGGAAGGCTCCCCTGATCCCAGGGATTGTCTCCCCTGCTTTTGATGTTGGGTCTAGCTCTTACTTTGCCCGCCCCACCAAGACCCAGAGGAGGAACAAGAACACATGATGAAGTGATACCATACTCGCATCACCAGGGAGATGGAGGCAACTGCATGGTCCATTGTCAAGGAGTTGCCACTTTGATTTCCCCGTTGGTTACAGTGAACCCATTCCATCCTCTCTGTGGGTCTGACAGAGAGAATGCCAGGAGGATCTCTACTTCACCTCCACCAGTGGTTCAATTTCAGCCACTAGTCAGTCAGAGTAGGAGGTCATATGCCAACCTCCATTCAGTTTTATGCCAGGTTGGCTGAGCCTATGAACTATCTGAGTCTGGGGCTCAATTTGATTTGAGATCTATTATCCCCCGTAGCATGGGGAAGCATCTTCAACAGGAGAGGGACAGGGAGGCTCCATACCTCAGTTCATATCACTAGCAGGGAGAGGCGGAGGTTTAGTCGATAGTCAGTAGCCTCTGCACTCATTGATTTTCCTGATCAGAACGCTACCCGCGTCGATAACACAAATAATATTCTGCTTATGGTGACTACCCATCACAGGAGGAGAGCTATTGTTCCAAGAGAGTCGGTGGTGCCTCCACCACACCGCTCTCCCCCCCTCCCCACATCTGTCATGTTTCAGCATCTCCAGTTTCGCCAAAGGCCATGAAGGCCACATCTAGGGAAAGAGGACCCCATTGGTGACCCATGGTCAAGGGATCCCACTCCATCTACACCGCCATGGGTGAAGACTTACTGACTACCCTAGTGCGAAGGAATGATGACCCTAAAGCATACTGGTCATCCCTTCACCACCACCACCACCATAGTAGAACATAGAGATGGTTACAGCAGTTGCAGAGGGATTAGGTGACAACCCTGTTGCGCCTATCATGATAGATCCTCTTAGGAGTGTCACCCCATACAGAGTCAGTGACAGCCAAGAGTGTATTTCTTCCAATGAGTACAACCCTCATAGGGTTGATTCTCTAGACAAGGGAGGTCTCACAAGATACATGATAGTGATCCCACCACAGAAAATCATTTGTCCCAACCTCGTCATTAGATGACATAGTAGCTCATTATTTCATGGAGTAGAAAGAGATCTTGGGATATAATTAGTCTGATGAGGAGAAGATTAGATTTGATCCTAATGAAGATGATTTGTTGGGATATTCAGCAGGGGTTTGCATGGTAGATACTAGGGCATCCCTCCTTAGAGAGCAGTAGACTATGGAAGGTGTTGAGTCTGAGAAAACACAGCTCACTCGGTCCAACACCTCCTAGCACAGATAAAGTAGAAAGATGAAAAGATAGATAAGATGGAGAAGAGGCTCAAAGGTCTATTATCAGCTATCTTAGCATTACAGAACCAAGCCCTAGCAGTTCATCCTACCATAGCTAAGACTAGTCAGCTAGAGTTGGTGCATGTCTTGGACCCAACCAAGACTTTACCTTTAGAGCAAGGTAGCACCAGTATGAATAGGAAGGTAGTGGATAGTACCTCCATACAAGAAAAAGATATCAAGTCCATGGTTGAGCAATAGGTGAAGGAAGTGTTGGCTCAAGCCTAAGGGGATCATCAGTTCCAAAGGGTAGACCCTACCCAGAGGAATTTGATGCAGTCCAATATCATAAAGGTTTCCTGCCACCTTCCTTCAAGAGTTTTGATGGCAATGGGAACCCGAGGTAGCACATCGTGCATTTGTGATCTAGTTGTTACAACGCTGGTGGTAGTGAGCTTTACCTTTTGTCTCTTCGTCGGTAGCCTAGTAGGGATAGCTTTTGATTGGTATGCTAAACTTCACAATAGTTTAGTTAAGACTTTTGCTGAGTTATAGCAACTTTTTATCAAGAGATTTATGGAGCTCAGCAAAGGGTCATTGTTGCGATCTCGTTGTGGCTCAACAAAATCCTGGTGAGTCCATCATTGATTACATTCTCAGATGGAATAATTTAAGTATTAAATGCAAATCACAACTGTCTAAACAGCATGCCATCGAGTTTATGCTTAAGAATATCCATGGCCTTGTCACCTTCATGCTCAAAAGTTTCACCATCAAAATTGAGAAATTAATCAACAAGGCGGCTAGCTTGCAAGGAGAAGCCAAAATTTACCTTCTCCAGATCTACCAACAAAGCCAAAGCCGCATAAGGTATATAAGAAGAAGCTGGAGTGATAGAGTGGATAAGGGGAAACAAATGAGAGTTTGAGAGACCTCGCTCCATAATGTGCTTCACCTCCTTTACCACTAGTGAGGCAGCCTTACCGGCCACACAATAGCCTCCAAGGCCTACACCGCCTCCTCCTCATCCACATCATCAAAAGTGGTACACATACTTCGCCAAGGTAGCTATGGCCCACCTACTCTTTTGGATAAACTTAATAAGCCTTATTCATTTAAGAGGGAGGTAATTAGGAAGATCTTTAAGAATCTATTAAAGAAGCTTATTTTTAGCTACCTAAACCTAGGAGACTGGAGGAAGTAGGCAAAAACTATGATCTTAACTTTTGCCCCTGCCACCGTATGCTAGGTCATATTTTGGAAGATTTCTTTACATTTAAGGACTAGCTTGACATAGCTTTAAGATCGGTGCTATAGTCATCCCAAAGAAATACCTTATGGAACAACCATCCAGTTCCATTAGGGTAATCCTTGGGGATACTTGCGATACATCCAAAACCAAAGAAGGTTGGGATATCTCCTTATCCAAAACCTCTAAGAAAATTGTATCGAAGATCAAGAAATGTTCCTTGTAGGTGCCTGAGTCAGCTCAAAACTCCAACATCAAGGAAGGTTTGCAATCAAGGAAGGTTTGAAAGTTGCCAGAGCCAACTCAAGGAAAGGGGGAGCTCAATAGTAGCAGCATGTACCAGCCTGGGATATCCTTGTAGCACAACCACCAACCGAGTCCAGCCTCCAGTCCACCATTGCAGCTACCACATTAGTGACTATCTCTACTTCAACTAGTTCTTCTTCTTCTAGTAGACATCTTGTATCAACAGATGAGGGAATCAAATCCCTCACCCTCTCACTTTACTTGATTTCTACTTTGCACCTCTTGTCAAATCCAAGAAATTGAAGAATAAAGCTAGCTTGAATTACATCTATGTCACTTTTGATGGGTTGTCTAATCTATTCTAATAACTTCAAGTCTAAACAACAACTATAATTTGATCTTCCTCTTGATTGTTGGATTTTCCTACTCTAAATTCTATGGGTTCACCCCTTGAGACAGATTTGGAATTATTCAATTTTGAGGGTCCCATAGGAGAAGCTCTAGAGCGATGTGTGGAACCTTCCATTACCCCACAATAGAGATCAAGTCAACCTCCGTAGTGGCAAGGTTCTACCTCATAGGGCAACACTTCAAGATAGAGGGAAACAAAACTATGGGCCAAATGGGTTGACCCAGACCAATTGGGTTGGGTGCACCACTCATCACTAAGTCCCCTTGAGCTTTTAAGAAAGCCTCAAGTGATTGTGAAGAGGGTATGACCAAAATACCCATGGGCTAGGCCAAATTTTGTTCTACGGACTAGGGGTAAAATAGTTATTTTGCTATTTTTTAATTTCAGTATATTTGGTATGTTGTTAAAATAAGTTTGGCCAAGTTTCATTGGATTTGGAATTCATTTGATAGGGTTTGGCTCATGTTGACCCATTTAGGTCAAAATGGGTCAACTTGGGTCAAGTTGACCAATTGGTCAAATTGGATCAAACCAAGGGTTGGGTCAAGTTCATATGACCATTTGAAATGTTTTGGTGCCTTTGGTTTGGTTCAATTTGGTATAGATTTGTTTTTGGTGCATATGACTCATTTAGGTCAAATGGGTCAAGTTGACCCATTTGACCCATTTGACCTATTTGGGTAGGTCAAGGGGAGGTTTAGGTTAGGTTTGTCATATGGAGTGGATTGGTATCTTTGTTTCCAATCAATTTTGGTTAAGATCAATTTTGGCTCAACGGGACCCCTTTAGGTCATGTTGGGTCTAAGGTTGATTGGGCTAGGTTGGGTCTAATTGGCCAATTGATGCTTTGGTCAAGTTCCACAAGTGATTTGGGATGGACTTGACCCATTGTTTTCAATTAATTTGGCTTAGATCAAGTTTTGACACATTTTGGCCCTTTAGATTAAAATGGGTCAACTTGGGTCAAGTGGGCCAATTAGGCTAGGTTAGGCTCAAATGTTGGCTTGGTCAAGTTCACACATAGGTCATGAGTGAATTTAGATAAATGGTTTTAATCAATTTGGCCTATGGTGGATTTTCGCTATGTTAGGTTTCATTTAATTTGTGTTTTGTCAACCATTATTGACTTGGTTTGACCCAATTTGATTGATTGATCATCCCATGATGATTGTTGATCATGAGAAAATATGAGTTTGGTTCAATCCAATTTGGTTAGTGTCAAAAGTTGGCTCATAAGGGTACTTTAGGTCACTTTGGGTCAAGTGAGTACAAGTGGGTCAAATGGCTTGGTCAAAGCATGATTTGAAGTTGATTGATCTTGTATATGGACTTATAATTGAAATATAAATCCATTTACAAGTGGTTTGAAGTCAAATGGATTTTGATCCATTTGAAAATTTCATATTCAAAGGAAGAATATGAAGGGGTCTTGGGTTTGATTTTTTATTTAGGTTTTGATTGTTTGATTGAAGTTTGGATTTATATATGAGCTCATGATTGTAGGATTGATTGAACCATGAGAGAAAATCAATGATTTGGCTTGATTTGGAAGTGATTTGGCTAAGTTCAATATTTTGGCTTGAAAGGCTTAGATTTGATTTTGAATTGATTTGAGTTTGATTTTTGGAATAGATTTTGATTGTTTGAATTTATATTTCATTTATATATGTGAATATAAATGAAGATATAAATTGATCATGAGAAAATTTCAAGAATTTGAAAGAGTTTAATCATGATTTGGGATAAATCCATTAAAGGGAATTTAATGGATTTAAGGGAATTTTTAATTTGAAATTTAATTTTTGGATTGGATTTATTTGATGTATATTTATATTTCATTTATATATGAGAGAATAAATGAGAATATAAATTGATTTTGAGAAAATCCCATGAGTTGGAAATGGTTTGACCAAATTTTAGGTTAAATCCATTAATGGAAAATTAAGGGATTCAAGGGAATTTCAAGGATTTTAAATTTGGAATTTAATTTGAGGGTTTGATTTGATTGATTTATATTCATATTTCATTTATATATGAGAATATAAATGAGAATATAAACAAGTTTTGAGAAAATCCCATGAATTTGAAGTGATTTGATCAAGGTTTAGAGTTGATTTTGGCTAAGTCCTTTAATGGAAAATTAAAGGGACTTAAGAGAATTTTCATAAATTGATTTAAAATTTTGAGTTTGATTTGATGGGTTTGAATTTATATTTCATTCTAAATGTGAATATAAATGAGGATATAAATGGATCAAGAGAAAATCTCAAAGGTTTGAATAGGTTTAGATCATGATGTTGGCTAAGTCCTTAAGAAAGGGTTAAGGACTTAGAAAATTTGAACTTAGAATTTTGATGGATTTTGATAATGGTTTCAATCATAGCTTCAATCATGGAATTGAATTAAGTTTGGAGAAAATCAGAATTGATTTGGAGTTTGACTTGAAAGAAGGGAAGTGAGGGGGTTTAAGTTAAAGGGTAGGAAATTTTCCTAACACCCCTAAGGCACTATTTCTATGGCTAACTCTTCTAAGTCTTCTAGGGCTAGGTTGAGGTGTCCACCTAATCACTAGATGTGTCTTAAGACTATGGAACTCTTAAAGTTTAAGAGGAATCCTATGTCTAAGATGGAGGGGTTGAGAGCTCATTCTAAGAAAATGAGATCAAGAAAGGGCACCCAATAAGTGTGGTGTGACTGATCAGAAACACCGCACATATTGGTGTTGATTGAAACGATCAACAATACTGAGAGATCACAAGCAATAATAAAACTATCTATTCCTAACCAAGGAAAAGAAAGAATCCAGAGCTTAGTGAAATGTGGCTTTACTTATGTCCAAGACATAAGAGAGAGAGAAGAGATCCACTAAGGGATAAAGTATGAACCTTCCACTAGGAGAACAGGTTCAAGTCATCCACAAGGGGTTGAAAAGTTTGATTTGATAGGAATCTCACTAGGGAGAGATCTCCACTAGGGGAGAGGGTTGAATTTATATCAAAATTTTGTTTAAATTTTAGGATGAGCCCTGTTGATTTGCAATGGGTGTACTAAGTAGGAGCCATGGAGGCTAAGACCTAACTAAAATTTACCAATCTAATGGGGTAGTCTACTAAGCACATAGTAGGACTAGCCAACCAAAGGGGATGCCTTTCAGTATGTAGAAGCTATACTAGAAAAAAAGCATAATAGAATTACATCCTCCAAGTAAGGATGAGTTGCTGGGGTAATCTATTGGCAAGGCAACGGATTGAACCCGACCTAGGGCTGACTATTGAGTGAATGCCACTGGGGAACTTAAATCAACTCAAAGATAGTCAAGATTGATTTCATTTGTTAGATTTGTTTATTTTGATTATGATGGATCCCATTGGTTTGTGATGAACTGCACTGAGTAGGGGCCATGGAAGCCTAGACCTAACTTAGATTTATCAATTCAAAGGGAGTAGTCTACCAACCACAAGGTAGAAATATCCAACATAAGGGGTAGCTGCCTTTTGGTACATAATGGTCAAGGCTTAAGAAGAAAGCACGGGAACTCAAATCTTCTAGAGACAAGAAACCATTGGGGTAATCAGTTGCTTTGGGAAACAAATTAGACCCGACCTAGGGCTGACTATTGAGTGAATGCCACTGGGGGACTTAAATCAGGTCAATGATTGTCAAATTATTTTTTAGATTTGTTTGATGGGCTCCGTTGGTTTACGATGGATCACATTGAGAAGGAGCTTATAAAAGCCTAGACCTATCTCAAATTTACTAAACCAAAGGGAGCAGCTTCCCAGTCGATGGTAGAACTATCCAACCAAAGGAGTGTCTTTCGGTTTGTAATGATCAATTGAAGGGAAGAAAGCTCGGGGACTCACATCTTCCACTAGAAAAGGCCACTGGGGTGATGGGTTACTTTGGGTAACAAATCAAACCCGACATAGGGCTGCCCCTCGTTTGTGATAATCATGCTAGAAAGAATGCGTCATAGTATTACATCTTCCAAAGAGGAATGACTACCAGGGTAACCTGCTTGTGGCAAAGCAGATTGAACCTGACCTAAGGGTGACTATGAGTGAGTACCGACCTGAGGATTTAACTCAATTCAGGTAGTAAGGAAATTCCTATAGGGAGTTCTACTAACATTTGTTTGTTTGTTTTAGTTTGTTGTTTGAGTTTATTTTAGTTTACTTTATTGTGGACCCTGTTAGTTTGTGAGGGATCAAACTGAGAAGGAGCTTATATCAGCCTAGATCGATCTTAGATTTACTGAACCAAGGGAGAATCTGCACATCCGCTGAACAAATTCTCCAACCACAGGGGTGGCTACTAGGAAAGGGGAATTGTCCAATCCAAAAGTAACCCAGGTAGTATCTAAATGGGGTCACAAAGGACTTGATCCAAATAAATCTCCCACAGGGGATGGGTTCGATAAGGCTTAATCCAACACCCTGGAGAAGATGACATGGCTAGTCATAAATTTAATAGGTATTTGATGTCAAACACAAGGAGAAAGCACAGGGACTCATATCTGCCAAGAGTAGTGTACTCACCGGGTGAGTCAGTCGATAATAACATCACCAACCAAGGTGCCATCAAACATTCAGCCTAGGAAGAAAGCTCGGGACTCACATCCTCCTATATAACCATGTTGGATAATCTCTTCTCAAATAAGTGCTACCCAACCTAGGGTGACTACTGAGTGAATGCCATTGGGGGAACTTATATCAACTCAAAAGTAGTCAAGAGGAAAGGAGCCTCTGGGGGACTTATCATAAACCTCAAATATACTCAATCTAGTTAAAACATGATGGCTAGTTCAAAAAGAAAGCGAGACTCACATCTTCTTAAACGAAGTCAACATGAGGTAGCTTACTGGCTGGGCAGTAGATCATACCATTCTAACAAGACGCTCATTGGTTTATGATGATCAAATCAAGAAGAAAGTGCTCGAACTCACATCCTCTAAGAAATGACCACTAGGGTGATATACTAGTGAGGTAGCATGTAGACCCGACCTAGAGCAGCTAATGAGTGAGTGCCACAAGGGTCTTATGCCCACATCAAAATAGCTTGAGACAAAAGATTTGTGTATATTGTTGTGCATGTGCTAAAAGGAATAGGATGCCTCTAGGGGACTCTTACACCTACCTCAAAACACACTGGGAATTATGAAATGATGCCACATGTGGCAACAAGAATTCCCACTAAGAAAGGATGTCACTTGGGTTCTCTCACACCTAACTTAGTTATGTTAATCAAAAATAAGATGCTCTCTTTACACTATTCTAAAGCATCGGAGATTGTGTTTGTGTGAAAGGGATAGGATGCCAGGGGACTCTTACACCTACTAAACACGACGGGATTCACAAGACAAGCAAACAACAACACTTTGAAAGAAGAGAAGATTTGATGAATGGAATTTTTGTTCTTTTTATTAATGATTATTTTCAAACAATTTTTATTATTTCATGGGTAATATTTCTTTAGATAGATCCCATTAATTGGAAGCATCTGTTCCCTTTACAATCAATAAGTTGATAAGATCCTCCTTGGTAGGCCTTTCTATGACATGGGGCCTTCCCAAGTGGGTTCAAACTTCCTCCCATCTTTTGAGAAATAATTGGTCTCTTAGGACTAACACAAGTTCTCCTACTGGAAAGACCTAGGGTGAACCATCTTGTTGAGCTTGAATCATTTTGGCCTTATATAACTGAGGTTTCATGCGCTCAGGTAAACTCTCTCCAAACCTTGACAACCACAACTTTGCATTCTGTCAGAGTGATCTTATTACCCAATGCTATCCTTAGTGAAGGGAGTTGAACTTCTAAGGAAGAACAACTGGACCCATACATAAGGAAAATGAGGTAGAAGTTGGTTAGATGTGGTGATAGGCCCAAGGCTTCAACCAACCGCTTCATTCCACTATCTTTGTTGTCATCAAGAGTCTTCTTCAGATGGATGAGAGTTTTGTTGAATACTTCGCTAAACCATTAGCTCTAGGGTAGAAGTGGTGAGTATCACCAATCTATACCATGTTCGGAAATCTATTGATCTTGTGCTTTTGAATGTACCATTATTAGATATAATTCATCAAGGCACCCCAACCTATATAGATATGGTTCTAAAAATGCACATGGTGAGTATGACCTCTCTGAGTGGATGGCTTCCACCACTTGAAAAGTAGGGTGACTAAGAAAATGTCCCTTGGAAGAAGGAGGATCGAGTCAATGTGGTACCAAAACACTCAAATGGCCATGAAGCCAAAGTAGGTGTAGAATATTGGGTGGTGGAGGACCACACCGCACCCAATTGATGGCATCTCTACTACATCCATGCAATCAGATCATAGGCCAAGTATCAAGTCTTTTGATCTTTGACTTCATCTTTGGATAAGATTGATGAGCTCCACATAGTCCTGAGTGTACCTCAGTTACGATTCCATGGGCTTCGTGTTTGTCTAAACAATGTAACCACATTTGGTCAAAGGACCGGTATTATAGGGTGCCATCAACAAGATCATAGGAGAGAGCTCTCTGTTTCACTTGATGGGCTTGTGATTTCTTGATGTAGTTTATCGGTGTTCAAGTAATATATGAACGGTAACCTCCAATCTAGCTCCTCATCCATTTTGGCAATGGCAACCTCCCCTTCAAGAGAAAGTCTCTCATTGAGTTTCGAATCGATAAGGGATAATACTTGTCTATTTTGGACCCTTATTGAAATGGACTCATCTTCTGGACATGCCAACCCTTTGGCAAGTTTTGTGCCGCACTATGTTTCACTGGGGAACCTTGTAGATGGTAACTTGGAATCGATAACTTCATGGTATACTGTAGTAATGATGAAGCTTGGGCTTGAGGAACTGGTAAGACCCGACAATCTAGTTGATCACCAACTGAGAATCCCCAAAGATTTTGATGCTCTTGACACTGATAGTGATGGATAACTCCAAACTGGCAATCAAAGCCTCATACTCGGCTTCGTTGTTGGTGCAAGGGTTGGAAAGATAGTATGAGAATTTCATCATATTGTGGTTTGGAGTTAGGAGAACTATTCCTACCTGCTTTCGGAGAATAGATTGGTGCTTCACCTTTAAGAAAGCAAGACCATCAAAATACATCTCCCATCGCCTCCCCTAAGTTCATGATTTATTTATGGGAGATCTCACTAAGCAAAGAATCAGAAGTGTGTGAAAGAAATCTCGTCTCCCTTACCGCATGGAGGGGTACAAATGTGATATCAAATTGTGAGATTATCATGGACCAACGAGCCAAACATTTGGAAAGCATTGGTCGTGTCATGAGGTACTATAGTGGATTATTTCTAGAGATCAAGTTTATAACATGAGAAAGCATGTAGTGCTGTAGCTTCTGAGATGCAAAGATCAAAGCTAGGCTAGGAAATGTTTCTCAATGGGTGGATAGTTTGCTTCAGTAGGGATCAGACGATGACTGAGGTAGTAAAGAGTGCTTTCATTCCCCTCTTCTTTGGCTTGGGCCAACATAGCACCGAGAGAGTCATCCGATGCAGCAGTGTAAAGGATCAATGGCCTGCCCATGATGCTGGTTGTGAGAATTGGTAATTTCACCAAGTATTCTTTGATGTCTTCAAATGTGTGCTGGCACTTGTCATCCCACTTGAACTTGGCATCCTTTTTGATACATCTCCCTAATATGTTTGAGATAAAGCATCTTAGATACGCCAGCCATCCTTGAAAGGATCTGAGTTGAGTTAAACTTTTAGGAGGTGGCATTTCTAAGATAGCTTTGATCTTTTCAGAATCTATTTCTATTCTCTGGTGTCGAACAACAAACCCAAGGAATTTTCCTGAAGTGACCACGAATGCACACTTCAGGGGATTCATCTTGAGGTTATATTATCTTAACCGTTTGAAAACTACTCTCAAGTCAAAGAGGTGGTCTTCTTTTTCTAACTCTTGACTACTAGATCATCAACGTAGCACTTAACCTAATAATGGATGAGTTCATTGAAGATCTGAGTCATGACCCATTGGTATGTAGACGCATTTTAAGGCTGAAAGGCATGACCCTATAACAAAAGATTCTGATCAGAGTTCAAAAAGCAGTGTTTCTTTCATCTTTAGGAGACATCTTGATTTGGTTATAGCCAGATGATCCATCCATGAAAGAGAAGACTGCATGAGATGAGGCAATGTCCACCATTAATTTTGATATAGGAAGAGAAAACTCATCCTTAGGGCATGCCTTATTTAAGTCCCTAAAATCACCGCATATGCGAATTTGACCATTCTTCTTCAAAAGGGATGACACTAGCCAACCATGTAGGAGATAATCTTGACATTTCTTCATAACTCCATGCAAAGAAGTCTTTAAACTTAGTCAACCTAACTAAGTAATTGATTTCTTCTTCATTCAGTAATTAGCTGATGTATGTCGGGTGAGGATTTTCATCTATCTCGAGGTTGATTTCTTATAGCTTGTCAATTGTTGAATGAATTTCTCTTCAAACTCTAGCGGTGCCTCTTTGACTTGGAGATCATTTGGATCATCTGAGGTTTCTAAATACACATTCTCATAAGAGTTAGGGATGTTTGAGAAGAACCTATCGAATCCAAATGGTTGGTAACAACTAGGCAATAATCTTCATCAGGCCCACTATCAACAATCCTAGTCCTTCTTGATTGTGCTTTAGAATTGTTCCATAATTTTCAAAATATTGAGTACTTGGACCAAGTGTAAGGAACTAAATCTTTCTGTATAAGATTTTGAACATAAGATGAGTAAAAGTCAAAAGGTAATTCCATTAATTCTTTAAAAGTATCTTTCCTCAAGTCCTACATCGAGCTCTGGACTTGAGGATGATGAACCCAAAAGAACTTTTTCTGCTTCATGTCACTGGAAAACTTAGGGACTTCCTTAACTACTAAACCTTCAACTTTTTGAGATGTAAGTGAGGTAAGAGCTAAGGTTCCCAACTGCTACATGATAGTTTTACATAAATTAGATTTGAATACTTTGCTTTGCTTAGAGGCCTTGTCTTTGTCTCTGGTTAGATCAAAAGTCAACTCCAATGGAACCCAGGGAGGTCATTGGTATACTAATCACATTAGACTCATCCTCTGAGGATTCCAAGTCTATGTGAATAGGGGTACTCCTATGAACTGAACACAATTATTGAAGGCCAACTAGTCTCCACCTCTAGAATTGCCTCTATTTCTCCTCACTTGGAGGTTGAGCCATCCTACCCACATGTCCATATAATGGAATGTTCATGGGTGGAATGTGATATGGATCCACTTCTTCTTCAATTTCTCTTGCTCTCACTTGTACTTTCCTTTTCTTTCATTTTCTTTATCTTTTCTTTTGCTTCATTTTCTTGCTTTGAAAAGATCTACAATGAGAAATGAACTTGCATCAATTTTCTGTCTCCATAGATTTTGAAATTTTTTTTTTGAATTTTAAAAATATGAACCCACATCCAACAACTTGGAAGTGTTAAGTGGGTTCAAATAGATTTAGAAAGATTTTGATTGAAAGAGGAATTATAATATGAACCCAAACTTCAACAAATTTAGGTATGTTGAAATATGGATTCAAAATTTTGATAGGATGCTTCCATAGGTTCATTTGATGTTTTCAATTTGAATTTTGATTTTGAGGACCCTTTCCTTTAACAAATTTAGGCATGTTAAAGTAAGGGTCAAATGATTTTATGTTGTTTGAATGTTTTAGAAATTTTACTTAGCAAATTTAGGTATGCTAAGTGAAGTAAAAGTGATTGTTTCTTTTGAAAATTTTGTTTTGTTTTGATTTTTTTTGGAAAATTTTGGAATTTTGACTTAGGAAATTTAGGTATGTTTAGTGAAGAATCCAAGTGTATTTTGTTTAATTTTTGAAAATAGGATCCTTAGCAAATTTAAGTATGTTAAGAAAATCCTAAGTGATTCATTTATTTGGAAAGTTTTAAATTTTAAAAAGGGTAGGATCCTTTAGCAAATTTGGTATGCTAGGTATCCTAAGTGTTTCATTTTATTTTTGAAATGATTGAAAGTGGAGATTTAACTTTAGCAAATTTGGTATGCTAAAGATGAAATCCCACTTGGTTTTGTGAAATGAAAATTTTACTTAGCAAATTTGAGTATGCTAAATGAAATCTAAATGGTGTGTTTAAAATTTTGATTTTGAAAAATGGAAACTTCTCTTTAGCAAGGTATGTTAGTGGTTCAAAATATATTTTGAAAAGTTTTGAATTTTGGATTTGGAGGCTCAACAAATTTGGGTATGTTAAATGAAGTTCCAAATATTGTGTTTAGAAAATTTTTGAAATTTTTTGATTTTAGATTTTGGATTTTGGAAACCTTACTTAACAAATTTGTGTATGTTAAATGAAGTTCAAAATGTGTTTAGAATTTTGAAAATTTTTTGATTTTGGAAACCTTACTTAACAAATTTGTGTATGTTAAATGAAGTTCCAAAATGTGTTTAGAATTTTGAAAAACTTTTGGATTTGGATTTTGGAAACCTTACTTAACAAATTTGTGTTTGCTAAATAAAGTTCCAAAATGTGTTTTGAAAAATTTTGAATTATAATTATTGATTTGATTTTGGATTTTGAAACTTTACTTAACAAATTTGTGTATGTTAAATGAAGTTCCAAAATGTGTTTAGAATTTTGAAAATGTTTTGATTTTGGATTTTGGAAACCTTACTTAACAAATTTGTGTATGTTAAATGAAGTTTCAAAATGTGTTTAAAAATATTATTTGAAAATTTTTGGATTTTGGATTTTGAAAACCTTACTTAACAAATTTGTGTATGTTAAATGAAGTTCCAAAATGTAAAATTTTTTAATTATGATTGTTGATTTTATTTTGGATTTTGAAACATTACTTAACAAATTTGTGTATGTTAAATGAAGGTTCAAAATATATTTAGAAAGTTTTTTGATTTGGAAACTTCACTTAACAAATTTGGGTATGTTAAATGAAGTTCCAAAATGTGCTTTGAAATTTTTTGAAATATGATTGTTGATTTTGATTTTTGATTTGGAAGGTTCACTTAACAAATTTATGTATGTTAAGTGAATTTCCAAAATGTTGTTTGAAATTTTTTTGGATTATGATTATTGACTTTTGATTTTGGATTTGGAAATTTTACTTAGCAAATTTGATTATGCTAAATGAAATTCCAAATGTGTGTTTTGAAATTTTTTTGAAATGTGATTGTTGATTTTGATTTTGGATATTGAAACATTACTTAACAAAATTGTGTATGTTAAATGAAGTTCCAAAATATGTTTAGAAAAGTTTTGAATTATGATTGTTGATTTGATTTTTGATTTGGAAGGTTCACTTAACAAATTTAGGTATGTTAAGTGAATTTCCAAAATATTGTTTGAAATTTTTTTGGATTATGATTGTTGAAATTTCAATGTTTTGAAAAGAGGACCTCCATTCAACAAATTTAAGTATGGAGAATGGGGATCAATTTTTTTATTTATTTTTGAAATATGAAATTTTTGTGTGTGATTGTTGCTTTTTTTTGAAAGTGAGGAATTCCAACTTAAAACATATGTGGGATATGTTTAAGTGGGATTTCTTAAATGATTTTTATTATTATTTGGGAATGAAATCTTCATTTAATAAATTAAATGAGGATGTTCATGTGTGCTTTTTGGAAACTTTGATTTTTTTTTACAAATGAATTTTCTATTCAATAAGTGTGATTGTATTGAAATAGAAAGATTCATATGTGCTTTTTGGAAACTTTGATTTTTGTTTACAAATGAATTTTCTATTCAATAAGTGTGAGTGTATTGAAATAGAAAGATTCATATGTGCTTTTGAAAATTTTATGATTATGATTGTGATTTTTGGAAAGGATGATTGTTCATTTTATTTTAAAAATGACATCTTCATCAAAGTGAATTGAAAGAAGATGTACATTTGTGCTTTTGAAAAATTTTTATTGGTTTTATTTTTGAAAATCCCTACATTTAAAAATTATGGGAATTGTTAAATGAAGTTGACAAAATTTTATGGAAAATATTTTATTACATACATTTTTGAAAAGGTGCTTTTGAAAAGCAAAGTTCTTTATGGAATATTTTATTATTTTAGGATGAACCTTTCCTTATCATGAAAGTGATAAGGAGGAAGTCTTAAAGATGTTTTTTTTATTTAAATCTTTTTAATTTACCCATTGGAGGACCCAACGGGGGTTTTAAGACTAATAAGGAATGCTCCTAAAACCTAAAGATGTTGGCTAACTCAACTCAAGAATGAAATGAGCTAAGTGCCAATGGAAAGAAGGAAATTCTTGGATTCATACCAAAGTACAAACCCACTATCAATATTCAAAGACAACGATCATTTACCAAAGATGGAGAGAGGAACCATGATCACAAAAAAAGTGAAAAATTTCTTATAAGGGAGTCACCTTTCAAATCTATGGGGAGAAAAGAAAGAGGAACCCTTACAAAAATTCATCTTGGTAAGACACCATGCAGATTCACAAATGTACTTATTTAGGTGATCAGATATGTCATCAAGGTATAGTGTACTATCTCGAGAGACAGAAGTCACTACCCTTCAATGGAGCCAATTACCTCAATAAGGACTCCTAAGGACGATGGGTCTGCATATGTACCAAAGATTCTTCCTCAATAAGGACTCCTAAGGATGGGATCCCTTAAGAAAACTCTCGATTAAGGTAAATGATCGTTGTCTCTAAAGATTTCAATAGGAAGGACTATCAATCAATTGGTTTATGTTTTTGAAGATCAACTGAGATTGATCAAAAGAGGGAGTTATTATCGAAGCCAAAATGGAAGATAAGTTGGAGATGCTCACAATGCTAGGAAACCTAATGAACATCTCAAACTATCCTAAAATTGGGCTTTACATTTTAGAAATTGATTTAGTTTGTTTGAGTTATATTTTTCATTAGAATTTTAGGACTTAAGATTCCTTAATATAAGATTAAGGAAATGCCTAAGAGGTGAGGAATTATGCTTATGGCCCACAAAGGGGAAAAAAGCAACCTGGAACCTAAATCTAGGGAGCTTACGAGGGCGAAGCTAACCTAAATCTAAGGAGAAAATGGGTAGTGGTTTGCCTCCATAAGAGAGGACAAACCACGACAACTTGGACTTACGCTGGGGTGGCCGCCAACTAAGTCCTCCTATGATTTTAAATACATGTAGGCAAGTCTTTATGCTTATGCAAGATAGCAAGTTATTTTATTTAGAAAGAGACTTAAACTCACTCCCTAAGAGACTAGATCATGTAAAGGGACATGCTTCAAATGACCTAAATCTAATGCATTTCAATTTCATATTATTATTTTGGACAATTATTTTGACTCAGTAATAGGATTTTTTATAATGCATGAGAAATCAGATTATTGGCCAAAATGGTGAGAAGTTTAGGAGGTGAGTTTCCACCATGGCCCTCAAAGGTCAAGTTGGGTTCTCTAACAAAGGTGGAAGCCCTCCAATTAAGAGTGAAATAAGATGCATTTGTGCATGATATTATTAAGAAAAGCTCATCCAGCTAAGGGATTGCTAATTCTTTTATCTTGATTTTAAACCTAAACTTTAGGTGAGGTTATGAGTTGTTTAATTTTAATTTGAATTATTAAGTTGGGTAAAAGATTTATTTTTTCCTAAAGAGCCTAATCCACATCCAGACATACATAAAGTAAGGAAGAAACTAGGAAAAGCATGTTACTTAATGCAAAAGCTAAACAAATCATCAAACACTTTATAAAGCTAATCACAAAAGAGTAAGTAGTCATTTGTGGTTGGGCACCACCATACCTATATCAAATGTACAAATGACAATTAGAATTCATTGTTATGGGGGGTCTTCAAGCTTTATTCTTCTTTCTTTTTTCTTTCTTCTTTTCCTTTCTTCTTTCTTCTTTTGGTTCCTCCTTCAGAAGGTTGGATGGTGGATACTCCAAGGCTTCACATGGTGCATAAGATATGATCTTATGACCAATGTTCATCTAATCCCCATAACAATTCATTCCAAAATCCTACTTATACAAATTTTTACATGGAAAGGAAAAGGGAAATCTAACTAACACCTACAAAATAAAGGTTAGTTAAATCACACCACACAAGTCCCAAGCATGTAAATTGGACTTATCACCCACACATGGGTGACTAAGTACACCTGACCTATGGATTATGCAAAGGGGTATAAGCACCTGCAAGCAAGAAGCATTTCTATTTTTATTTATGATAGCACTCCTTAAGCACAATCCCTTGCAGAAAAGAATAGTTAGACTAAGCACATCCTACCATTCATTCTACGAGCATACACCCTAACATCTAGTCTAAAACATTCATCATAAAACAAAACATAATATCAAACCATGCACTGACCTATCCTAAGGGTAGAAGTGGTGACAAAGGCTAATGTGTGTGCTTTGAAGGCTTGTGTGGTATGCTTAGCTAGGACTTTAGGTTCAAATTTTCTAAGTGTGAAAGACATATTAAACTTAGAGGAGGGTTTCATTTAAGTTGTTTAAGTGTTTTTGGTTATTTTTATTTCATGTTTTCATTTGGTTTATGTGAAACCTACAATTAATTACTAAGTTATGAAGAGAGGGAAAGAGAAAAGAACTTCTCTTTCCTTCCCTAACCTTAAGTAATTTTCTAAAGTAGGATCACATTTTAATTTCATTTAGGTGAATGTTTTGATTAAAACTTTTAATTAATCCTACATTTAGATAAACTCTAAACCAACCTATTCAAAAAGAAAAGCATTTTAATATTAAATAAAATGAATCAAGATTCACATAACACACATTACTTCATCTTTTCCTACATATATAATACATGCATATGGATGGACCCTAAGCATATCTATATATGCAAATGAGAGTATTTAACACACTTTATGATGCACGCTAAGTAATTCATTTAAGGAAATTTAGAAGTTGAAGATGTATGATTTTCTTAAGTAGAAAAGGTTTTCCTTATCCAAAATTTTACATACATACATGAAAGTAAGAAAGACATAAGTGAGTACAATGCCATTAAGGTGTAAGGTACAAGACCTACTAGGCTACTTAAAGCCTCACAACCTGGGTTATTTAGACTAATATACCACTTTCCTTAAATACAAACATGCATGTAAAAGAAATCAAATGGAAAGGGAAGATGCAAAAATTGTTTAATAGTTTCATTTTTGTTTATGCAATTTATTCATGCAAGTGTAGGCAATCCTTCTTAGATGATAGCATAGGGATGAATAGGGTATAGAATTAAGTAAGTGTTGGGTTCTTTTCAAATGAACCCTACATCTTACCAACTCCTATTCAAAACTATGCTAACATAAGAAAGAAGGAAAGCTACACTAATCCATCACATGCAAGCTTATAATTAAAGTATAAGAATAGCACACTTTCTTATTTGATGTTTCATTTATAAGTTTTGAAAATATTTTGGATTTAGTAGTGATAATAGTCACTCATATTTTACTTTAGCCAACACAAGCACATTTGACATAAAGTAAATAATTTCATTTTAAAATTTTGAAAATAGAAAATTATGAATGCATGAATCACATGACATACAATCTAACATTTTGGGAGAGATCCAAGGCAATGAAAGCATTTAAATAAACTCACTTTACTTAAATCCTAAAGACATTCTTAAGGAATAAGAAAATTTAGAATATATCAAAGTGAATTTCAAAATGATTTTTGTTTAGTTTGAGGTTTGATTTAATTTTGAAAAGGTGAGATGAGTTCGCTATTCCTAACCCATTCCCATATGTGTTTTGTAATTTTTAGATAATTAAATCCATTTTTAAGCATTGATTAGGTTAGAGTATGAATTAAGTGGCTTAATTAATCCTTACCTACACCACCTTAGAAAAATTAACTAAGTAATTATTAGCCAATGAGATGACATAAAACCCACCAGGAATTTAAATTTGTAATGCACCTAGTAATGAAAAGGCCTAATGCAATTTGACTCCCAATTAAATGTTAATTAAGCTAAGTGGTTTAGCTTAAGTACTTTTAAAACACCCCTTCACACTTATGAAAGAGGTTTTAATTTCATTAATTGAACTTAGGCTATTAAACACCTAAGCATCTACCCAAGGTAGATTAATTAAGTTCTGGAACATTTTAAAATTTTTGAAAATTGTTTAAAGGGATAATTAATGAATTAACCCTTAATTAAGAGTGGATTAAGGAGATAAAAAGGGGTTTAGGGAATAGCTTAGGGGAAATGCCCCCAAAATTATTCCATAAAACCCCTAATCACTGGATCTAACCTTAATCAATTTAATCATAAGGTAAATCCACTAATCATACCTTAATTACCCTTAAATACATGAAAGGGATAATTAAGGATGAAATAGCAATTTCCCAATTAAGCCCTCAATAAATCTCAAGAAAATTAGGGAGGCAGAATCCCCTAAAATGAACCCTAGAAATTTGAGATTAATTGAGGACTTAATTAAGGAGTAATTAGCTAATTAAGATTCCCAAAGAAACCCAAATTAAGAGGAAAGGGGAATTCAAAATACATTGGAAATATTTTTAAAATATTCTAGAAGTTATTATCTTTCCATAGCATTTTCCTTTCATTTTTTGATTTTTCTATGAAGAGTTATGAATTTTAGAAGTTATAAGGATTAATTAGGAATTAATTAGGTAAATAACTAATCCTTACTTAATCGACATGATGACATGGCGGCCGTCGCACTTTACATGCATCGCGTGAGCCACCCGCGTCATATCATGATGGCGGTGGCGCACGCTTTTGATTCATTGATCGTCAAAGATGGACGGATCTCCGATTTATAAAATGGATTACAGGTATATAAACGTTTGAATAATCTTGGCCATCCATCCAAACTGTGTGGATGGATGGCTAGAGATTCATCCCTGCCAAAGCTCAAGAAGAATGAGATCCGTCCACTTTCTAGGCTTTGATCCGAGCTCGATTGAGCTCGAATTAAGATAAAATTTAGCCCACACCATCATCATGCAATAATCATTACATCGAATAGCTAAGATCCTATGAAATTAAAGTTCACTTCATAAAGGATCAACACCTATGAGAATTAAGCTCAGAAAATCACTAACCTCATCGGAGGTGATCACCGATGCTCAATTCCCTTAGAGGAGCTTCATCTAGTTGAGATGAATTCTTGCTGAAGTTTTGAGCACTTGAGGTTGAGTATAGAGCTCTATGGACCAACACCACTTGCTCCCTCTTATGGCTTTGATCCAATTAACCTCCTCCTTACTGTGGGAACTTCAATCAAAGCTTGGGCAAGTTCAACTTGACCCTTTGATGGAGTGTGCAAGAGGAATTGGATTAAGATCAAGTGTGGATGAAGTTGGTTAATCACTCCACCTCCCCTATTTTGCACTGTACAAAATCGAAGAATGAGGAATTCAAATCCTCTCTAGAGACCTTGGGAAAGCTTATGCTCGGCTGTCAGATTGCCATGCGGGAGATATACTCCCCCTAATTCAATGAAATTTCACTTCACTCACACTCGATTGACCATATGGAGTGAGCTATTTTGGTTGTTAGATCATTGAAGATGGTCAGGTTTGCAGGAGTGGAATGATAACTTCCTATGTGCTGAAATTGAGCTTAGGGGGGAGTTTGACATTGAATTTTGCCATAGGTGGTCGGGTTTGGTCTATGGGCCAAATGGGTTGACCCAAACCCATTGGGTTGGGTGTACCACTCATCACTAAGTCCCCTTGAGCTTTTAGGAAAGCCTCAAGTGATTGTGAAGAGGGTATGAGCAAAATATCCATGGGCTAGGCCAAAATTTGTTCTATGGCCTAGGGATAAAATGGTCATTTTGCTATTTTTTAATTTGGGTATGTTTGGTATGTTGCGATAATAGGTTTGACCAAGTTTCATTGGATTTGAAATCCATTTGATAGGGTTTGGCTCATGTTGACCCATTTAGATCAAAATGGGTCAACTTGGGTCAAGTTGACCAATTGGTCAAATTGGGTCAAACCAAGGGTTGGGTCAAGTTCATATGACCATTTGAAATGTTTTGGTTCCCTCGGTTTGGTTCAATTTGGTATAGATTTGGTTTTGGCTCATATGACTCATTTAGGTCAAATGGCTCAAGTTGACCCATTTGACCCATTTTACGGTAGGTCAAGGGTAGGTTTAGGTTAGGTTAGTCATATGGAGTGGATTGGTATCTTTGTTTCCAATCAATTTTCATTAAGTTTAATTTTGGCTCAACATGACCCCTTTAGGTCATGTTGGGTCTAAGGTCAATTGGGCTAGGTTGGGTCTAGTTGGCCAATTGAGACTTTTGGTCAAGTTTCACAAGTGATTTGGGATGGACTTGACCCATTTTTCAATCAATTTATCTTAGATCAAGTTTTGACACATTTTGGCCCTATAGGTCAAAATGGGTCAACTTTGATCAAGTGGGCCAATTGGGCTAGGTTAGGCTCAAATGCTAGCTTGGTCAAGGTCACACATAGGTCATGAGTGAACTTAGATCAATGGTTTCAATCAATTTGGTGTATGGTGAATTTTGGCTATGTTAAGTTTCATTTTAGGATAAGTGTTGACTTGGTCAACCCTTAGGTTTGACTTGGTTTGACCCAATTTGATTGATTAATCATCCCATGATGATTGTTGATCATGATGAGAGGCAAATATGAGTTTGGTTCAATCCAATTTGGTTAGGATCAAAAGTTGGCTCATAAGGATACTTTAGGTCACTTTGGGTAAGTGGGTCAAATGGCTTGGTCAAAGCTTGATTTGAAGTTGATTGATCTTGTATATGGTCTTATGATTGAAATATAAATCCATTTACAAGTGGTTTGAAGTCAAATGGATTTTGATCCATTTGAAAATTTCATATTCAAAGGAAGAATATGAAGGGATCTTGGGCTTGATTTTTGATTTAGGTTTTGATTGTTTGATTGAAGTTTGGATTTATATATGAGCTCATGATTGTAAATTTGATTGGACCATGAGAGAAAATCAAGGATTTGTCTTGATTTGGAAGTTATTTGGCTAAGTTCAAGATTTTGGCTTGAAAGGCTTAGATTTGATTTTGAATTGATTTGAGCTTGATTTTTGGAATAGATTTTGATATTTTGAATTTATATTTCATTTATATATATGTATATATAAATGTAGATATAAATTGTTCAAGAGAAAATTTCAAGAATTTGAAAGAGTTTAATCATTATTTGGGATAAATCCATTAAAGGGAATTTAAAGGATTTATGGGAATTTTTAATTTGAAATTTAATTTTTGGATTGGATTTCTTTGATGTATATTTATATTTCATTTATATATGAGAACATAAATGAGAATATAAATTAATTTTGGGAAAATCCCATGATTTTGAAATGGTTTGATCAAAGTTTAGGTTAAATCCATTAATGGAAAATTAAGGGATATAAGGGAATTTCAAGAATTTTAAATTTTGAATTTAATTTGAGGGTTTGATTTGATTGATTTATATTCATATTTCATTTATATATGAGAATATAAATGAGAATATAAATAAGTTTTGAGAAAATCCCATGAATTTAAAGTGATTTGATCAAGGTTTAGAGTTGATTTTGGCTAAGTCCTTTAATGAAAAATTAAAGAGATTAAAGAGAATTTTCATAAATTGATTTGGAATTTTGTGATTGATTTGATGGGTTTGAATTTATATTTCATTCATAAATCTGAATATAAATGATGATATAAATGGATCATGAGAAAATCTCAAAGGTTTGAATAGGTTTAGATCATGATTTTGGCTAAGTCCTTAAGAAAGGGTTAAGGACTTAGAAAATTTGAACTTAGGAATTTTTGATGGATTTAAATCATAGCTTCAATCATGGAATTGAATTGAGTTTGGAGAAAATCAAATAGAATTGATTTGGAGTTTGACTTGGAAGAAGGGAAGTGAGGAAGGGTTTAAGCTAAAGGGTAGGAAATTTTCCTAACACCCCTAAGGCATGACCTAATCCTATGGCTAACTCTTCTAAGTCTTCTAGGGCTTGGTTGGAGTGTCCACCTAATCACTAGATCTGTCTTAAGACTAAGGAAATCTTAAAGTATAAAAGGAATCCTATGTCTAAGATGGACAAGTTGAGAGCTCATTCTAAAAAAATGAGGTCAACAAGGATCAATAGGACCCACTATGTCGGTACCCCAACACTCAAATAGCCATGAGGCTAATGTTATATGTGTAATTTTTGGTGGTTTGTGCAAGCTTACACCGTGTACCTGACATTGATGGAATCTCCTAGCTATGTTCAAGCAATCTGTGATCATCAAAGGCCAGTAGTATCCTAGTTTCTTGATCTTGGATTTCATCTTCGGACCAGATTGATGCGCTCCGCATAGACTTGAATGTACCTCGATCACAATCTTATGTGCTTCGTGTTTGTTTAAACAGCATAACCATATTTGATCGAAAGACCGTCGGTATAAAGTGCCATCCATGAGACCATAGAAGAGGGCTCTCTATTTCATCTGATGGGCTTGTGATTTCTCTTGGAAGCTTGCCTGTGTTCAAGTAATCTATGAATGGTTGCCTCCAATCTAGCTCCTCATCCTTTTTTGGCAACGTCAACCTTACCTTCAAGAGAAAGTCTTTTGATGAGTTCAAGCATCAATAAGGGATATGACTTGTCTATTTTGGACCCTTATTGGAATGGACTCATCTTTCGGACATGCCAATTCTTTAGCGAGTTTGGCCGAAGCAACTGTTACTATGTTCTCTCCTCGAGAAACCTTGTAGATGGTGACCTCAGGGATTTGGGCCAACAACTTCATGGTGTACTCGTGGTAATGACGGAGCTTAGGTTTTAGAACCTTATAAGACCCAGCAATCTGGTTGATAACCAGTTGAGAATCCCCGTAGATGTTGATGCTTTTGACACACACTGTAATAGCTAACTCTAGACCGACAATCAAAGCCTCATACTCAGCTTCATTGTTGGTGCATGGATTGGAGATATAGTATGAGAATCTCACCACATTGCGATCTGGAGTTAAAAAAACTATTCCTACCCTTGCCTTTCTTGGAAGTGTAGATTATGGTTCTTCTCCTTTTTAAAAGGAAGCCGTACCATCAAAATACATCTCCTAACAGTGAATGCTAGTGTCCCCTAAGTTCATAGTTTATTCATCGGGGAGGCCATCACTAAGCGGGGAATCAGCAGAAAGTGGGTGTGTTGCCAAGAAATCCATTAGCACTTATCCTTTGATTGCACAGAGAGGTATGAATGTAATATCAAACTGCGAGAGAATCATGGACCAATGTGCCAACCATCTGGATAACATTGGTCGTGACATGAGATACTACAGTGGATTGATTCTTGAAATCAAGTTTACCTTATGATAAAGCATGTATTGTCATAGCTTTTGGGATGCAAAGATTAAAGCTAGAAATATTTCTCAATAGGTGGGTAGTTTGCTTCAGCAGGGATTAGATGATGGCTGAGGTAGTCAAGAGCATTATCCTTCACTTCATCATTGATTTGAACCAACAAAGTGCCAAGGGAGTCATCTAATGCAGTAGTGTAAAGGATAAGTGGCTTGTCAGGATAGGGGCTGCTAGAACTGGTGACTTCACCAAATATTGTTTGATGTCTTCAAAAGCATGCTGACACTTTTCATCCCACTTGAACTTAGAATCCTTTTTGACAAGTGTTGAAAATGGCTTGCATCTCCCTCATAGATTGGAGATAAAGTGCCTTAGATATGCTAACCGCCCTTGGAAAGATCTGAGTTGGGTCAGACTTTTAGAGGTGGAATTTTAAGATAGCTTTGATCATTTCTTGGTCTATCTCTATTCATCGGTGTCGGACATAAATAGGAACTTCCCGAGCTACTCAATGCACTTCGGGGTTCATTTTGAAGTTGAATTATCTCAACCATTTGAAAACTACTCTCAAGTCAAAGAGATTGTCTTCCTTTTGTTTGCTTTTGACTACTAGATCATCAACATAGAATTCAACTTGATGATGAATGAGTTCATTGAAGATCTGAGTCATGGTGCCCTGGTATGTAACACTGCCATTTTTAAGGCCAAAAGACATGACCTTATAACAATAAATTTTGATCGGGGTTTGAAAAGCAATGTTTCTTTCATCCTCGGGGGCCATCTTAATTTGGTTATAGCCAGATGACCCATCCATAAAGGAGAATACTGCGTGAGATGAGGCAATATCTAACATTAATTCTAGTATAGGAAGTGGAAATTCATCTTTGGGACATGCCTTATTTAAGTCCTCAAAATTGATGCATATATTTGGCCATTCTATTTCTTAACTGGCATGACACTGGCTAACCAGGTAGGGTATTTTGCTTCCCTGATGAAACCAGCATCGATTAGTTTCTTGACTTCAGAAATGACCTGTTGTTTGATTTCTAATCGCATGTGTTTAGGAGCTTGCTTAATAGGGCTAGCGTTAGGGTCTATTGCTAGTTTATGTATTGCTACGTCAGGAGATAATCCAGGCATCTCTTCATAGCTCTATGAAAAGAAGTCCTTAAACTCAATCAATAGCCTAACTAAGTCATTAGTTTTTCTTCATTCAATAGAGAACAGACATATGTAGGGCGTGGATCTTCTTCTATCCCGAGGTTGATTTCTTTGAGCTTGTCGATAGTTGAATGGATTTCTTCTTCAAATTTTGGAGGTGTATCTTTGATTTGAAGATCATTAGGATCATCTAAAGTTTTTAAACACACCTCCTCATAAGAGTTAGTGTGGTTTGAGAAGAGCCTGTCAGACTCAGATGATTGGTGACAACTAAGTATTAATCATCGTCGTTGACCGGACCCACTATACAGAATCCTAGTCCTGGTCTTGATTGTGCATCAATTCCTTTATTGTTCCATAGCTTCTCAAAATACTCTGACCTACGCCTAGACCATGTATAAGGAATTAAACCTTTCTTTACAAGATTATGAACACAAGGCAAGTACCAATCAAAAGGTAATTCCATTAAATTTTTATATGAATTATCCTCAAGTTCTACATCTGCTTCTGGACTTGAGGATGATGATCCCAATAGTAATCTCTTTAGCTTGACATCCATGGAAGGTCTAGGGGCTTCCTTAACTACTAAACCCTCAGCTTCCTGAGAAGCGAGTGGGGTTAGAGCTAAAGTTCTCAACTGCTGCCTAATGGTTTTACATAATCCTGATTCAAATATATCAGTGCTTTGCTTGGAGGCCTGGTCTTCATCACTGTATGGCTCGAGTGTCACCTCCAATGAGACCCATTGAGAGGGGTTGGCAGGTGTACTAATCACATGAGACTTATCCTTGAGCTAGATTCTAAGTCTATGTGAATAGCTGGAGTACTCCTGTGAAGTAGAACATAACCCCTATTGTCTGGGTGCTGACCAGGGGGTCTTCCTCCTCTAGAATTGCCTCTATATCTACCTCTACCTCTACCTGGTGGAGGTCGAGTCATCCTACCCATATGTCCGTATGATGAAATGAACTGTGGGTGGAATGTAACATGCAGCTCTACTTCTTCTTCGGTGTCCCTTTCTTGCTTACTTGTATTTCTTTTCTCTTTTCTTTTTCTTTTTCTTTTTCTTCTTTTTCTTTTTCTTTTGTATTCAAATTTTGGCCAAGTTTGTGAGAAGAGACATTTTGATTTTTAAGGAATATAGTAGGTCACATCCTCATATATCTCGACCTCTCTAACTGAGAATGGCTTTTCATCTCCTTTGACACGGTATTCAATTCCATCTCTTCAAAATTTGATGCACTCATGAAGGGTGGATGGAACCATCTTGTGCTGGTGTATCAAAAGCCTATCAAGCAAAGCAGTGAATGATGTATTCAAATCAATTATACAGAATTTGGCATCAGTCTTCCGGTCACCTATTTCCAAAGGTAACACTATGGTGCCTAAAGCTCTCTCACCATGTTCATTGAATCCTATTAACATCATCCGATCTCCTCAGAGTTCAGAGATCTCAATCTTCAAATAGACAAGGGTTTTTAGGCTCATAATGTTCACCATGGTCACAAACCTAGAAAGTCTAGAAAGTCTAAATTTGCCCATATCCACTATGATGTAGAGGGGATGGTTGTGCTCCATGTCCCCCAGAAGAAGGTCTTCATCAGTAAATGTGACTCTCTGGGCTTCTCTTGCATAATGTGCCTCTCTAAGTGGTTGAGTAAAGCATATCTAGATCAAGAAGAGCCTTGATTAATGATTCCCTCATCTCTTTGGATAAGATAACAAGGCATCATATATGCTTAACTAAGCAATTTTCTTAGGTGAGCAAGGACATTATAATCAACTTTGGGCTGATCCTACACAAGCATATCCATATGGTGCATCATGTGGAGGAGCTTCTTGTTCGCTGGTACCAATGACTTATTTTCCTTATCTTGAGGTGCTACCCTAGTAGGTAGAACCTTGCCACTATTGATGTTAACTTTGGTGACCTCTTGTGGCGGTTTAGTGGAAGATTCTACCCGCTCGTTAAGAATACCTACACCTTCTCTTATAGGACCATCAAAATCAGATGATTCCAAGTCTATCTCAAGAGGTGACCCGTATTATCAGAGAAGGAAAGTCTATCTCTGAATCAGAAAGAGGATGATCAGAGTTATTATAATTATTTAGACTTGAAGAGTTTTCTAAAGGAGTAGAATCCGATAACCCATCAAAAGTGACATAAATCTAATTCAAACTAGCTTTATTCCTCAATTTCTTAGATTTAAAAGGAGGTACATAGTAGAAATCTAGTAAAGTAAGTGGGGTGAGGGATATGATGCCCTCATCCGCTAATACAAGATGTCTACTAGAAGAACTTGCTGAAGTAAAAATGTTGGCTAAAGTAGTAGTTATAATGGAATGGAGGCTAGACTCGATCGATGGTTGCGCTACTTGGCTATCCCAGGACAAGTATGGGTTGTTTCTACTTCTGCTAAGCTCCTACTTTCCCCAAGTTATTTATGGTAACTTGCAAATCTTCCTTTATGTTGTTGGTTCGAGCTGCCTCAGGCACTCTAAGGAAAGTTTCTTGATTATAGAAACAATCTTTTAGAGGTTTGGGATAAAGAGATATCCCAACCTTCTTTTATTTTGAGAGGATTATATGTATCCCCAAGGATTACCCTAACAGAACTGGATGGTTGCTCTACTAGATATTCTTTGGGGATAACTATAAAATGACTTGCTATGCTCAAGCCCATGCTTAAATGTAAAGCAATCCTCCAAAACATGGCCTAGCATGCGGTGGGAGAGTAAAAGTTAAGATCATTACTACTGTCCACTTCTTTCGGCTTCCTAGGTTCGAGTGCTGAAAATCAGGTTTCTTTAAGAGGTTCTTAAGGATTTTCCTGACTACCTCCCTCTTAGGTTTTTTTAATTTATCCAAAAGAGTAGGTAGATGATAGCTACATGGGGGCAGATATGTATACCACTACTGAGAGTATGGCTGAGAAGGAGGTTGCAAAGATCGTGAAGGCTGTTGTGGTGGCCAATAAGATGTCTTAGGTGGTGACAAAGGAGGTGGAAGCGATGACTGTGGAGCTCGAGGTCTCTCATATTGATCTATGTGGTTGCTTCCCTTTATCCAATGCTGCTACTTCCCCTAGCTTCTTTTCATAGGCTTTTCATGGCTTTGGCTTTGATGACTGATCTTGAAAAGGCAATTGTTTGGCCTCTCCTTGTAGACTAGCCACCTTGTTGATTAGCTTCTCAAATATCTTGATGGTGAAACCTTTAAGTATGAAGGCAATTGGGCCATGAATATTTTTTAATAGAATTTCAATAGCATGTTGTTCAGATAGCTACGATTTGCATTTCATACTCAAATTGCATCATCTAAAAATATAATCAATGAGGGACTCACCGGGGTGTTATTGTGCTACAATGATATCGCCCACAGTCACCCTTTGCTGAGCTCCAGCAAACCTTTTAATGAAGAGTTGCTCCAACTGAGCAAAAGTGTTTACTGAATCATTGGGGAGTTCAGCATACCAGTCAAAGGTTATGCCCGCTAAACTACTGACAAAGAGATGGAATAATAGTGCATCACTGCCACCAGCATTGCAATAGCTAGCCCTGAAGTGCGATATATGCTAGCGAGGGTTCCCACTACCATCAAAGCTCTTGAAAGAAGGCACAAAACCCTTAGGATATTGGATAACATCAATTCCTCGGGTACTACCTTGATGAACCATGCGGGCACACTTGTGCTTCTTTCACTTGTTGTTCAACCATGAGATTGATATCTTTTTCTTATATGGAGGTACTATCCACTACATTCCTATACAAGCTAGTGCTGCCCTGGTCTACTGGAGGTGAACTCTTGGGTTGATTCAAGACATACAATAGCTCAGGCTGACCAGACTCAATAATGGTATGATGTACTATTGGGGCTTGATTCTAAAGTGCTATAACTGCGTTAGCAAATCTTAAAGTCACTTTCCCATCCTATCAATCTGTTCATCCTTTTGTTTGAGTTGTTGAAGGAGGTGTTGGGTCAAATAGACTGTATCATCCTATTCAGCCACAACACCTTCTAAACTATGCTGATCCCAAAGGAGGGAACCTCTAGTATCGACCATATGCACCTCTACTGAGTCTTCCAACAAATCATCTTTGTTAGGCTCAAAGCTAACCTTCTCCTCTTCAAGGTCAGACCAATCATACCCTAGGATTTCTCTCTTCTAGTGAGATCTTGTACAATATCATCCAGGAGGTCCAACATGAGCACAAATGATCATGATCGTGGGATCATGTTCATGACGAGATACATCGACCTCCCGCTACGTGCTAACCTTGTGAGGGCTACGCCTTTGGAGAATACATGTTCATGCTTGTTACCTGAGATGGGTGGAGTACTGCTCCTAGGAGGATTTACTGCCATGGGGATAATAGAACTATCTCCTTCTCCCTCTGCTAGTGCTATATCCATGATTTGCTGAGGTGTTGGTGGTGATGACATTTATGATGCTATGAGTTTGCCAATCCTTCTTCACCACAACTGAAGTAAGGGATCG
Organism: Cymbidium sinense; assembly: GCA_021442155.1. Classification (NCBI taxonomy): domain Eukaryota; kingdom Viridiplantae; phylum Streptophyta; class Magnoliopsida; order Asparagales; family Orchidaceae; genus Cymbidium; species Cymbidium sinense. The sequence goes on along the minus strand of CM038218.1, from coordinate 168,200,624 downwards.
AGTAGGAGAGCTTGGCCTCACCTCAGTCAGTGGTGTAGATAAAATGGGATCCCTTGGCCATAGTTGGATCACCAGTGGGGCTTTCTTCTCTCCTGATACTGCTTTCATAACTTTAGATGGAACTACAGAAGATGGAACTTGTACTGGCAATGATGAGAGGTGTAGCAGTGATGGAGGCAACACCAACTCTCTCTATGCGAGAACTCTCTCCCATGATGGGTGGTACTAGTCAATAGAATACTATCAGTGTGACCGGCGTGGGTAGTACATCGATCGGGGAAATTTACTAGGGTGGAGGCTGCTGACTGCCTGGTATACCTTCACCTCTCACTGCTAGTAACATCAACTGATACACGAGCCTCTATAGACCGCTCCTGATGGATATGCTCGCCTACGCTACGAGGAATAACTGATCGTAGATCAAACTAGGCTTTGGACTTGACCTTCAGAAGCCCCAGCAAGCGTCTAAGGCCAACATATGACCTCCTCCTATCTCTGATATGTGCCTCATAATGAACTACAGGTAGAGGTGACATTGTAATCCTCCTAAGATCTTCCTCTCCATTAGAACTGGAAAGAGGATGGAACTTGTTCTAAGTGGGCAAAGGGAGACCATCCTGAGTGACTACTCTACTGCAATGTGAGACAACGTCTCCATCTCTTTGGCAATGTGCACATGATGCCACTTGATCTTGCGACATTGGGTTTGCTAGGTGGAGCAGTATAGGAGCTAGACCCTACCTCAAAGGTAGGGGAGATTGTCCTGAAGAGTAGCCTTCCCCCAGAGGGAGTGAGTGGTACAGCACACACAGGTAGTGATGGGAACAATGACTGCAGAAAGCTATTTGTGGGAACTTCTACCGCCTTCCTCTTTAGTGAGGAAAACTCAGAATCTAAGGGCATCTCAACATGGATGAGTGGTTTTTTCCCAACCACCACATTCTGCTGACAGTAGTGAGGGTTGCCCCCTCACAAATGATCCTGACCCCCTTGAATCCTCGGCCAAAGTGTATCAGATGAGCAAAATTAGTTTGGGGGAGGTTTGCCGGATCAAGGCCAAATCCATCCCAAAGGGGAAAGTGAACACATACTTTTGAGAATCCATTTGTATGTACTAAACTAAGAAAGCTGATTGAAACTGAGCTGAAATTCTAAGTTTTGAAAACAAACTCAAATCAAATTTTCTACCTTAGTATTCTGCTAACTTTTTAAATTTTGATTTAGAGTTCAACAATTTGAATATGTTAAGTGGGCTCATTGAATTTAGGAGAGAGATTTTGAATAAATTGGAGAAGAGATTTTTGAGTTTAGAATCCATTTTCAACAAATTTGTGTATGTTGAAAATGGGTTCAAATATTTTGAAGAGATTTTTGATGCTTCCATTGGTTCATAATTGAATTTGAGTTTTATGTTTGGGGACCCTTTATTTAACAAAATTGAGTATGCTAAATAGAGGGTCAATTGATTTTGTTTTAGATTACTCATTTAGCATTTTTGGGCATGCTAAATGAGATGTTTGAAAATAATTTTCTTTTTGGTTGTTTTCCCATGATGTGTATCATGTGTGAATTTAGAAATGGAATCTTTACTTAGCAAAATTTGTGTATGCTAAAGAAAACCCAAATCTAATTTTTTTTTGATTTTGAAAATGGGATCTTTACTTAGCAAATTTGGGTATGCTAAATAAAGTCCAAATGTGTTTGATTTTTGTTGTTTTGATTATGGGTTCTTTACTTAGCAAATTTGTGTATGCTAAATAAAGCCCAAATGTATTTTGAAAAGGGAGGTTTCTATTTAACAAATATGGTGTGTTAAATAGAATCCTATTTATTTTCAATTTTCTTTTTAAAAATGAAACTCTCATTTGACAAATTTGGGTATGCCAAATGGAATTCCAATGTATTTTGATTTCCATGACTTTTGCAAAGGAGATTTCAATTTAATGAATTTGGGTATGTAAAATGGAAGTCAATCATATTTTATTCTTTTTTCAAGATGAAATTTTTGTGTATGATTATTATTATTTTTTTAAAAAGAAAGAAATTCCAACTTAACACATGTGGAATGTGTTGAGTGGAATTTCAAATGGTGTGATTTTATTTGAAAGTAAAACATCCATTCAACAAGTTTGGGTATATTGAATGAAGATGGTTATCTTCAATTTTGTGCTTTTTTTTGACAAAGGAAGAAGACTCCATCTTCAAGATATGTGAGATATATTGAATGGAGTTTCAATTTTATGAAGTGATTTTGTTTGGGAATGAAACCTTCATTCAATAAGTTTGGGTATATTGAATGAGGTTGTTCATTTTCAAATATATGCTTTTTGAAAGGTGATTTTGATTTTGGAAATAAAATCTTCATTCAATAAATTTGGGTATATTGAATGAGGATGTTCATTTTCAAATATATGCTTTTTGAAAAGATGATTTTTTTATTTTGGTTTTTAAAAGAACCTACTTGCAATAATCTTGAAGACTGTTAGATGAGGTTGAGTTATATATATTTTGTGAAAATTTTTTGTACATATATTTTATTGTGTGAATTTTGGAAAAGTGTTTTTTTTGAAAAGTGATACTTTTATAAAGGATTTATTTTTTTATTTTTGGAATGAAATTTACCTTACCATAGAGATGGTAAGAAAAAGGTCTTTAGTCATCTCTTTTTATTAAATTTTATTTTCATCTATTAGGGGACCCAATAGGAGTTTTAAGACCTACATGGAGTGAGGTCCTAAAACCTAAAGGATGTTGACTTCCTTAGCTTAAGAATGAAATGAGCTAAGTGCCAATGAAAAATAAGGATAGTCTCGGACTCATATGAAATACAAATCCACTATCGATACTTAGAGGTAATGATCATTTACAAAAGATGGAGAGAGGAACCTTCCCCAGCAGAGTCGCCAAAATAATTTGTGGTGTTTTATTTTTTGGTTGTGGGTGAAGGTTGATTTGGACACCATAGATCTGTATATGTACTTATTAGGATGATTGGGTATGACATTGAGAAATGATGTACTATCTCAAGAGACAAAAGTCACCATCCCATAATGGACCTAATCACCTAATAAGGACTCATAAGGATAATGGGTCTTTGACTGTACTAGAGATCTTTCCCTACTTTATATGGAAGTAGGGTAAGGTTCCCCTATGGAGGCAAGCCCCATAGTTAATTGCATCATAAGGAATGAGATTTCTTAGGAATACTCTCGATTAAGGTAAATGATCGTTATCTCCAAAGATTTCAAAGATAGGACTATCATTCAATTAGTTATTTTTAGAAAATCAAGTGAGATTTGAGCAAATGGAAAGAGTTTTTATTGGAACGAAAGGGAGATGAGTAGAGGATACTCATGATACTAGGAAGCCTAGTGAGCATCTCAAAATATCTTATGGTTGGGCTTTATATTTTTGAAATTGAGGGGGATTATATATTGGAGTTGAATTTTTATTAGAAATCTAGGGCTTATAATTCCATAATGTAAGATTGTAAAAATGCCTAAGAGGTGAGGATTTATGCTTGTAGCCCATGAAGGGAAACAACAATCTCGGATCCTAAATCTAGGGAGCTTTGGCGAGGGCCAAAGCATGACCTAAATCTAAGGTGAAAGATGGGTATAAGGTTTACCTCCACAAGAGAGAATAAATCACTCGACAGTTGGACTTACAACCGCTTGGAGGTGGCTGCTAACTAACTCCTCCTATAATTTTAAATATATGTAGGCAAGTCTTTTGCTTTGTAAGATAGCTAGGTTGTTGTTTATTTAGAAAAGAGACTAAGTCCTTAAACTCACTCCCTAAGAGACTAAATCATGAAGGACATGAATAATGACTTAATCTTATGCAGATTTTGTTAAGTTTTATTTTGATTTTTAGACATTTTTATTTAACACAGGCTATGGGATTTCATATGCCTAATGCATGAGAAAAGTGGATATGGGCCAAAATCAAAAAGGTGTGTTTCCACCATGACTCCCAAAGGTCAAGCCATTTTTCTCTAGGAAAGGTGGAAGCCCTCCATAAGCAAAAGTGAAGCAATATGATTTATGCATGATCTCGACATATAACATCCAGCTAAGGGGTTGCTAAATCTTTTACTATCTTGATTTATGTCCTTGGCTTTAGGTGAGGTTATGAGTTGTTTAATTTATTTTTGAATTGATTAATTGGATAGAGAATTTATTTTTTCTAAGAGCCTAATTGCATCTAGGCCATTCATCAAATAATGAAGAAACTTGGAAAATCATGCCATCCTAATTGCGCAATCATAAAAAAACATCAATCAATTTAAAAAATTGGCATAAGAGAATAAGAGGGTGATGTGGTTAGGTTCCACCGTACAAACCCAAAAAGGAAAATGGGTAGCTGAGCTCTACCCTTACACAACCCAGATTACAAATGAATAATTACAATTAAAAGGAATTCATGTTATGGGGGTCTACATTCTTCATTTTAATTTGTTTCTTTTCTTTCTTCCTTTTGGCTTGATTGGGATATGGTTTCTCCAAAGACATAACATGGTCTATAAGACTTGGTCTTATGACCAGTGTTCATCCTAATTTCCCATAACATTCATACCAAATATTAATTACAAAATTTATATAAAAATGGGAAAAGTAAATCTAACTAAACCTACAAAATAAAGTTTAGCTAAACATACCACACAACCCAAGCAGTTATACGAATAATTTGGACTTAGCACCCCACACATGGGTAACGAGGTCCACCTATCTTAATTTGGATTATGCTTAGGGGTATAAGCAACCTGCACAGCATAAGCATTAATATTTTTTTATTACCCCTTAAGCACAATCCCTTGTAGAAGACATGATTAGGTTAAGATCATCCTATCATGCAGTCTACTTACATACAACCTAATATCCAGTTTAAAAACATTACATCACAAAATAAAATTAGGCATCAAACCATGCATCGCCTTAACACAGAGCTGGAAATGGTGACTTAGCCTAATGTGTGTGTCATTTAAGGCTTATGTGGCATGTCTTAGCTAGGCTTTAAGGTTGGAATTTTCTAAGTGTGAAAGATTCAATTTAGATGGTGGTTTATGTTTAAGTGATTTAGTTGATTTGTTAATTTTAGTTGGTGATTTGATTTGGTTTAAATGAAGCTACACTTAGCGACTAAATGTTTTAAAGAGAAGAAAGAGAGGAGAACTCTCTTTCATCCCTACCTTAAAGTATTTCTACGGTATATTCATTAATAGATTTCCTTTTGTGAATGTTTTATTATGTATATTTATTAATTCTAAGTTTAGATTTACCCTAAACAGTCCTATTCAATAAGAAAGACCTCTTAGGATTAGTTAGGGTGAATTACTATCACATAACACACACCCATTCATTTCTTTTCACCATGTATACCATGCATATGAATAATCGTAAGCATAGCTATACATGCAATGCAAATCTTTGCACACCTTGATGATGGTTGCAAAGAGATATGGTTTGAAAATTTGGATATTCCATGAATGCATGTCTTTATCATATAGAAAAGAGGGACTCTTTTATCCATTAGCTAAATGCACATCCATATGTATAAAAGTTATAAGTGAGTACATCGCCATTATTTTCTACACTAGGGGCGTAAAGTACAAGACCTACTTGGGGCTACTTAAAGCCTCGCAGCCTCAAGATGTCCAGACTGATATACCACTTTTCTTAAATACATGTGAATGTACAAAAAGAAATAAATGGATGAAGAATCATGTTAAAAATTATGTTTGATTTAGTTGTATAATTTACATGTGTAAATGTGAAGATCCTTCTTAAGTCATAACATAGAAATGCATAGGAATAGATTTAAGCAAGTGTTGTGTTCTTTTCAAATGAACTATACACTTTGCAAATCCTATTCAAATCCATGATAAGGGAAAAATGGAAAATAACATAATACACATCTTATGCTATAATCACAAGCAAGCTTAGAAGTACTTATAAGTAGCATCACTTCATTCATAATCTTTGATTTATAGGTTTTGAAAATAATTTTTGGTTTAATAGTGATAATAGTAACTCATATTCTTAACCTTAGCCAAAACATACAATTTGACATAAAAGGAAACATTTTTATTTAATTGATTTTTTAAAAGAAATGAATGCATGATTTCATACGACAAACAATATTTAACATGCTTGGAAAGAAATAAAGGGATGTAAGCACATGACTTCATTCACCTTAATTAATTCCTATGGACAATCATATAAAATGTGGTTATTTAAAATGAATCAAAATTCTTTAAAGAGATTTTTATTTTTGGATTTGATTTGACTTAGGAAATATGAAAAGGGTTTGCTGGCCCTAAACCATTTCCCCTATGTGTGAATTGGTTTAATTTAATTTTAGAATAATTAGGTTGATTTTATATTTTGTTTAGGTTAAGGTATGAATTAAATCCATTAATTATGCCTTACCTATACCACTTTAACATAATTATTCAAGCAATTATGAGCCAACATATGATATGCAATCACATGGAAATTAAATCAGCAATGCACCTAAGAAATAAAGGGGCCTAATGCAATTGACTTACAATTATTGGTTAATTAAGCTAAATGGTTCAACTAAGTACTTTTATAACCCTCCTACATATGTAGTTTGGTTATAATCTCTTTTGGAAACCTCTTAGGTTATTGAACACCTAAGAATCTACCCAAGAATTAAATGATTAAGTTCTAGAATGATTTGGTTTTGAATTTGATTAGTTGAACTAATTAATGAAGTGATTAAGTCATTAATTAATTTGCAAATTAATTAAGTGTTTATCCAAATGAAATAAACTTACGAAAAAAGATTGGAAAAGAAATCCTAATTTCATTCCCTAAGTCCAATCACTATTCCATGATGATTAACAAGCTTAATTAATGAATTTATCACTATTTAATAGGTTAATTAATTATTTAATTAATTAAGAAAGTGATTAGGGGTGAAAAAAGCAATTCCCTTAATTAATCAAATAATAAATTCCAAGAAAATCATTGGAGGTAGAGATCATCCCACTAATCAACCTTAAGAAGTTTGGAATTAATTGCTGAAGTAATTAATGAGTAATTGGCATAATTATTTTTCCAAGAAAACCCAAATTGAGTTAAACTCACTATTCAAAATTAATAAATTTTAATTTTTTTTATTCTTCTTTGAATTATCTTTAGAATGAACTTAAGTTTGTATTTTTTGAATTTTTTAATAATTAGTTATGAATTTTGAAAGTTTCACAATTAAAAATGAATTAATTAAGCCTAATTAACCCCTTAATCCCATTGGGCCACCTGGAGGCTGACGCAGTATGCTGATGCGGCACGCTTTCATGTGGTGTGATGGGATAAGTTATTTAAGTTGTCACATCCGCTTACCGAGTCAGCCGGCGGTGGATGCGCTTTCTCCACGGGCTATCCAATCTTAGATCGAATGACCAAGATTAATCCTATAGTTTAGGCTTAAATCAGAGGGGGATCTATCATGATCTAATCACAACCATCCATTCTAATCACGTGGAATGGACGTGTGCTCCTCCCGAGCAGTGAGAGATGGATGCCATCCGTCGATTGTCGCTAGATTCGAGCTCACCCGAGCTTGAATGGAGTTCAAACTCACCCCACACCTTTGAAGCACAAGCAATGTTTCTAATGGTCAAGATTTGATGGGATTATAATTTCCTTCACAAAGGACCAAGCAAAATTTATCCTAAGATCAGTTTCAATGGCATTCCTGCTAGAGGCTATCACCAATGGAGGAGGAGGTAGCCCTCAGAGAGACAGCCCTTTGAAGGAATTGGATCTTGGTTTGGAGTGGATTGGTTGGTTGACCAAGCTCCCCTTCAATGGTGATCAGCCTTGATCAAGGTGATGCTTCCCGTGGCTTGGAGACTTGGGAAATGACTTGGTTGAGCTCGATGAAGTCCATTGAGGGTGTGTTCAAGGTTATTTGGTTTTAATGGAGAATTGAGTGAATTGGGATTGGGATTGACCTCCCTTATTTTAGCTTTGAGAAAAATTGAGAAGGAGAAATGGGGGAGCTCGGGAATGGCTTGAAAATGCTTGGGGAGAGTTCGATTTGATCTCCTTAGCTCTATGGAAATGTATCCTTGGGGTTTGAGTGAGAATGAGGGTGAGTATATCTCCCCCTCCTTGGATCGGACGGTGAAGAGTAATTTTGTCATTTTTGATCAATGGGTGAGATTGGGTTCACTGTTTGAGTTGCAAAACACCCCATGTAGGCCATTTTTGATAGAGGAGTGGAGGAGAGTGAGTGTCCATGAACTAGGTGAGTCCATTTGGTGATCCAAGTGTCCAATTTCCAATGGAGGGGCGGTTTGGCCTTGGGTTGGATAATGGCCTCATTAGGTCATGTTCACCACCCTCCTTGGTGTACTTGAGGACCACTAGAAGGATGTCAAGTGGCCTTGAGAAAGAATTGGCCAAATTCCAAATGAATTTGGCCATAGGATACCCTTTGACCTAAGGGCAAAATGGTCATTTGGCCATGATTTTGATTTGGGCAGATTTGAAATGATTCAAAAATGGGTTGGGCCAAATGTCAAGTGATTTGGATTCATTTGATTTGATTTGGTTCAATTTGATCCATTTAGGTCAAGTTGGGTCAAATTGGGTTAGGTTGATCAATTGGTCAAACTATGGGTTATGTTAAGTTTAAATGATCATTTTGAGCCTATGGGTGTCATTGGTTTGGTTCAATTTGGTTTAGATTTGGTTTTGGTTAATTTAGGTTCATTTAGGTCAAATGGGTTGGTTTAGGCTTGGTTGATTTAGTTGACCAATTTGACCTATTTGAACAATTGGGTTAGGTCATGGGTTGGTTTAGGCTTGGTTGATCATTTAAAATGTATTGCAAGCTTTGGTTTCAATCATTTTTTATTTGGTTTGATTTGAAGTTGATTTGACCTTTTAAGTCAAGTTGGGTTCATGGTCAATTGGGCTAGGTTGAGTCTAATTGGTCAATTGAAGTTATGGTCAAGTTCAACAAGTTATTTGGAATGAATTTGACCCATTGGTTGCATTCAATTTGGCTTAGATCAAGATTTGACCCATTTTGACTTTTTAGGTCAATTTGGGTCAACTTAGATCAAGTGGCCAATAAGGCTTGGTTTGGCTCAATTGATGGCTTGATCATGTTCAATTATTGATTATGGATTGGTTTGGATTAATGGTTTCAATAAATTTGGCTTATAGTGAATTTTGGTATGTTTAGGTTTCATTTGGGCTAAGGGTTGACTTGGCCAGAGGCTAGGTTTGACTTGGGTTGACCCAATTTGGGTGATTGATCATCCTAGGGTGATTGTTGCTCACAATGTGAGGCTTAGATGGGCTTAGTTCAATCCAATTTAGGTTGGATTAGAATTTGGCTCAAAAAGGTCCTTTAGGCCACTTTGGGTCAAGTGAGCCTAAATGAGTTAATTGGCTTGATTAATGCTTGATCTAAGTTTGGTTGAACTCACATATGGACTTATAATGGAAATATAAAGCCAATTGCAAGTGATTTGGAGTCAAATGGGTTTTGTTCATTTGACAATTTTAAGTCAAAAGGGTGAACATGGGTTTGACTTGGGTTAGTTTGATTTTTGTTTGGTGATTGTAGTTTATGTTCAAATTTGTCCATGTGATTGAAGGAATGATTGTTTGAAGAGAAAATCCAAGGGTATGGATTGATTTGAGAATGATTTGGTTAGGTTCAAGGATTTTACTTGAAAGGGTGTGAATTGAATTTAAGTTCGATTTGGATTTGAGTTTTGAATTGATTTTGGCTATTTGAATTTATATTTCATTTATATTTGTGAATATAAATGAGAATATAAATGGGTTATGATATAATATTTTGATTTTGGAGTGATTTGGATTTGGTTTGAGCTAAGTTCAAGGATTTGACTTGGAAGAGTATAAATTGGATTTTGGTTAGATTTGGATTTGAGTTTTGAATTAATTTTAGTTGTTTGAAATTATATTTCATTTATATTTATGAATATAAATGAGAATATAAATGGGTTATGAGAAAATCTTTTGAGTTTGGAGTAATTTGGATTTTGTTTGAGCTAAGTTCAAGGATTTGACTTGGAAGAGTATAAGTTGGATTTTGGTTAGATTTGGATTTGAATTTTGAATTGATTTTGGTTATTCTAAGTTATATTTAATTTATATTTATGAATATAAATGAGAATATAAATGGGTTATGAGAAAATCATTTGAGTTTGGAGTAATTTGGATTTGGTTTGAGATAAGTCCAAAAGGTGAAATCAAAGGGCTTAGGAAAGATTTTGGGATTTGAATTCAATAATGGGGTTCAATCATTTGATTTGGAATTGATTCATGATTTGGATTTTGGAATTGATTTATGATTTGAGAAAATTAATTGGATTGGTTTGAAGGAGAGAGGTAAGGATTAGGTTCAAGCTATAGGGCAGACAAATCTTCCTAATACCCCTAAGGCATAACCTATTCCTATGACTAACTCATCTAAGTCTTTAGGGTTAGGTTAAGTGTTCATTTAATCACTAGAAGTTTCTTAAGACTAAGGAACTCCTAGTGTTTAGAGGAGTCCCATCTCTAAGATGAAGAAATTGAAAGCTCACTCCAAAAGTGAGGTCAACACGAAACTCAAACAAACTTTTTTAATGAAGAGGAGCAACTCAAGCCAAAAGTCCTGTGGCCCATTGCAGGCGGGTTGGTGTACCATTCAAATCAAACCTTTCTTGATTGAACTACATTGAATTCCTCAGTATGGTCTATCCTTTGGAATGGATGAGCTCCCCTAGCTTGCACCATCACTTCCCTACTTTATGCTTAATATCCTTTTCATGCATGGAGGTGCCATCTATGACCTTCTTATGTAAGCTACCAACATCATCCTCTACGGGAGCGCACCTAGGACGGTTTAGGGTATGTACCAACTCTGGCCAGTCGGCTACTATAGTTGAAGGCTATGAAATTGGGGCTGAGGTCTGCAAACCACTGCCATCAACTCCTTTGCTTTCTTCTCCATCCTATCTATGTGATCATTCTTTTGCTTGAGTTGGTGGAGGAGGTGTTGAGTCGAGTGAGAAGTGTCACCTTCCTTGAGCATGACACCTTCCTGGCTAAACTGATCTTGTTGTCACATGTGCCAACCATGTGGACCCCGGCTATGTCATCCAACATGTCATCCGTTAGGATCAAAGTAGACTCTATCCTCCTCTTGATCTGAATGGTCACTCCTAAGAATTTGTCTCTTCTTAAAGTAGTTCTCTAATATGTCATCTAGTGATCGATTTATTATGCTTGGCTAGACCGGCATGAACACTCACTAACGATTGTCTATAAGACTGCGCTCATCTATTTCTATGCACCAGGTGCTGCTTATTGATAGGACTTCTTACTGAGAGGATCAACTGTAATGGGGACTATGTCTATGTCCCCCCCTCTCTCCCTTTGTCTGTGGTGGAGGTGGTGCGACCATGACTCTTGGGTTGCCACTCCTTCCTAACCACAGTAGAGGAAGGGATCGAACAAGGGAGCTCGATCTCACCTCAACAAGTGGAATGGATGGAGCAGGATCCTTGGACCATAGCTGGATCACTAGTGGGGATGGTCTTTCCCCAGATGGGGGCTTCTTAAGCTTAGCGGGGGTGGTAGATATTATCAGCTAAACGGGTGATGGTGGATATTGAGTGGAGCAGTGTGATGGCATCACTAACTACCTCTTAGCTGAAGATCTTCTTTTGTGTCGAACTGTGCCCGTGAGAACAATGCTGTCTAAATGATCGACCCTAATAGGGTGACGATCAAAAAAATTCATAAGGTCGGAGGCCACCGATTGCCTGGCATACCTTTGTCTCTCTCTTTTTCCCTCTTGAGCAGATACTTGAGCCTCGATGACTCTCTCCCTAAGGATTTGGCACTACTCCTAGGAATCACTGACCTCAAGTCAAACAATGCTCCAGACTCTGAGCGTTCATAGGCTCTGCCCACGCAGCGAAGAATAGTCCTAAGACCAGCATAGGGCTTCCTCTGCTCCCTAGTAGGTACCTCAAAGTGTGCTGGTGGTGGGGGTGATGCAGTGATCCTCTTGTAGTCCTCTCCATCTGAGGCTGAGAGGGGGTAAAACTTATTGTCATTGAAGAGTGGAGAGGTCTATTGGGGAGAACCCTCCTCAGTGACGTGGGAAGCAGGATCGATCTCCCTGGCTGCTTGCTCATGGTCCTGCTTGACCTTTCAATTTTTATTATGGAGCTAGGTGCGGGTGAGAAAAGTAGAGCTGGAGCTAGAACCTACTTCAAAGGTAGAGGAAACTATCTCAAAAGCCAAGATAGCCTTCCCCTTTGGGGTGACCAAAGAGGAGGTAGTAGCTCTCATCAGAGCTATGGAAGAAGGTAACTAAATGAACTCATGTTGAAGTAGCTGGTACTAACACTAATCGGCATGTAGGAACCATGATAGCCTTCCTCTTCAGTGAGGGGAACACGGAGTCAGATGGAATATCAAAGCAGATAAGTGGCATCTATCCCGCCACCTCCTCCTTGCTAATAGTTGTGAGGGATGTCCCCTCATAAGTAACTCAGACTCCCTCGAAACCATGGCCAAAGTAAATCAAATGTGTAGCATCGGTCATGGTGAGATTGGCCTGATCCAAGGCCAGATCCACACCAGAAGGGAAGGAGAAAACAAACTTGTTGGAAACCATAATAACTGCACTAACTGAAGGCTGAAAAGACTGACTATGCTGGAATCACTGCATTTGTTGAAATGTAACAGAGTCAGAACCCTTGCTTTAATATTTGTCTTCAATCATTGACTTCTAGATTAAATTTGGATTTTGAACACACACTTAACAAATTTAGGTATACTAAATGGGGTTCATTGAATTTTGAAGAGATTTTTGATATTTGGAGGAGAGACTTTGTCATATAATTTTGACTTGGAACCCATACTCAACAATTTAAGTAGGTTGAGCAGGGTTCAAATTTTTGGAGAGACTTTGAAGATATATATATATATATATATATATATATATATATATATATTGTTTGAAATTTTGATTAAAAACCTTTACTTAACAAATTTAGGTATGCTAAAAAGGTTTTCAATTATATGTTTGAAAATTTTGTGAAAACATCTTTGTTTGTGATGATTGTTATGTGTGTGATATATGTTGATTTGATTTGAAAGTGGGACTTCTTACTTAACAAATTTGGTATGTTAAGTAGAGGCTAAATGTGTTTGATATGTGTTGATCTAAAAATGAGGCTCTTACTTAACAGATTTGGTATGCTAAGTAGGAGTCAAGTGTATTATGATTTGAAAATGAGGCTCTTACTTAACAAATTTGGTATGTTAAGTAGGAGCCAAGTGTATTATGATTTTGAAAATGAGGCTCTTACTTAACAAATTTGGTATGTAAGTAGGAGTCAAGTGTATTATGATTTTGAAAATGAGGCTCTTACTTAAAAATTTTGTATGTTAAGTAGGAGTCAAGTGTGTTATGATTTGAAAATGAGGCTCTTACTTAACAAATTTGGTATGTTAAGTAGGAGCCAAGTGTGTTATGATATGTGTTGATTTTCTTTCTCTTTTTTAAAAGAGGGGAACTTTTATTTGACAAATATGGTATGTCAAATAGAGTTTAAATGTGTTGTGATTTTGAAAGAGAGAAATATATTTAACAAATTTAGGTATGTTAAATAGAGTTCAATTTATTTTCGTGATTTTTGAAAATGGGACTCCCATTTGACAAATTTGGGTTTGTCAAATGTAGTCCAAATGTGTTTTGATTTTCAATACTTTGGAAAAAGGGAATTCTACTTAAAATTTTGGTATGTTAAATAGAATTCAATTTATTTTGATTTTTCAGAAAAAAAGGGAACTCCCATTTGACAAATTTGGGTATATTAAATGGGGGTTCAAATATGTCTTGATTCTTGTGTGTGCTTTTTTCTTTTGAAAAGAGGGAATCTAGAACTCTAGCACATATGGAATATGCTAAGTGGAGTTTCAATTTTATGTCATGATTTGAAAATAGAATCTTCAATCAACAAATTTGGGTATGTTGAATGGGGATAGCTATTTTCAAAAATGTACATTTTGAAAAAGGAATCTTAAAAATTTTGATTTTGATTTTGGAAAGAACCTCCATGTAACAATTGTAGGAATTGTTAAATGAGGTTTGGTTATTTTTATGCTTTTTTGAAAACTTCTTATAAATTTTGTGCAAATCTTTGATTATGTGAAAAAGTGCTTTTGAAAAGTGTTATTTTGCAAAAGAGGTTATTTTCTTAAATATAAGATGACCTTGCCTCACCAAGTTAGTGGTAAAGAGGTTCTAAATTTTTAGTCATCTCCTTTCATTAGCTAATTTATCTTTCACTTATTGGGGGACCCAATAGGGTTTCAAGGCCTACATGGAGTGATGTCCTAAAACCTAAAGGATGTTGGATAGCTTTACTTAAGAATGAAATAAGCTAAGTGCAATGGAAAGAAAGATAAACTCAAACTTATATAAAATATAAGTTCACTATCGATGCTTGGAGATAATTGTCTACTAGAGATGGAGAGAGGAACCATCCCTAGCAGAGTTGCCAAAAAATCTGTGGTGTTTATTTTCGGATCATATGGGGGAAACCACACAGATCTGAGGGGGTACTCATTAAAGTGATCGGGTACGATATTGAGGTATGAAGTACTATCTTGAAAGATAAAGACATCGCCCTACAATGGACCAAATCACCTAATGAGGACTCCTAAAGCATGATGGGTCTTCAAATATACTAGAGATTTTTCCGCTTTACATGGATGAATAAAGAATGGTTTATATTAAACTGAGTTCTAAAGTTTTTTATGGGGCAATCCCCCATAGTTAATTACATCATAAAAATGAATCCTTTAGGAATACTCTCGATTAAGGAAGGCAATCATTGTCTCCAAAGATTTTAAGGGTAAGACTATCAATAAATTGGCTATATTTGGAAAATCAATCAGGATAGGTCAAAGGAAGAGACTTATTATCGAAGCTAAAGGAAATGAGTAAGGAATGCTCATGATACTAGGAAACATAGTGAGCATTCCAATCTATCATATAGTTGGGCTTTATATGTTTGAAGTTGAAAAGAATTATTTGTTTGAGTTGAATTTTTATTATATTGCTAGGGCTTATAATCCACCAACACAAGATTGTGGAAATGTCTAAGAGGTGAGGTTTATGCTTGTAGCCCAAAGGAAACATCAATCTCAGATCCTAAATCTAGGGAGCTTTAGCAAGAGCTAAAGCATGACTTAAATCTAAGTGAAAATTGGCATAAGATTTACCTCCATAAGAGAGAGTAAACCACTGAAACGGACTTACAAGCTGAGTGGCGACCATCTAACTCCTCTTACACTTTAAAACCATGTAGGCAAGTCATATAATTTTGCAAGATAGTTGGGTTATTATTATTTAGAAAGAAACTAAAGTCCTTAAACCCACTCCATAAGAGACTAGAGCATGAGTGGTATGAGTAATGACTTAGTCTAATGCAAATATTTTCAAATTTTACTTGGTTTTGGACTCTTCATTTTGACAAAGGCCATAGGATTTTTGTATGCCTAAATGCATGTTGAAATGAGTTATGGGCTAAATCAAAAGAGAAGAGGGAGAAGCTCTCGGTAGGGTTTCTCTCAAAGCGTTCACTATGTGTAAGATGAGGCATTAATTTTGCAAGAGTGATTCAAGATGATATGTATGATGTGAGACATAAAAAAAATTTGGGGTTGCTAAATCTTTTATTTATCTTGATTTAATGCCTAAGCTTTATGAGAGGTTAGGCCACACATTAAATCATCATTCATAAAGAAACTATGAAAATACATGCCATTTCTATTGCGTAATTTAAACATAACATCAATCAATTTTATAAATATAATGTAAAAGAATAAGAAGCTAGTGCAGTCGGGTATCATCGTACAACCTGAAATGAGAAATAAGTAGCTGAGCTTAACCCTTATACAACCTGAAATATGAAAGAATGATTATAATTAACAAATGGTAAGTCTTATGGGGGGTCTTCAAATCTTCAAGTCTTCATATCTCCTTCATGCCTTCATGCTTCCTCTTTTGATTTGGTAGGCTTCAAGGAATCACATGGCACTCTAGGGCTAAGCCTTCTGGCCAATGTTCATCCTTATCCCCCCATAACACTAATCCTAATTCCTAATACAAAAATACATTAAAAATAGAAAAAGTAAATCTAACTGTACCTTCAAAATAAATATTAGCTAAACACATCATACAACCCAAGTAGTTATATGAATAATTTGGACTTAGCACCCTGCACATGGGTAACCAAGCCCACTTGTCCTAACTTGGATTATGCTTAGGGGTTAAGCAACCTACAAAAGAGAGCATTTATATTTATTTTAAGCACCCCTTAAGCACAATCCCCTATAAAAATATGATTAGGCTAATCACAGTTTAACATCAGTCTATGAAATATACATTCTAACATCTATAAAGTAGTACTTTATAAAACCAAACATACATCACTCCATGCACCGCCCATAAAGCTAGAAATGGTGACTTAATTCTAAAGTGTGTGTATTAAGGCTTAACTATATCTTTTATTATTATTTTCTAAGTATGAAAGGGGTTTAATCATAAGAGGTTGAATTCACTTTAAGTGGGTTAATTGATTTGAAAATTTTACTTAGCATTTTCTTTTATTTCAATTGACTTACACTTAACAACTAAGTGTTATAAAGAGTAAAAAAAGAGAGGATCACTCTCTTTCATCCCTACCTTAAGTCACATATAAAGCATATTAATTAATCAATTCTCTTTAGTGAATGGCTTATTACACATATTTAAATTAATCTTAAGTTTAGGTTCACTTTAAATAATTCTATTTAATATGAAAGACATCTTAGGATTAATTTGATTGATTTACCATCACATGACACATATTCAATCATTCCTTTCCATCATATGTAGCATGCACATGATTAAATCTTAAGCATATCTACACATACAATATGTTTCTTTTGGAACACTTTAAATGAAAGATGCATATGTGTATTTTGTAGAAAAAAAGGTATTTTGATTCATTAGCTAAATACACATTGAAGTGTATAGAAGTTTTAAGCAAGTACTTCACCATTATTAACCAGAGGAGTGAGGAAAAGACCTCCTTGGGGCTACATAAAGCCTTGCGCCCTCAGAATATACAGACTAGATATACCCACTATTCTTGAATACACATGAATGTACAAATGACTATAAGAATGGAAAATCATGCAAAAGTTGTATTTCCTTCATTTGAATTATTTATGCAAGTGGAGTGAAGTTGAAAAGGAGATTTTCATTCATTAACTAAATGCACATACAAGTGTATAAAAGTTTTTAGCAAGTACTTTGCCATTATTACTATGGGAATGAGGTAAAGACCTCATTGGGCTACTTAGAGTTTTGCGTCCCCGGAATGTCCAGACTAGATATACCCAATATTCTTGAATACACATGAATGTACAAATGACTATAAGAATGGAAAAATCATGCAAAAGTTGTATTCTTTCAATTGAATTATTTATGCATGTGAGCTAAAGTTCTATCTAAATTCTAATATAGAAATACATAGGAATGAATTCAAATAAATGTTGTGTCCTTTTCAAATAGACTATTCACTTGTTAATATTCAAACTTTATGTAAATCCACATGGATTAGAAAAGAGAACTCCATATCACATGTTCTAAGTCATAAACACATGCAAGCTTATAGATATCTACAATTATTATCACTCAAAATATCATAGTTGACTTATAAACTTTTGAAAATAATTTTGATTTAATAGTGATAATAGCCACACATATATCAAATTAAATCAACACATACAAATTTGACATAAAGGAAACCATTTGATTTAATTAATTTTGCAAAAGATGAATGCATGAATCAAATAACATACAACATTTAATAAGATTTGAGAGGAATAAATAAACATAAGCATGTGATTTCATTCAACCAAACTAATTCCTAAGGACAAACATATCAAATAGAATTATTTAAAGCAAACCAAAGCTTTTTAATATCATTTTTAATTTTATGTTTAACTTGATTTAATGAAAGAGAGAAAGAGGTTTGCTAATTTTAATCCCATCCCATATTTGTAAGTTAATTTTATTTAAAGGTTGATTTTATGGATTAATTAAGTTAAGGCATGAATTAAATCAATTAATTAACCCTTACTTATGTTACCTTAAAGTAATTATCCAAGTAATTATGAGCCAATGAGATATGCAAATGAATTGAGAAGTAAATTGGCAATGGTCTATGAAATGAAAGGGCCTAATATAATTAGCTCAAAATCAATGGTTAATTAAGTTTAAGGAACTTAATTAATTACTTTTATTATTTTCCCACACATATGGACAAATCATAATATCATTAAATCTCTTTAGGCTATTAAACACCTAAAGATCTACCCATAAATTAATTAGGTTTAGATGTATTTTAAAATTTAATTAAACTAATTAATTAATTTATTCATTCATTAATCCTTAATAAATTTCTCTTGAAAAAGTGAAGAAAGCTTAGGGAAAAGATTAGGAGAGAAGCCCCAATCTAATTCCCTAAGCCTCCTCGCTGTTAAACAGTGATAGATGACCCAATTAATTAAGCAAATTACTATTCATAGTATTAATTATCACTTAATTAAGTAAAGAAAGTAATTAGGGCTTCATCAGTCAATTTCTCCAATTAATTAACCAATAAATCCCAAGAAAAATAGGGGAGGTAGAGATCATCCCCCTAAATAATCTCAAAAAGGTTTGAAGTTAATTGGTTAATTAATTAGGGAGTAATTAAGATAATTAACTTTTTAATTTAATATTAATTAAGCCCAAATTATTATTTAAAATTCAATTAAAGAAAATTTTAATGGATTTCCTCTGAAATACTTTTAAAATGAGCCATTATTTGTAATTTTTAGATTTTTCTACAATTAGTTATGAATTATGAAAGTTTTAGCCTTAAAAACCATTAAATTAACCTTAATTAAACCTTAATCCTCTATTGATTACATGGCACCTAACATGCTTTCCACATGAAAGATTGGCTATTTAAGTTATCACATCCGGTTGAGTTATGGTGGTGGGATCGACGACATTGATCCAATCTTGGATCGACGACGCATCAAATCCGAATCAATGGATCTAGTGTGATTTGATCAAAGTCATCCATTCTAATCATATAGAATGGATGGCTCGTGATCTCTCTTCCTGCGACCGATGAACGACGGAGCCCATCCACCATGGATCGCTCGATCCGAGCTCACCTAAGCTCTAATTCACTACAAAATAACCCCACACCTTCATGCGAGGGATCCACAAAGATCCAATGGCTAGGATCGGCTCACATGCAACTTTTCTGCAAAAAACTCCAACCCATTTTAAGCTAAAGCAATTTTAATGGAAATACCTCATCGGAGCTAAGACCAGCGGTTTGCATGCTTGAGGAAGCTTTGTCTAGTAGAGACGAGGCCCCGTTGAGCAGCAATTAGATTGGTTATACCTGGATTCCTCAGAAGGCCAAGGATTAAGCTTGGGAGCTTCGGTCTTGATCAAAGTTAGTCCTCCAATGGCTTTGGAGCTTGGGAAATGACTTGGTTGGCTTCGACGACGTGCGTGGAAGGTGTATGTAAGAGCAATTGAGTTTTGGTTGAGAAAAGAGAGAGTTGGAATCGTATGTGAGCTCCCCTATTTCAATTTCACAAGGGAAGAGGAAATCCGAAGTGGGGAAGGCTTGGAATCACTTTGGGGAGTGCTAGGGAGTTTGAAAATGCTTGGGAGGCTCTCATGAAGTGAATCATGTAAATTCTCATGAGAATTGAGGGGGTACACCTCTCAATTGGATGAGATGGATGGATGAGATTGCCTCCTATTTTTCAGCCGTCCAGCCATTGTAAGAGTGCCAGAGTTGTCCCTATTAGGTCCAAGTGGCTCGATTTGAGTGGAGGAGTGCTTGGGAGGTGGCTCAAGGCTTGACATGGCTGATGGCTTCCCCTTGGATCCTTTAGTTTCTCGGCTTAGGAGGGAGGTGAGTTAACTGACCTCCCATTGGTCCATGGCAACCCTAGCCCACTTAGGGTGGGCTAGGTGGCTTAGGTGATGCCTCATTTGGGTGTTTGATGGTTGCCAAGGATGAGAGGAGAGTAAATTTAGCCAATTTTGGCAAAATCTCACATGGGGAGGCATATCCAAGGGGGATTTGCCTTGGGTTTGGGTCCAATTGGGTTTGGGCTGATTTTGGGTTGATCTGGGATGAGTTTGGGTCAGGTTAGGTTAGGTTGCAAAGTCCCATGGGTTGGTTGTATGGGTTTTGGCTTGATTTGGTCAAATGGGTCAATTTGGGTCATGTTGGGTTAGGTTGACCAATTGGTCAAATTGAGTCAAACCAAGGCTTGGGTTAGGTTCAAATGATGATTTGAAGAGTTTTAGTTCAAGTGGTTTAAATTAATTTGGCTTAGGTTTGATTTTGGCTCATTTGGATTCATATAGGTCAAATGGGTCAAGTTGACAAGTTTGACCAAATTGGCCAAATTGGCTTGGGTTAGGTGTTGGTTCAAGTTCAATTGGTTAATTGAAAATGATTGTAGGCTTTAGTTTGAATCAATTTGGATTGAATTTAGATTTTGGCCAATTTGATCCTTTAGGTCAATTTGGGCTAAGTTGGGTTGACCAATTGGTCAAATTGGGCTCAGTATGGCTTGGTCAAGTTCAGTTCAATAATCAATTTGGAATGAACTTGATCCATTGGTTGCAATTAATTTGGGTTCGATCATGATTTGATATATTTTGGCCTTTTAGGCCGATTTGGGTCAACTAGGGTCAAATGACCAATTGGACTTGGTTTGGCTTAATTAAGGGTCAAGCCCTGTTCAATCATTGATTATGAGTTGGTGTGAATCAATGGTTTCAAACAATTTGATGTATGGTGAGTTTTGGCTAATTTGGGTTTCATATGGGCTAAGGGTTGACTTGGTCATTTGACCAAGTTGGCTTGGTTTAACCCAATTCAAGGCAAACGATCATCCTAGGGTGATCAATGATCATGGTATGAGGTTTAGATGGGCTTGGTTCAATCCAATTTGGATTGGATTAGAACTTGGCTCATATGGGCTCTTCAGGCCACTTTGGGTCAAGTGGACCTAAATGGGTCAATTGGCTTGGATTTGGCTTGATTAAGGTTTAGTTAGATTTATATATGAGTTTAAGATTAAAATATAAATCCAACTACAATCAATTTGGGCTATGATATGTTTTGGTTCATTTGGAATTTTCAAGTCAAAAGGGCTAAGTTAGGCTTGACTTGGGTTTTCAATTTGTCTAGATAATTGTTGGTTTCATTTAAATTTGGATAGATGATTGAAGGAATTGATTTAAAAAAATTATTTTGGCTTGATTTAGATAAGTTTTGGCCAAGTTCAAGAAATTTTCTTAAAGGGTTTGAATTGGGTTTTGATTTGATTTTGGATTTGGTTTTGACTATTTGAATTTATATTTCATTTATATTTGGGAATATAAATGAAGATATAAATGACTTATGAGAAAATCACTTGAGCTTGGAGTGATTTGGAAGCAAATTTGACTATGCTCATGGAGGTAGATCAAAAGGGCTAAGATGAAAATTGATTTATTTTGATTTAGTTTTATCATGGGAATGCGGGTTTCATTTATATTTGTGAATATAAATGAAATAACAATTGATTTATAAAGAAATCAATTGATTTTGGGTTGAGATTTGGTTAAGCTCATGGAGGTGGGTCCATATGGCTTAGGAAAGGGTTTTAATTTGATTTAGTTTGATTTGGTTTTGGTCATTTGAGTTTGGATTTCATTTATATTTATGAATAAAATGATGGAATGATTGATTTATAAAGAAATCAATTGATTTTGATTTGGTTTAAAGGGAATTTTGGCTAAGCTTATGAGAGTGGATCATATGGCTAAAAAAGGATTTGGGAGTTGGATTTGATTTTGGGTTTCAATCATTTGGAATTGAGTTTGGACTTGATTTTCCTAAATGATTGAGGAGTTGAATTGATCTTGGAGAAGATCAATTGAATTTGGCTAAGGCTAAGGCTAAGTCCATGAGATCAAATCATAGGGCTTAGGAAAGATTTTGATTTTGGATTCGATTATGGATTTTAATCAAATGATTTGGAATTTGGATTTGGATTTGGTATTTGAATTGAATTTGAGGTTTGGTTTGAGAAGGAAAGCATGGATTGAGTTTAGGCTATAGGTTAGGCAAGTCTCCCTAAGTCCCTAAGGCATAACCTACTCATGATTAAACCTTCTAAGTCTCTAGGTTTAGGTTAAGTGTTCACCTAATCACTAGAAGTGTCTTAAGACTAAAAAACTCTCAGTGTCTATAAGAGTCCTAGATTTATGATGAGGAGATTGAGAACCCACTTCAAAACTGAGGTCTACAATACCTTATATGAAGATGGGAGTATCATGATGTGTAAGATCATAGTTAAAGTGGTGTAGCTTGTGACATTGTCACTCAATTGCTTGAGCAATTGGATTCCTGGGACATCATCTGCTCCTTGGATTGGAAGAATATAGAAGTCAATTGAAAAGTTATAGTTTAAAGTTGTAGAAGAATGTTAAGAGATAAAAAAAATATCTAGGTAGGAATAACTAGTAGACAAAGAAATTCCAAAAGACATTGTTGCATAAAATTATGGGTAGAAACACTGTCAATCAAAACTTGGATAGGGTGGTGCTCAATGGTGTCGACAAGGTGAAATGTGGAGGAATAGGTTGTTCATCAAGAGCATGAATGCTGATAGTAGGGTGTGATGTTATTGTATCAGGGTTGTCTGGGATGGAATGTTCAGAGTGGTAAATGCTGGTATTTTTATGGATTAAGAGGTGGTTGGTATCTGAATCTATCAATATTGAGAATAATTTGCTCTTTAACATGATTTTAATGAAAATTTTTATCACAATTAAAACATAAGTCCTTCAATTCTCTCATCAATCAATTATCTCAACTGGTGTTAACTTTTTGAGATGTGTTGAGGATTGAGATGGTGTTTGTAGTAATAAAGGAAGTTTGTGTTTTTATAGGTGTTATGTTGTCCATGAGTTTGTCTTCAACAAGCTTAGTGAACTAACTGACTTGGTCAAGGGATTGAGTTAGAGGCACTTCCTTGTTAATGGTAGTATGCAAGCCTAATTTGAAGAAACATAAAGGAAAACTTCATCAATCCTAATTATCTGATTTGAAAATTCTTAAATTTGCTCTTGATAATAAGTAACATTAGAAGTTTGAAGTAATTTAACTAAATTGCCATGAAAACCCCTATACTTGGAAAGACCAAATTGATTTCAAAGTGCAATAAAGAAATCAGAATATAATGTTTGGCATTTTTTTTGCCAACCAAAGATACCATTCTTTTGCTGGTCCATCCATGTGGAAGAAAGTGAGTGTGAATTTGTCTTCATCAAATAGTTTATGGAATCCATAATGGTGCTCAATCTTCTGAAACCAAGTTTCGAGGTTATCGCTGGTGAAATGGGGAATTATTGTAATACATAATGGTTTAAAGGGAGAAGTAGCCATGAGTTTGGTCATTGATGAATCCACATAAGTGGAACGTGTAACTACTAGGGATGATGGCTTGGGTCATTCACTTTTAGCATCTAAGAGTGTAACACAAAGATGCATTTTGCAAAGAAACTCATGAATGTCTAATTGATCTTAAGTGGTTTTCGGTCATTCATGGAGTTGGATGATAGACTCGGTGTTGTCGTCCATGGTAGAGTCTCACAATGAGATCGCCAATTGATACACTCACCAAGTAATGTTACAAATAATTTTTTTTTAAATAGCACTAGCTATAAGCAGAAAAGAAAAAATAATATCGAAAGACTGAAGAGCAGTGAACCGAGAAGGTTTAGGATTTTTTTTTCATTTCGCTGAAAGGGTGGCCTAAGCCACTTAGAACATGTTCCTAATTCTACATGACAACCAAATCACTTTCTCCGCAAATAACGACCAATGATCATGAATATTTGTATGCCTATAACTAATTTAGAATATCAAATTGCAATAAATGTCCAATAACATTCATCTTTAATATTTAATTTGTGTAATTATCTCAAAGTTTAGTTTGTGTGTCTTTCTCATCTCGGTATGGTTGATGCTATTGGTGTCTAATCTAAGTTGACTATAGTTGTATCAGAGGAGGACAAACTTCTCATCGCTGACATCAATGCCCATGGCAAAGGACACCAGCGATGGCTTTCCGAAGCCATTAGCCTTTGTCATTGTGGCAAAAGTTATGAATTAAAAATCTTCACCGCTGATCTCAAACTTGACCATTTCTCCTATAAAGAGGATAAGCTCTTCATCAAACTCCATAGTCTCTTTGGCCACAAATACTCTCTTGTGCATCTTCAATAGATTTATATTCATAAATTTTCATTAATGTTAGAGATTTATGGGTTCATTATAAATCCACAAAGCAATATATTTATATGTACATATACATACCATTCATCCAAAAATATCCTTAAATGATTTCTATTTAACAATCCAACATCTCTTTATCGGATAGAAATATTATTAATTTTTGCTAAGGAACTCCTTGCCAAATTAAAATTGTGATATGTTTTTTTACTAAACACTAATCTCAAAATTGAAATGAATGATGATAATTTCTTTTTAATATATTTGTTCATCTTCTTCATCCGTTTTATCTTCCTCACCAATATAAGGTCATTTGGATGCAATATAATATATGATTTGAATGATAATAATTCTATGTTATCTATGAAAATAGATGGGGTGATTCTTGGAGTAATTTAAAGTTAAAGTTTTTTAAGTTTATTCAAATATAATAATTATTATTGATTTTGAAAACTCACCTCTAACTTCAAGAAAGCAAATGAACTTGCTAAGTATGATCGTAACTACAGATGATCTGTGACTGCTTTGAGGCTACATGGTAGAATGAGCAATAAGATTAAGCACTACTGGAACACCCACATCAGGCGAAAGTTGCTGAGGAGGGGACTTGACTCCACCATGCATCACCCAGTCATCGATACTGAAAACCTTGATGTAAACCCCGCGGCAGCCACTTCTAACTTCTTCATCTCTCAGCAAAGCGAAAATGGCAATAAAAGAGAGAAGGCATCATCTTGGCCTCTGGCACATTATTCTGATCTTAATATGGATTTATGCATTAGCCTTCCATTTTAAAAGTAGCTGTAGCAAAACATTAAGTCTTCAATGGAGGTTGCCAGAAGATAGAGAGATGAGTGAATGTGTGATATGAAGAATTCATAGAAAGCATATACCACAAAAAGTCTAATATAAACAATTCAATTAGTTTCTTCCACTATCTCTTATCAAATGTCTTTATCTCTTCCTCATCCTTTTCTTCATTTTCTTCAACAATCTAAGGAGCTTTAGCAAGAGCTAAAGCATGACCTAAATCTAAGTGAAAATGGGCATAAGGTTTATCTCCATAGAGAGAGTAAATCACCCACTTGGACTTACAACCCTGGGTGGTGACCAACTAACTCCTCCTATGCAAAAACCATGTAGGCAAGTCATATGATTTTGCAAGATAGTTGGGTTGTTATTATTTAGAAAAAACTAAAAGTCCTTAAACCCACCCTAAGAGACTAGAGCATGAGTGATATGAGTAATGACTTAGTCTAATGCAAATATTTTCAATTTTTATTTGGTTTTGGACTCTTCATTTTGACAAAGGCCATAGGATTTTTGTATGCCTAAATACATGTTGGAATGAGTTATGGGCTAAATCAAAAGAGAAGATGGTGAAGCTCCATCGATAGAGGATGCTCTCTCATGGTTAAGCATTCCCTATGTGTAAGGACGGAGGCCCTCATTTTGCAAGAGTGATTCAAGATGATATGTATGATGTGAGACATACAACATTCAACTAAGAGGTTGCTAAATCTTTTAATTATCTTGATTTAATGCCTAGACTTTATGTGAGGTTATGAGTTATTTAGAAAATTTACTTATAAGTTATAGTTGGGTAAAATATTTATATTTCCCTAAGAGTCTAATCATGTCCAGACCACACATTAAATCATCATTCATAAAGAAACTATGAAAAGACATGCCATTTCTATTATGCAATTGAAACATAACATCAATCAATTTTATAAATCTAACACAAAAGAATAAGAAGCTTGTGCGATCGGGTACCACCGTACAATTTGAAAAGAGAAATGAGCGAGATCTACCCTTATGCAACCAAAATATAAAAGAATGATTATAATTTACAAATGATAAATGTTATGGGGGTCTTCAAATCTTCAAGTCTTTAAATCTCCTTCATTCCTTCATGCTTCCTCTTGATTTGGTAGGCTTCAAGGCATCACATGGCACCCCAGGGCTAAGCCTTCTAGCCAATGTTCATCCTTTTGCCATAACACTAATCCTAATTCCTAATGCAAAATTATATTAAAAATAGGAAAAATAAATCTGATAATTTGGACTTAGCACCCTGCACATGGGTAACCAAGCCCACCTGCCCTAACTTGGATTATGCTTAGGGGTTAAGCAACCTACAGAAGAGAGCATTTATATTTATTTTAAGCACCCCTTAAGCACAATCCCTTGCAGAAAATATGATTAGACTAATCATGGCCTAATATCCAGTCTACGAAATATACACCCTAACATCATGAGGGGCCTCTATTAAATTTTTTTTCTCATATAAAATGTTTATATAAGCTAAACTAGAAATCTGATCGATATCAGGAATGATCTCTATGCATCCAAACATTTTTTTATGAGCAACTTCAATAGCATTTTTTTATTTTAACTTGTATTCTTAGTTTAGCTTTTATCATAATAGACTATTTCATTTCCTCAATTATTTTACCTGGATATCTCACATAATACACAAGATGTACTTATTAGACTAGTAAGAATTGGTCAAACTTTACAAACTTTACATTTATTTTTTACTTCATTTATTCCATATATTTTGTGTACTCTTGTGCCTCGATTAGATGTTGAGTTAAATCAATCACGGTTAAATAGGATCAAAACTCTCTAATATTTTTTAGAATAAAATAACTAAATTATTTCTTGCAAGATATTATAATAGTCTCCTTCATCGTCTGCATGAGTGTTTCCTTTAACACACTCCATTGTTATTAATTTTTCTCCCTTGTCCACAATTAATGTAAAATCAAAACCATTAACTATTAATATTAGCTTTGTCTTGACAAATCTCATGGTCCTCAAGCAAAGTCATGTAACTCCTCCATATGAACTCTATTAAGTGGATCATGAACTTAAAAGTGCATTTTGGGATTAAACAACTTACTAGAATATGCTATAGAAAACCTTTTTTTTGTCTAATTGAACTTACATATATTTTAAATCAAATTTTAAAAAATGTTTCAATCATCTGATTTTCATTGTTGGATGTCCCAAACATATCATATAATTTATAAATATGCATTGAATGAATGTAATGATATCAAAATTATATAATACAATGCAAATATTATACATAATGCAAAGATTTATTCTAAAAAAGGTTGTACATCTTTATAATTAAGTAGTATGTATAATGTTATTACAGTAAGCTCTTTATCAAATAAAAATCTTTATATGTACTTATCTGAAGCTTTATTATTCCCTTAACAAATTGAGAATGAAGGCTACGCATTGTACCCACTAATGATATCTTCCTTATGAGGTGCTCAAGTTTGATCACATTGTACATCACAATTAAAGTAGTATGAAAAAAAATGTACAGCTTCTTGTGTGAGGTATGCATCACAAATAAATACTTTTAGGTAAGCTTTATTTTTCATTGTCCTCTCAATTTTATTCAAAAATATATAGAGTTATCTGTTAATTAACAAGATTACACAAATATAAATATAGTAGGGAGAAAATATTAATAACCTATTTTACCTTTTGAATGTGTACATCTAACGATATTGAACAGGGCCTCCAACTCTTGTCTTATAGATGAATTGGTAATTGCTCAATAAAGTCAAAAAAAATAGGTATGGAGATTCTATCCAACCTACATAAAATAACAAAAATATTATACTCATATTACATTAACAACCAAATGCAATCGTGCGGAGCCAAAATCTTTCAAAACAAATACTTAGTTTTGTTAATGGATTCCAAATTTGTTTTTGGTAATGTGACAAATGAAATTGATAGTACACCCTCCATGAAGATATGATAGTCATGGCTCTTCAATTCAAACAATCTTTCTACCTTAATATCAACACACTGATATGAATTAGATGTGTATTCATCTGACATCTTTAGAAATTGAACTCACACACACACAACTCTTCTATGCTCCAATGTAAACACATACTTCGATTTGGGCATCAAGATTGTCCCATTAACTATATTAACTAGTTCTAGCTTTCTTGTTTTGTAATACTCTTCTAAGTCCATTATAGCCTTCAAATTAACCTTTATTTTTTTTCTTCTATATCTATTGTTTTGTTGAAGATATTTTTAAATAATTTCTTCTCAATGTGCATCACATCTAGGCTGGGACGTATAAAATTTATCCTGAGATATTATAAATCCTATAACATAATGTGGTTTGTCTAATTATGAGTAATGCTATACTATGGAAATCTAATCTTTAATAACATAGAAAGCTATGTAATTTTTATATTAATTGCACCATCTCCAATAATTCATCTCTAGATAATTGAGGTGGTGGTTTTCTTTCTCAATTATGTTCATCATGAATGTCACTTTTTTTCTTGTAAATTGATGGTTTTCAGATAAAATCATTCGAAGATAATCAAACTATAAATTCTTTCACTTTGTCTTAACATAAGTGCTTTTGAAGAGTCAATATAATGTGGGCAAGCTAACTTCTTTGATATGCTCCAATTTGATAACATGATATATGCTTATAAGTCACCAATTATCTACATAAATGTTGTCATCAATTATTATTATTATTTTTTTTGGGACATCAAATGTTAGGGTACCTTCTTCCTATTGAATTTTGAGATTATTAATTAGCTGCTACAAGTATACATCTATTATAGGTTTTGGATTATGTGTCTTAGTAATAATAAGCATCAGAAACAACATAAAGTATTATCATACACATCTTTAGAGGAAGATTGTATGTCATAACAATAATAAGCCAATATGAGTAAGGTGTGATGACTTGACTATAAGTTATGAATCCATTAGCACATGAATGCAACAATACATTTCTAAGTTTAGCAACAAAGTCTACGTAAGTGTGATCAAAATACCTCCATGCCTTTGCATATAATGGATGACTCAAAATTTGTGGCTTTGTTACTCTATTGTGATTGCACCTCATATGCTCAACAAAACACATTGATGTGAAAAGTCTTCGTAATCATGGAATGAGAGGTAAATATAAAAACTTGGACTTTCTTTTGCTTAATTATTTCTTACTTTCTTGTTTGTATCTTGGAGAACCATTATATTTGCACTCTATCTCTGATGTATCTTTCTAATAATAAAGCATACAACCATTAATACAATAATCTACTTTCTATGTAGATAATACTTGTCTAATAAAAATTAAATGGAACTAATTTCTCTTGTAGACTTATCTCCTTAAGCAATCCAATAACTTGATTGAAGCATAAATTTGTGTGGACACAAATAACTTAATGGGTGGGACATCTACACTATAATGGTTGTTGTGTTGCAGTCAATAGGTCATAAAATTGTTGAGCTTCAACTTTAGGTACTTTTTCATTACTTTCCTAAAATGATAGTCCAATTACATCAAATATCGTCTCTTCATATATGCTTGTCTCATCTGCATAGCCAATGCATAACTAGTTGAGGCAACATAACAAATGTCAATAAAAGGTGCATACTCACCATGTGATGTCTAAATCCAACAGTTAGGCTAAAATCTCCTTCAATTAATTCTAACTTCATGTGGTGTTAGAATTGCCTAATTTTTACGTTTAATGTATAAACATATGAACTTTTCCTCATCCATGAAAAGTGATTGTTGGCAACCAAATGATATGAAATATTCAATTGCTTCAGTAAATTTCTTAGTCAATCTCTTTTATTCACGAAGAAATCTATTATACATCCATAATCTTTGTGCTTTAATATACATTTATTGTATATCACTTAATTAAAAATTCATGATCATTAATATGCATGTAGAGGGTGTTGCAAAATTCAATAATTTCTTTTATAATTGCTTGAATGCATATTAATGTGCATGTGTTGATTATAAACACATCAGTCAAATTATCATAACATTGTAATAATTCTTATGTTATAACCATATTCAAATAATTAAATATTTATAGAATCGAGTAATACTCAAGCTTAATCCTCAACTTTCTTATCCCATTGCTTTAATCCAACTTTCTGATTAATCAATCTAGTTCGAGTTAGATCTTAAGATTGATTATCACTAGGATTTTAAGCCAAATTACGACCTGACACATATTTAATATGAAAGAGGTAAAATAACTCTTAGATGTAAATTTTAAATACTTGAAATAATTTTTTGGCCTAAATTATTAATTAATTTTAACCACATAAATGAGTTGGTTCATGAGTTAAAGACTTAAGTTGAGACTGACTTAAGCTTGTCTCGTCAGCTCACTTAGCTCGACTTAAGAGCCATTGATCAAGTCATGAGTTGACTTTACTCCTTCATAACTTTAAATTTATTTTCCCCCAAATTCTGAACATAAAAAAAGTTATTTAAATTGTCACTTTAATCAATCATTAATAATTAATCTAATTCAACTAATTCTTTTGTACCTAGGGCAGTGGCAACACAAAAATAAATTATAACAAAATTTTAAAATAAAGCTTATAGAGGAAGAGAATAAGATATACCTCATATTGTATGAAGAAATTAGAGTTTATTTCTCTGTGACTGTGATAATCTAATGGCTAGAACATCAAAGAAGAAAAAGTAAATACAGTTGAAAAAAAACCTATATGAAGAAGATGAAGGATATATACCTTGAAGAAAATGTGTAACTTTGAACAAAATGGTGTATAATTAAGGCAACAAGGATGGGAAACTAAGAGGCTCTCAATTAGGGTAGGGAGTTGAATGGGGAAGGAGTCTAGATGACATCTTTTATATAGTAAATGGTGGCTATATAGCTCTAAATTAGTTTACTTATGCTGAAGGCAGTTATCAATGGCTAGATAGATGATAATCGTAGCCACTTAAAATTGATGTGAATGTCAACAGACATTGTTGCAAAAATTATTTTTTTCAATGTTTGTAATGAACATTTCTCTTATTTAAGCCGCCAAAAATTTACCTTCCAATTTTCTCAAAGGATTGGTCGCTATAGAATTTCTAGCACTCCATTGACCAAAAAATTTTGCTAGATTTCACCTTTTCTTGTAGCTGGTTGTTATAAGGATTTTATGACATATAATTATAGAAAAAATAATCTTTTAAGACAAAACTTATTAATTTTATAATAATATTATTTATAGCAAATATTATTTTATTTTTATTGCTAAAACTATTTATATATTAAATTAGAAGTGAAGAGCATCACAAAGTATTTTAATATTAACATTTATTGAGGTACTTAATTAGGTTGTTTTGTTATATTATGAAATCCACTTAATTGCACAAATGTTTCCTTGATAATTGATGTATTGTATAGTAAGTCTTTTATGATGTCACATTTAAGTGCTTTTATACATCATTTTTTTATATTGATATTAATCATTCCATCAAAGATATGGATGCTGATATGCAACTCTATCTTAAAGGGTTGATTTCTCCTACTAAAAAATCCTTAGGATCCTCATCTTCTATGTTATCTTTTTTTACTTATCAAAATAATCACTACTTTTGCCCTGTTATAAATGTGTGATATTTTCTTTCCAAATTTCATGATTTCGTATTGGATTCTACATTAAATTGTTTTTAGAAACTTATCATCATTAGCCTCTATTATTGAAGGATGCATATTAATTGATAGATTCTTTGAAGGATCTCCTTGCTTAGTTGACATAATAATTTTAACCTTCTAGAGATTTGTTATACAATTTTTTTCTCTTTTGTATCCACTATTTTTATCACTATACTTTAAGGATTTTCTTCAAACCTAGTTCTATGATACCAAAAGTGAGTAGATACAAGATGAACATTCTATGGAGCAAAAAATTAGATTTTAAAGCAAAAGAGACAAGAAATCATGCAAGGAGAATTACCAAATGCTAATGTTTAGCACTTTTGTATTACCTCATTTTGAATTAGTTTGTAAGAAATGTGTTTGTATTCATCTCGATATTGGTCAATTTATTCGATTTAACTCATGTTCAACTTTGCTAAATGAAACCAAAAAATGAGCCTTGTTCAAACACTATCCAGCTTATGATGGAATATTTATGATGGAGGGCATTCTTTCTTTTGATGAGATTGAGAACTTGGGTATTTGAGGAGGAAAGAAGATATGTTGGATAACTAGCCTCCCACCAAGGATTGTCAAGGTTTGGCCACCAAGCTCTTAAATCTCAAGAATCTCAAATAATTTGTAATTACCAAAAAGATCCCTTCATTATAGAAAGGGGGGCTATTTATAGCCATTACAAACATCTTTCAAAAGAAAAGAATTCAAAATAGGAAAAGGTGGCCACATTAATGTGAAGTATTAAGTTGCCTATTATTATGCCAACCACCCATTTCACATGCTTTTATTTTATGTGGATTCAACCACCTCACATGTCATGCTTTGAGTTTTAAATTCAAAATTTCAAACTTGGAGTTTGAAGAAAATTAAAAATTACATAAATAGAAAAAGATGAAATCATAAAATGGACCTTAGTAGGCTAATGGACTAAGCCTTATTCTTTCTTGAATTTTCTTGGGCTTAAGCTAGAGATCTTGTAAATGGACCTTGAGCTCTAATTTTTGGATCCACATGATATTTTACATCAACTCTCCTGGGCTCAATTGAACTCTGCTCTGTAGAGTTGAAATCTAAGAAGTCTTCTACTAATTATGGGGCTAAAGTCTCCAAATCTATATGGGTCAATCATGTGTCTTAGGTTTATTCTTCCAACTAACTAAAAAATGATGTTCTAAACTAGATTAATGGGTGCTTCCTCGGTGATAATATAGTCAACTTCATAAAGAGGGCTTAAGTATGTAATATCCTACTAAAGAGTTAGAAAACAAGTGGAAGTTTGCTAATTCATTCATATGATAGAATATCTCCAATATAAATAATGGATGAATGAGCATATCAACAGAAAATCTAGATAAGCCTTAGTTCCAATTCTCTTAAGAATTTTAAAACAAGCTCATGCATTTAATTTCTTATATTTAGTGGTTTGACACTCATAATGCAAATCAATACATAATCACCTTTTTTATATTCTTTCATTAAACGATTATGATTTTCTTTAGAAGAATAATTTTCATTTCTTATAGTAATTTTCTTTCTTATATCTTCATGGAGGCTATGAAAATCTTTAGCAAATGGAATGTTGCATCTAAAATACATAAGATGGTATTACATCTGGTCATCGTGGGTTTTGACCATGTTCATCTCAAATGGTGATTTTTTGTAGTTCTAGAAATAGTACTATTATAGGTTAATTCTAAGGTTGGTATAAATCTCAATTTTTTAAACTTTATCTACCAAGCATCTAAGCAAATTTCTATGGTATGATTGACTCATTATTTGTCCATCATAATAGAAGAAAAATTTAATTTGGTAATAATTTTCATAATGTTTTCCAAAATATGAGACAAACTTATCTCTCAAATAAAAATAATGGTTAATGGGAGACCATTCAACTATTTCTTTAAAAAATAATTTTTCTATATAAGAAGCATCATTTTTTTTAACAAGGTAAAAAATGAGCCATTTTTGAGGGCCTATCCACCACAACAAAAGTTTTATCAAGTAAGGAAGTGCATTGTCGAGACTTTGTTTGATAGTTTTACCCTATTTACAAATTAAGCATTGAACCACTAATTTTTGAACATCTCATTTTAATGAAGGCCAATAAAATCTATCTCTAATAAACATATGTTTTATCCTTCCAAATGACATACACCCAAAGATGTATTTCAGGAATTCTCTAAGATCAAAGAAATGCATAATTATTTTCTCTTATATAAATATCCATTTATTATCAAGAATATTTCTAAAGTTATTAGTTTATTTAGGTGTTCAAGATAAATAGGTGAAAGTCGTATGCATAATATAATCATCTTAATTCTATCAAATCATGAATCTCAAATCTAAAGAGGAAATCATCAAGTTTACCTTAAATAAAGCATCTTTTTCTCAATTTAGACTTATACTTTAGAACAAAAGAGTAGTCTTGTAAAAATTCAACCATTTTGTATACCTATGACTTAATTTTTGTCATATTAAATTTTAAGGCATGATGATATAAGTCTAAATTCTCTATAGAGATAATGTCTCCAATTCTTAAAGATTGAATTATCATAAAAGTGGAATATTGTTGTTTGGCTTCATTTAATTTTACTAAAGAATAAGATGATTCTTTGACTTAAAATTTCACATATCCCAATTCTAAGTATTGCATGTCACTTGAAAGGCTTGAGAGAAATCAAAGCCTAAGGATTTGCGTGATGATAAGAACTTTAATTTTCTCAGGCCTTTTTTGTGCAAGAGTCCAACAAAGTTATCTAATTTAGATATCAATTATCAAGCAACAATGGTAAAAAATTCTTGATAAATTGATAAAAAAGTGGCCAAACCATACTTCTAACTTTAGTAAAACTTTGGGTGATGGCCAATCTAAGATTTCTTTACTTTAGAAGGATCATGTTTAAGTCCAAAGATATAATAAAGCTAAAAGATTGCTCCTTTTTGAAAAGAAACACTTTTTTTTAATTAATGTAATTCTCTTGTCTAAGTATTTCAAAGACTTTGTAGGTGTAGATGCTCATTTTACTTAGACTAAAAATCAAAAATCTCAAAATATACCAAAAAATTTACCTATATATTTTAAGAACAATTATTAATCTCATAAATCAAAGAGCATTTAAAAGCCCAAAGGGCATGACAAGCCATTCATAAAGTCCATTAGGGGTCTTAAAACTAGTCTTCCACTCATTTATTGATCTAATCCAAATTTGATGATATCCACTTTCTAGATCAATCTTAAAAAAAAAATTTGCTCATGAGATTAAATCAAACATATCATCTAATCGAGGAATAGGAAACTTATACTTGATATTAATTTTATTTATTGCCCAACTATCAACACACATTCACCATGTTTCATCTTTCTTTGGAGTAAATAAAGTTGGGACTGCACAAGGGATAAGACTCTCTTGAATAAAATCTTTTTTTTAATAATTCTTTAACCTATCTTTTAATCTCAATATGCTCGAAGGTTCATCCATAATGTGAAAGATTAGGAAGTTGAGAACCATGTGTACTCTTAGCATTAATGTTTCAGAGGAGGTATCTCATGAAGCTCATTAAAATATCTTAAAATTAAAGAAGGAAGAGACCATAGTAGGTATGTGAGTCCATTAAAGTATGGTAGACTTCTTTACATGTAATAAGTGAAGGAGAAATATTAGAAAATTTTTTCATAAGGCAAAACCCATATTTCTATCTTTCAAAGAAGAATAGATGTTTCAAAGCAAGAATCAAAATGATAGTATTAACCCTAATAATTATCTATGATAATTAATAGTTTAGCATTTTTCTTCATTAAAGGCCTAGGTTGCAAATCATAAGTTATTTTGTGTGGTGCTATGGAGAGTCTTTTCTCTACTATTTTATTGGTAGGAGTTTAATAATCTTATTATTATGTTTAAAACATAAGTATTTTTCTTACCATAAGGAATAATATTCACAACATCCAAGGTCTCTAAGAGAATATGAGTAATGTCCATAAGAACATCACCTAATTTGATCCTCATAGCTCTATTTTTAATTGAAACTAAACATCGATTGGTGATAAAGAGATGAATGATTTACCATAACATGAAAAGGTTCAACAAGGTTCAGATTTTATTAGCATGTATCAAAATGACATTCATAGCACTTCCTCCATCTATAACTAACCTACATCTCTTTTATTACACAAAATATACATACTGTATTCTTTCTCCATTCTTCTCTTCATTTTAATTATAAGACATCTGTCACATTAAGATCATCATAATTCCAATTCTTCAAGATAATAGGTGTTATCATAAACTTCTTCTAGATTATCATCTATTGGGTTTCAACTTCTTAAGATTTGAGCACATTAATTTCATACCCTTTATGACATTTAAAACATTACTTCAAGTTTTGACTCCCTTCATGAAGTTTTAGAAAATTGAGCCATTTAGATCTCAACAATAGATCTATGGATGAAATGAAGTACTTGACTTTAAATTTTAGAGATAAGTGATTTATTTTGTTATTCAACCAATAAGGAATAATGAAATGCTTCCTCTAAAAATTATGGGTCAAATAATTCAACTTCATTAATGCCTGGTCAATAACAAATTTATTAGCTAATCCAATCATTATTGCATAATTAGTTCTAGAAACTAGATCTTCAAAGTATTCAAATATTCGCATAAAGATGATTACCTTTTAAAGTTAATAATCACTGTATTTTTTTATCATGATGCCCAAGATAGTATTTTGATCATAAATTTCTTCATTTCTATCCAAGTGATTTGTCCTTCCTAATCTTTGTTCTTTAGCTAAAATATTTGTCCACAAATTTTAGCATGTCCTATCAATTTTATTTAGCAAAGTAACTTTGGTAATCATCCATTTTATACCAATCAAAGAAGTCATTTTGAACCAACCAATCAAGAAATTTATTTGGTCATGTATACCATCATTAGTTTTGTACTTTAACTCTTCTGGTTAGTTTTCTCTATGGTTTGATATAAATCTCTTCTCATCCCTATCATGAAGTATTAAGGAGTTGGTACCTATTATTTTTTAGATGAGTAAAGAGTTTGATTTGTTCTTTTCCTTGCATTTTAATCATACTTTCTAATTTTTATTGATTTTTTAATTCATTGTCATATCAAGATTTAAAGCATCAACTAATCTAGTTAAATTTTTAACTTATAATAGATGATTTTGATGCTCAGATTTTTTTTAATGAAAAGATATATGAAAAATCAAAGAAAAAAGCAAATAAACAAGTATAATATAATTTACAATCAAAGAAATTTTAGGCTAAGAGAACTCTAATAAACTTCCAAAATCACTTTTTAATCACTTATACATCATGCATGTAATTTTTTATACAATGAAAAATGCTCAAATTTATCAAGTCTCTTTTTTTAAGAAAGCAAGTTATCATAAGTTAATCAAAGAAACTTCTAAAATTAATCACAATAATAAATATAATAAAGCAAGCAAAGAAATGACTAAAATATATATTTTTACTAATCAAATTTTATTTATCACCATAAACAACAATATATATCTCATTACTACTATGTATCTAAACTATCATGTAAAAAAATTAATTAACCTCACAAGTTTGATAAGTCCACAACTTGAGATGCTCCCATTGTTGAAGCAATGATCAATTTGCTCCTATTTCACTATACCAATATTTTTCTTATGAATTGAGAGAACTTATTATTTGAGGTGAGGAAAGAAGATATGTCAAATAAATATCTCTTTGCTTTTACCACTCTCTCAAACCACAAAAAATATTCAAATAATTAGTAATTGCCAAAAGATCTCTTATATGAAGAATCCAAAACATTTAAAGATCAATTAAGTATTAACTTATTATTTATGTCATCCACCCATCTCACATGCTATTATTTTATATAGGATTCAACCACCTCAATATCATTTTTATAATAACAACAACAATTTTTATCCCACTTTATTAAAATCTTCTCCATTGTGTCCTATTATGTGTCAAATTTCATTTAATCTTGTACTAAAGTCATTTTTATACATCTTAACCAAGTCTTTTTATCTTATCCTTTCTACAAAATGCATCTACTCTCCAACTGTCATAAATTTATTTTCCAAACCATCTAAGGTGACTCTCTAATCTTATTCATCCATACATGAATCCAAATAGGAAAGGTGTAAACATAATATGAAGTATTAAGTTGCCTTATTATTTTATGTCATCCACTCATCTCATATTTTTTATATGGATTCAACCACCTCACATATCATTTAATAATAACAACAAAGCCTTTATCTTAATCTAATGAATCTTTTGTCTCCATTGTTCCATTATTAAAATTCTCATTTAATTCGTGTATAAGATCATTTTATACATCTTAACCAAGTCTTTAGTTACCTATACTTTTAACATAAAAAATATAATCTCTAACTTTCATTAATTTTAAATTAAACCATAATGAATTCTCTAATCTATCAATGAGCTACCCAATTTTTCTCAATATACTCATTTTTTATCTCAAGAGTAAAGTCACTCATCCACCTAAGCATCCTCATCTTAAACACTTAACTTAGTCTTATGCTTCTCTTTATTGGCCAACATTTTACCATAAGTCATATCTAACCATCTTATAAAATTTTTTCTAAGTTTAAGTAACTTTTCTATCATACATTTAAATGTATTCCTCCCATGTAACCATCCAAAACATCCATCTATTTCACCATCATTTTGAAGTTTTAAATATCAAACTCTTATTATTATTACTTTTCAATGTCACAACATCACTTGAACTTCTACAACTAAAATTACTCTATATATTCAATTTTAGATCTATTAACAAAATTCCCAATGTTGATCCATAATTAAGTTTCTCTTGACTTTTTACAACAAGAAGAATGTCTTAAGCATACACCAATACATCTTATAAATGCCTATAACATCCATAAAAGCAAAAAAGATATATTTAAAGTTGATTTTGATTTAATCCAACAAAATAGAAAATATTTTTCAATTTATATTTGGACATATAATCTTATGCATATTTAATGATAATATAACCAATATTCTTTTGTTCTAGAATTAAAGAACATCTCTTGAATTTATCATAATTTCTAAATATAAATATCAATTATCCTTTACTTTTCTATATTCTCCATCAAATAAATAAAATGAATAATCCATATAGATAATTATGAAACCAAATATAAAGAAACTTTTATCACATAACCTGCTACATTTCTTTAATTTTAATGTATGGCACATTAACTTAATCATAATTTTTACATCATTTTTATTCTTAAATATAAAACAAATTCTTTACTTATCCATTTTAGTTAAATAACATTAAAGATTTGTATGCTAAGAAATTTATCTCTTAAACATCTCCACATTCTATTAGAGTATCATTTATATTTTTTACATTTCATTTTCTTTAAAGCTTCTAATATATTAATAATGATAAAAATAAATTTATTTTTGCTTAGTATTATACTAAAATCAATTATAAATCCTTCATTTAAAAGTTTATCTTTATTATCCACTTATTTCAATATTTTCTCTAAGAAAAATTTATTATTTTCTATCTTAATAAATGATCTTTTTTGCTTCTATCTCTTTTTATTAACTTATATATACATCTTTCACCTTCTTTGTATCAATATATAACCACTAAAAGCTAAATCTTATCATATATTTTTTTTTAAAATCTCTACAAATTTATATCTTTCCTAATTCTCCAAGACATCTAAACAAGTTTTATAAATAATGTTATTTCTTATCTTTTCTTACACATATAACACCACCATCAACTATTTAAGAAATTTTTCCTTTTATTTAATATATTTTATAACTATTTCTCTTACTACTTTTACATAACATTGGTTTCTTTATGAACATTAAATTCTAAGCTAAGCTACTCTTAAAATATTTTATTTGTGTTCTTTAAGTGTTTTAATCTAAAATAATTTGATTTATTTTTCCTCTTAATTTTAACTTAAAATAAACTAACAATCAGAAAAAAACTTCCATTCAATGACCTACAACCTTCCAATCTAAACGATCTATTTTTTCTTATCAAAATATAATCAATCTTGTTTTATTGGGATCCATTTTATAAGTAATATATTCATCTCTTTTCTTAAATAAAGTATTAGAACATAATCAAATTTAAAAAATATCTAATATATTTCTTTATTATTATTCATCCATAAATATTAATATTTTTAAAAAAATCTTCTACCACTCTAAATAGATTTAAATCTAAGTTTTTCTTAAGTATCTTTTGTATTAATCTCTAATTCATTAAAAATTTTATTTTAAATTTAATAATAATTTTAAATCATGATTTTTTTAAAAAAATTTTTATATTGTTAGTTGTATTCCTCTTATAAATTATATTTATATTTATATATTAATATTATAATTTTTTAAAAAGATTTAATATGCATATTAATTAGAATTAATGTTAATTAAATTCATAAATTACTTAGATTGATCTACATCATATAATTTTAAAAAAATTATTTTGTGCTTATTTCAAAATGGATTAAGTTTGATATTTATTAACTTTTATAATAATTATTAATAAAATTTTAAAACTAATTTATATATTTAATTTAAGAAGGTGAGTAAACTATAAATTATACTATAATTTTTTATATTTATCTATTTATAATTTTTTTTCTTATTTTTTTAATATTATCTTAATATTTATTTTTTAAAATAAAATATTAAATATTTTTATTTATTTAAGAACTTATTATGATATTATTTAATATATTATATTTTATTATTTATTTAAAAATATTTTAGATTTTATCATATAAATATATTTAATATTATATAAATATTCTAAAATATATGTTTGTATTAATAATTTAACAAAGATTTAAATATATCAAAAATTGTTAAAAAACATAAATTCTTTTGATATAATCATCATTACATTTTTCATATAATGGTCATCTAAGATTAAATAATTCATCTCTTATGCAACTTTTTAATGTATTTTCAGATTATAGGTTTCTCATTTTTACTTTGTCTTTAAGTTCTTAATTATTAAAAAAAATATTTTAATTTTAAATATAATATTATTATTATTTTTTAAAAATTATTTAATCAATAATTATTTCATTAATTCTTGAAATTTTACATTTAATTTAAGATTACACATCATTAAGTAAATTGATTTTTTTATCATGTAAATTATCTAATAAAAATTTTAAATAATATTTATTAGCAAAGAAAAATTAATAAAGATAATAATTAATAATAAAATATATTATTAATTGAATGTTTATAATTTTTATTAAATTTATTTACATGTATTATTTTATAAATTTTTTATTATTATTATATAAAATTAATTTTACTTATAAGAAATAAATTTAATATAATTTAAAATTATTATTAAAAATAATAAATTTTTAATTTTAAAATAATAATAATTTAATTAAAATATATTATTTTATTATTTATTTAAAAATTAAAATATACAGAAAATAATAATTTTTTAAATATCAAAAATTAATGTTAAATAAAAAGAAAATAATTATTTGGTTTATGAATTTATTTAATGATTATAAATAATTCAAAAAAAAATTATATATAATAATACTATTTTAAAAATTAATAATAAATAGAAAAATAAAAAGAATAAATAATATAATAAAATATTTTGATTTTTAATGTTTATTAATTATATTTAAAATTAATAAAATATTTTAAAATAATATTG
Source organism: Cymbidium sinense (assembly GCA_021442155.1). NCBI lineage: Eukaryota > Viridiplantae > Streptophyta > Magnoliopsida > Asparagales > Orchidaceae > Cymbidium > Cymbidium sinense. The sequence continues at coordinate 168,158,973 of CM038218.1, read as the reverse complement.
TATAATGAAAATAATTTCTTATTTATATGTATTGAATTATATAATTCAATATTATATACATTAATATTAAAATAAATTATTATATTTTTTTAATTTAAAAATTATTTTATAAAAAAAAAAGAAGAGAAACATTTAAAAAAAAAAAAAGAGAGATACAAAATAACAACAATATTTCGTTAAAAATTTAAAATAATAAAGAAAACAACTGAAAAAAACAAAATAAAATAAAACAAAACTTAGAATTAGATGAATCATTAGATTTATAGTTACTAAAGAAAAATTTACCATGTGTAGTTTTTGAGTAATAAAAACTTAGTTTTGATTTAAATATTATTAAATATATAAATTATATATATATATATATATATATATATATATATATATATATAATATATATAATATTAATATTTTTCAACAAAAAAAATTAATGTCATTTGATGCTTCAAATCATTTTTGAAAAAAAAAAAAAATTTTATTTCATGAGAAATAATGTGATTTACATTTCATAACAAAAAATGATACAAAATACAATATTTCTTACAAAAATATAAAGTTAATCAATAATTAAAGCAAAATACAATAAAACAACAGAATCAAAATAATAAAGATGGCAATAGAGCAAACCAAACAAATGATGGTGATTACAAACTCTCTTTGATGCACAGAAATAAACAACTAATCAACCAATTAGCTAAATAATGATAGTATCATTTAAATAGATGAACCAAATCATTACATAGATCATAAACAATCCATGATCTTAATCTTGCAAGAGATTTACATTAAATAAGAATAACAGAGAACATCCCACCCCTCAAAACGTAAAAAAAAAAAAAAATTAAAAAAATCAAAATCATGAATTCTAATTGCTTTGGCAGGCCAACATCAAAGAAAATGGACCATCATATTGTTCAAAATAACTATGCCATCTTAACAAAAGCAAGACAAAACCAATACCTCTATAACAACCTTCTACTATCATGCATTTCTATGATGGTTGGAAGTATGATGGACAAGAGCAATGTAATCAATCTTCTTCATATGATCCATGGTTGCTTGGTACCCATGCAATTAGTTATATTTGTGTTGCAGGGAATAGGTTCTTCGGCTATAGAAGAACACATCAGTCCAAGCACCAATAAGCTCATTCCAAGTAACTCAAGTTAACGAATGAAATTAATTTTCTAATCATGCCCTGCCTTGGTAGATCATCCAAAGTAGAGATAGTAGAAGCTTTTACTCATGCACAACTTGTTCCATCAAATATGAGAGACCAAGATCACAACATGCATTCAAATTAGTAATAGTCCTTGACAGGTTGAGTTGGAAATTCTGAAGGCGAGTTAGAAATATCTCTTTCATGGATTCACTCTTTTGCTTGAATACAATCATCAAACATGCTTTGACTTGGTGGGAAGTCCAAAGCTTAGCTAATTAAAATGATAGGTGTCAAAAGATATAAAAAAATCATAGATATTTAAAGAAAACTTACAAAATCATTCAGAAATCTAATTTTGCACTAACTCCCATGCATGTTGGCATAGTAGCATTATATATTGAGATTTTTGAACCATATTTGAATAGAGAAATAGTTTTTGAACACAAATTTTGCTACCTTAAATATTTACTAACTCATTATTTGTCAAGTTCATGCAAAATTTTTTTTGGCTTTCTCCATAGTCTGGGGAGGAGCATAGAAAAATACCAACCAAGAGTATTTTATAATCTAGATTGTCCAGGCACTTTAACTCAATGCTCTATTTTTATTCTCGACCAACATGAGTAAACAAATTTAAGCCCCTCAAATAGGACATTTGGCACTGCACCATCAAAGCATTCGCATCCCTATCGAGCTACCATGTTTTATGTGTCATTGATTTTCAAGACAACTTTAAAACTCAAACAACAAAAAAAAGTATATATTGTTTCATTGAAAAAAATGATAAAATGATTCATATTAATAAGCATAAGATGATTATCTTTTAAGGAAGAGTTAATAAAAAACTTTGATCAAACAATTGCATTGGTAGCATAATTTACAAAAAAATTCTAGATGAAGTTTAAAGGATAAAAAGTACTTACAAATCATTTAAGAAAGCATTCTATGCATGAAACTCCTTTAATCATACTCAAACTTAGGACCTATGAGTTAAACTATAGACAACTAACCATAGCTATAAGCCCACACTTTAGCTCTAAAAAACTTTTTAAAAACATTCAAGTAGTAAAGAACAATAAGCACTCATATTGCATGGCTACTAATCATGTGAGCTGTCTGTCTCAATTTTTTTTAGACACTACAAATAAATTATGCTGATACCAAAAACTATGTATTAAAAATGTTAAATAATCTTGGTGAAAATACTATCCAAAGGAGATCCATATATCGATCCAAGACACAAATGTAGATCAAATTTACACAATTTTTAACACCGAGAAGCTCAATAGTTAAAGTTATCATATAACATAGTTTGGCTAGCCTATTATTTAGCATGCATAGCTTATAAACAAATCAAAATATAACATGTAAGAATAAAATTGTTTATTTGAATAAAAAAAGATTGCTTAAAAATCAACTCATTTTTTGCCCAAATTAATATCACCAAATTGATTAGTGAGCAAAGCTCTACTCAAAATGAATTGTGTGTGTGAATAAATAACCAACATCAAATTTTTTCAAAATCATAACAACTTTTGGCTTGAATGAAGGTCAATAAATTTCAATCATCAATACATTAATACATCTACTAATAAAAATATTAAATGACAATCATTATATGCCACATTTGACAATAATGAAATAATTTATGAACTCTTAAACTTTCATTTAATTTTTTTAATTACGATGTAGTATGTACTTATTCTCACATAATTGATAAAAACATATTGATTGTCATATTTCAAAAGTTTAACAAGTGTATTGCATTGATCATAATGATCTCGACGCAAAGCCATGGCTCTGTGATTTCAATAAACATCAATCATCACTTTATATGATAATTCAAAGAACCTTTTGTCATAAGAAAGAAAAATTAGGTTACAAGATATGCTGACATAATCATTCAAAATTTAATTTTAAGAAAATATTGTAGCAATAGTGGCACTACATGATTATCTCCATCATCATCCATCGAAGTTATAACTTGGTGATCAATTTATGTGATGTTGATGATGCCTACATACTACAAAAAAGCATTGAGAAGCACAAAGTCATGAATATCTAGGGAGTTGTTACAAAAAGTAATTTAGAGTGCTTTGATTAAGTGGTAGTTGTTGAAATTTGAATTTTGAATGAATTGTTATAAAAAAATTTATTACGGTTCCCGAATTAGAACCATAATATATTATTTTGTTGAACAATCTATACTAGGTTTTTTTGATGCTTTATGTAAGACAAAATATTATATAACAAAGATTATCTTGCAATTCTATATTTTATTAGATTCCTTTTATCAATTAGAATTAATTATGCATGTATAGTCTGACAATCAAAAATTAAAAAAATTCAATTATGTTATATGTAGAAGGGTGTGTGCTCATTTGACTATATGAAAAATAACATATTAGTAATAGCTTAACAACAAATTTATAAAAAACTAAAGTTTTCTTAAAATACTTAGTATCAGCTTGAACACATTATAAGTAACTTGCAATGACAATTTGAAATTTTGAAATGCAATAAACAAAAAAATTCTAGCCAAGTGTATACTATTTTTCAAAAGAATATAAAATAACATTGATTATAAAATTTCATGATGCTTTGATAAGTCATTGTTGTTCCAATGTTTACAAAATTTAAAATTTTGAGTGAATCATATTTGTTAAAGTTTCCTAACCTCCATTAATATCATTTTAAATGCATGGTTTTAAGTGAATGTGCATAGGATAACAAAAAGTCATTTAACATGTTATAGTGGATTGTGGCAAGGTTTGGGCTAGTTTACATGATCTATAATTATAAAAAGTGATGGTAAATAATGATGCCGCTTAGAAGTGGTTATTATCTGACAAATCATTGGGCATATCCAAAGCATTTTTAAGCCTTCAAGAAAATGTGAAATAGATCCCAAAAAGAATTCATACAAGCTTTTGTCTTTGCCCATACTTAGAACTATGCATGTCACCATGTGTGCCCAAATATAATTGAGGTCACAACATGAAAAAAATGTCAATAATGAGAAATCAATAAAATAAATTCTACTAGAGATAAGATCAGAAAATATGAAGAGATGAAAAATTTAAAAGTGCATGTTTCTTTTAAGGTTTTTTCCTAGAGAGAGATTATGTGGTTTGCTTTTGTGTCTTTGCTTCAATATAATCAACCATTGACTCATAGAGATATGCATCTTTTCTTCTATATTAAGCAAAGGCTAACAAGTACTACCCATGCATGCCCCCGAAGGAATGGTGGTTAGCCCTCCATGTTTATTATGTTATTTTCATTTGTAGAAATCCACTCTTATACTCACACACCTTCAAGGCATTGTGAGTGTCCTCCTAAATCATATGCATGCCTTTAGTGGTGTAGAAGTGAATCTCCCTATACTATCTTATTTTATTTTACTTTCCTAACATCTACTAGAGATTATTGATAATACATAATATGATAAGGAGGTTTTACTTCAGCCTAGATGCCTCTTGCCACACCCAGACATGCATCTTATAGCATATTGGTAACTCATAATTGTTTAGTGTCTACTACATTGCTCCATCACACTTAGTGGGGTGGTGTGCAAGCATGTTGCTCCTTCAATAACCATTATATGGGTTAAGAGAAAATTCTACCAAAATTATGGTGAAATTCTAGAATTTGATAAAATCATTCCATGCATTGTGGATACACTATCAATGCAAACTGCTATTAAGACAAGTAGCAAATTATAGGAAAATAAAAATAATAAGAAAAAAACAACTAAAGAAAAGAAAAAAACTCAGAATGCGCCTAAGAATGTCAAATAAGAATAACATTTTTAACAAAATAAATAAACATAGAAGTGACTTAAGCAAGCTCCTTGTTGTCACCAAAAGATGAACCTAAAATGAGTTAAGAGGTAGGTCATATCAAGCATTACTCCCTCTATCTCCTATAAATGAACAAATAGAATCTGGTTCAAGGTTTCCTAATGATCATAACAACATATGGGGGCTCAATTTATTTAGCCCTGATCCTATCTCTATGTGATCACACATGCCCACACATGGTCTCATGTGGGAGCAAGCACACATTAAGCAAGAAAATGGTCAATAACCCCACTATGCCCATGTATATACATCTATGCACACGTGGGCATGGACATACTACAAACTACACTCACTCTATTTTTTATGCAATTTGGCCATATGATTCGACAAAACATCAAGAGTTTGTTTTAAATTTTATTCATTTAGTCATGAATTAAATCATGGTTATTAAATGAAATTTATGGCTCATTGGTGTGATTTTGCTAGATTTAATGCATACCCATCCAATGAAAGACAAGTTGTACACTCTGAATTGGCCCAAAAAATGGCACCTAATATATGAATTATTTAAAAAAACAAAATCTAGAAAATAGAAAATATACAAAATAATTAATAGTACTTTAAAGTGGGATAAATGGGAAATTTATCTCGTGGCTCTCACAAAGATGATTAAAGTGCATACAATGGGTGGTTGATTACAAATTCATAGAGCATTATTTCCTTTACAATAAGCAACATAGTTTGGGTTATCATTTCTATTGTAAATATATAAGAATATTGATTGTTGTCCATAGCAATGTTTAAACTAATTATAATTTTATTTGCCTATACACTCACCAAGTGGTAAACAACAGAGGTGTGAGCCAATATCTTATAGAAATGTTTAGAGTACCAAAAACGTGGATTATAGTTGTTTTAATTAGTTCAACATCTAAATAAATTGACCATTGTATTGTTCAAAACAATACTTTTATCTTATAAAAGCAAGGATTATCAATACTTCTATAGAATTCTTATGTATTTCTAAGATGGATGGGAGTATGATGGATAAAAGGGAAATAATCTTCTTAGTGTGACTAATGGTTATTTTGTACACATACAATCCATGATATCGAGGGATTCTTTGGCTACATAACAACAATAACAAAGTTTGGCCACCAACAATGTTTTACCAAGTGAAATATTGCTCTACATGTTTAGTCCAATTTTTGAGACAATTTGAAAGTGTGATTGAAAAAAATTACAATGAGAATATGGTGATTTAGACCTGGTTATATGAGGCCTTGAAAAATTCACTAATTGTACTATTACTAATATCTAAAAGCATTTTAATGGTATCATTTTAAATAAAAAATAATTCCTAAAATTGGATCTTCTAGCCAAATTATGTCATTCCTACAAATTTAACACAAGTGGCATATTTTTCATTTGCATTCTAATTCTGCTCATAAGCTAAAAAAAAAGGAAAGCAATCCAACCAAGATCTTCATAAACATATGATGCCTATACTACATTATTATTCATTCTTAGAATATGAGTTCAATTTAACAAGATATATAATACAAGAATGAATGATCAGATTGAATCAATGACATTTTAAGTAACAAGACTTAACAAAAGGCATTAATACTATCTTTTGATCCTTTGCAACATCTTGGTTCATTTTAATTGTTAAGTCACATTTTATTTGATAACTTCTTTGTGCTTAGTTGGATAAATTACTTTTAAGAATTATTTCATATCTTTTGAGGTTAATGTTCAAAATATTTGTGACTTATAATTGTCATTTGCTTATGAAAAAGTTAAAATAATTTTATTTATTAGAGAGGCTCTTCTTTTCATTCTATTTTTGTGATTAATTTTCTCAAACTTTTTACAATTTATTTTATGGTAAATGATTATAAATTATGATTTTATTTGTTTTTCTTGCTAATTGATTTATTTATAGAAAATTTCATTTGAAGTAAGAGAGCAAGGTGAAAAATTTATTAATATATGACTCTAAATTCTCTATGATGTAAGTGATACATCCAAGCAATAGTTAATTTTGCACATTGATGCTACTTTTCAACTTGAACAATTATTCAATCAAGAAAAATTCTCAAGAAAAGTATTCCCAAATTTGTCACATTCAATGACTAGCATTTGAAGTATTTTTGAATAGTGACATTTAAATTGTTACAAATGTTAATTTAAGGATTTATCATAAATCTTATTTTTTTAATTATTATTACTCTTAGTTTTGTGATTGTAACATTGCATCTTTTTTATTATGATTTATTTTTTTAATATTTTTATAGTTTCCCTTATTCAAGTACTATTGATAATGTGGTTACTTTATTTAATGGATAACATTGTTTGTATAGGTTATACGTTTAGTAAAGCCTTTAAAGAATAAAGTGATAAATTATTACAAAAGAGAGAGTTTGTGAAATTTTGATAATAGCATTTGAAGATAAAATAATGAGAAATTATCTTAAATGATTTTGTCATATGTACAACTAATAGAAAAAAAAAACTTCATTTTTAATAATATGATAGGGTTAAGTGGTCAAAATTAATAGACTAATGTGGCTAGAAGTTATTGAAAGGAACCCAAAATGGAATTTATATCTTGTGTAGCAATTAAGAAGAATGCATATAGGATGATTCATAATTCCAATAAAAATAATTATGATATTATTTATGACAATGATTATTTCATAGTTCTTCATTTCTTTCCATTAAGTCTTGATTCTCCACCTATATTATTTACCTAATAATGTTTCTATTATTGGACATAATAGAAGTTGATGACTTTAAAGAGTTACTACATTCAAGAATTATTGGACTATTTGCTGGACTATTAGCATGCTACAAGAATATAAGAAAGATAAGTAAGAATTCAAGTATCAATCAGAGCTTATCATACAAATTAGTCAATTATTAGAAGAAGATGAGTGTAAATGTCAATGTAAGGGAGCCTATGTTTAGCCTATATGGAATTGTGGCATATGAAACAAAAGTTAATATAAGCAAATAAATGTGTTTACTTATTTATTTAATTTTTTTAACTTTTTAACAATGTAGCATATCATTTATTAATTGAGATGAAGTCATTATATCACATTGATATTGTTTTGATTTTTTTTTTTAAATTTATCATCTTCATCACTATAAGTACATATCAAAGGGAATAAAAGGAATGGTTATTTCATGTTTATGTAAGATCTCTATTAATTTCATGTTATAGATAATAACAAATGTAATCTATGATCTTCCACTATAAGAGATTGTTATATTTAATAACCATATTAAAAAGAATATTAACTTTTGCTAACAAATGGTTTGTTAGTTTATAATAACCAGCCCAATTATTTTTTATGTTCTTTGATATTTACCTACAATGATGAAGATAATAATTTTTTTTAAAAAAATTCAAAGTAATATCAATGAGATTTAATGACTTCAGCCCACAATTAACGAATGATATACTAGCATGTTAAAGTGCTATAAAACAAAAAAAAACAAGTAAAGACATTTATTCTCTTACATTAACATTTGCTTTAGAAGTCATATTTTTAAGAAAATTAAAATATGCCCTCTTTTATTGAAATTTATAACATTTTCCTTCTCATCATTGATTAGTTGATATAATGAGCTTGGATTGATACTTGAATCCTTATTTGTCTTCGCCATATTTTTGTAGCATGATATTAATAAAGAAGATTGTCCAATAACTCTTGAATGTATTAATTGTTTCAAGTCATTAACTTCCTTCATATCTAATAATAAAAATACTATTAACTAAGGTTTGTTTGGGACAACTAGTTATATGAAAAAAAATAGTGGTGGAGCTGCTGCAGAAGAAATTATTGTATGAAGAAACTTCGGTGGGTATACAATTTTTTTTACTTTACAAAAGTCAAACTACAACTTTCTCGCCAACACTGCAGTTAGCCAGGTTATGTATGAAAATGTAGCTTTCCACCATAGATTCCTTAAATTACAGAAAGTAATTCCCAAATAGCACAAAGATGCATTTTTGCATCGCACCACACTGCTCTCTCAAAAACACTCTAAATAATCTAGGAGGAGAATCATGAGTTAATGAAAATAAACAAAAGACTATAAGTATTCATCATCATCATATTTGATTTATTTCTCATTAGAATTTCGAATCACCCTATATGCATTGTTGTTATCTACATAAAGTATTAATTTTATTTGGTTGTTTTACAAAACTTTCAACCAAGTTAGTCTATTAGTTTTGACCTCTTAACCCTAATATATCAGCATACATGAAATTTTTTTACTTTAGTAGCACATATGCTCAAATCATCTAAGTTAATTTTTCAATACTTTATCTTCAATAAATGTTATTATCAATCTCTCTCTCTCTCTCTCTCTCTACACACACGCATGCATGCACGCACGCACACACACGCGTGCACGATGCACACACTCACACATACACAAACACACTTTATTCTATAAAAGCATTACTAAACAAACAATGCTATCTCATCAGATAAATGTAACTACAATATAAAAGTATAATAATAAGAGAACAAATAAAAAAAATACATTCTAATAAGAAAATTGCAATGCAATAATAAAAAAAATTAAATAGTATTTTAAGTACAAAAGTAATGGAAAACAAAAAAATAAAACTTATAATAAATTTTTAAATAAACATTTATAAAATTTTTAGGCATCAATATTCCTAAATGCTTTTGATGCTAATCTTTGAATGTAAAAAGATTAAAAGTACTTTCTTTAAGAATCTTTATAAATTAAATAGTTGTACAATTTTTTTAAAAAATAATGACATAAATATGTTAAATTAGCTCTTGCTTGGATGTATTGCTTCCATCATAGAGAATTGAGAGTGTTATATCAATGAAAATTCACTTTACTCTCTTACTTCGAGTGAAAATTTTTGTAAGTCCTTCAATCGCCATTAAAAATTATAACTATATAGCAACTTATAATTATTTATCATAAAAATAGTTGTAAAAATGTGAGAAAATTGAATGCAAAAATAGTATAAAAATAGGTTTCCTCTAATAAAAAACTATTTTTTAAATTTTCCCTTGAGCAAGTGGTAATTGCAAGTCGTATATATTATGAATATTAACCGTAAAGACAAAATAAACCTTACAAGTAGTTTATCCAACTAAGTAAAAAGATATGATGAAATAAATGTAACTTAACAATAAAAAATAATAAATTGATTAGATGAAAAAAATCATAAATACAATAAATGTAATCATGCATTAATAAGTAACCATGGAAGATAAAATTATTGAGAAAAGCATCATATTTAGCATATCTCAATAGCCTAAAATCTATTCATATAACTGCACTATAAATATTAACTAGGTAATCATAAAATGCAAATATTAAAATGTATAATTTAAGAAAATAAAATTATGTAACAAGTAAGAGAATGTAATTTGATAAATCAAAAGAAAAAGTGACAATGTAACCCTAATAACCCATTTTACCTTATATGTCAAAAACATTGTGAAACAAAAGTTCATTGAGCATTACTACTTATGTGAAGCCACTAATAATAGAAGGTAGACCAAGAAGCATATATTTATCATATAGTCCCTTTTTTTTAACATATTACAAGTAAATAAAAATTAGTCATTTTAGAAAAAATTAACTATCAAAAACTTCCATTTTTAACATGCTTCATTTAGAATTGAAGAACAAATATATTTAAAAAAGTATAATAGATAATTGAAAATATTATTAAAATATAAAAAAACTAAACCTCTTCATTTGTAGTAATAATCTCCCTAAAAAAGGAAAAAAAAAGATGATTGTTAATAAACCAACAACAATATAAAATAGGTTACAATGATACAAAAAAGATGGGATAAAGCTAATATCTATGATGCCAAACAATATATCAGTTATGTATCTCCATGGTGATGCTCAATAACAACCATTCAAGAATTTTTAAATGTGGGAAAATTTAGCTCATACTCATTTACAGATTGTATATCTACTTTTATTTAATAACCAAATGCTAATTTATCTTAACAATCAAGCAAAAGTAGCTAGTTATAACCCTTTAAAAACTGATCACATAACCCATTAAAGATAAGCAATCTTGTTATACTGAAAAGGCAATTCATTAAACTATAGAATAGATTTACATGCAATAAGATACCAATACAAGATTTTTATGAAGGAATGGGCAATGCGAGAGAAATAAAATAAAATAAAAAACCAAGTGATAATGTAATGAAACTTTTTATTTCGCTATATCATTTGATCATTGGTGAAGCTTTGCAATGACAATACATACATGACTATCAAGAACCTTAAAAAAAATCAACATAAATCAATTGATCAAGCCAAACAATCTCATATCCTAACCTAATCAAACAAAATATCTCACACATTTCAAAGAAAGAAAATAAAGATTTTGAAGCCTAACCAACCTGAAAAAGTTGCAACAACCTTGCCAAAGACGGATGAGAAAAAGAGAGAGACACTCGTGACAATAACCTGAGCTACGGGATCAAAGAACTTAGAGAACCACTCGCTCCCTCCTGCCTCATTCACCAATGTCGGTTTATAGATTCTGGGATCAGCCAACAAACATCTGTCATAAGGAGAGGATGAAACCCGCCACAATGGCTAGTTACAAAAATTGTCACTGACTCTGGCTTCAAGATTGCTATGGCTGTAATCAAGAAGGAAGAGTGTGCGGCGAGAGAAGTAAAATAAACAAAATCACTAGGGTTTTGCTCCTCCTCTCCCCTTCAAGACTCCATTTTTATCAATCTAAATGGCTTCAGGTTTCAACAAAATATTGTATATGACTGGAAGCCCAAAGCCTGTATCAAATTTTGTTCCTTTTCCCATGATGATTCTTCTTGCCCTCTGAACCCTACAAAAAAATTAGGCTCAAAGGGAAGAAGTAGAAGTAGATTACCTCCTGAGCTTCTCGACAACATCCTAGAACTCATACCACCATTGTCTCCTCCCAATAATTCTATTCCTGGAGTCTCTCCCCTATTCCTGGAGAGGAACGTTTATCCTCTCCTCCTCTTGACCCTACTGCACATGATCCCCCTCCTCCCCCCCCCTCCTCCCCACCACCTCTCTTCATTAATGACCTTAACCAGCTCCTAGTCCAGTCTCCCCCTCAGAGGACCCTCTTGAGGGCTTATCGATTGCTATAAATTGTTCCTCTCCCCTCACAAATGCTATCCACATGTTTTCCTCCTATGGGATCACTACTGTTTGTGGCTGTTTCTCCTTATCGATCCCAATCCTCCAAAAGTTTGGAGGATAATCCCAACACTCCAGGAAAATTTACCTTAGATTCTGACCCTTCAAAGGCTTCATCCTCTAAACAAGCCACTCGATAAAAAACTAAAACAAACAATAAGAAAAAGAGCATGAAAGCCTCAAACTCTAATAATTCTTGATGTATAGTTTTATTATTCGGTGCTAGAATGTTTGTGGACTAATGGCTATAGGCAGACTTTCTGACTATTTAAGAATTATCAAAGATTTTAAGCTTAACATCATCTATTTGCTGGAGACCAAACTCAACCTTGAAATGCTTGGTGATTTATCTCAGTTCAATAAACTTAAGTTTTTCTAGAATGAGGACAATACTAATAAATTTGTATCCTCTTCTAGGGGTGTGGTGTTTTAATTTGGAGTCATAGGGACACCACACAGATCTTAGGGGTACTTATTGAAGTGATCAGGTGTGACATTAAGGTATGATGTACTATCCTGGAAGATAGAAATATCATCCCTATAATGGACCTAATCACATAATAAGGACTCCTAAAGTAGATGGGTCTACGTATATACTAGAGATCTTTCTCTTACTTTACATGGAGGAGTAAAGCATGGTTTATTTTATGTCGAGTTCTTTAGTTCCTTATGGAAGCAAGCTTCTATAGTTAATTACATCTTATAAAATACAAATTTTCTAAGAACACTCTCGATTAAAGTAGTTAATAAGTATCTTGAAAGACTTCAATGGTAGATTATCAAAGGATTATGTATTTTTTTCAAAATTAAGTGGGAAAGTTCAAATAGAAATACCTATTTTCAGATTTTAGAGGAAGATAAGTAGGGAGCATCCAAGATACTAGGAAGCCTAGTGGGTGCTCTGATCTACTCTAGAATGAGGCTTTATATTTTTTAAAGAGAGAATTTACTTTTGTTTGAGTTGAAATCTCATTAGAATGCTATGGCTTAAAGTCCAATAACACAAGATTATGGAAACGCCTAAGAGGTGATGACTTATACTCATAGCCTGAAGAAAATAAGTAGCCTCAGAACCTAAATCTAAAATGCTTTAGCACAAGCTAGAAGCATGACTTAAGTCTAATAAAAAATAAGATATAATAGTTTACCTCCATAAGAGAGAATAGATGCATCCTGACTCTTCTGGACTTACAACTGCTTGGAGTGGCCGCCAAATAACACCTCATTCACTTTAAAACCATGTAGGCTAGTCTTATGTAGATGCAAGATAACTGGTCTATTATTTAATTAGGAAAGAAGCTAAAGTCCTAAACTCACTTCCTAAGAGACTAGATAATATTTGGTATGCAAGCATGCCTTAAAATAAAGTTAAAAAATTTACAAATTTTAGATTATTTTGACACATTCATTTTGGAGCAAGGCTTAAGACAATTATGCCTATATGCATGATGAAATTAAGTTATGGGCTATATTAATTTGAAGTGGTGTTCTCCACTACATGGGATTGCTCTTAAAGGTCAAGCATATCTCCTATCGTATAAGAGTGGAGACCCTCCCTATTCAAGAGTGGCACAATATGATATGCATGGTGTGATAATATATAACATTTCAGCTAAGGAGTTACTAAATCTTGTATTATCTTGGTTAAGAATCTAGGCTTTAAAGTGAGGTCATGAGTTATATTAAAATTTAGTTATGAGTTAGTGAGAATAGAAAATTTAATTTTATCCTAAAGAGACTGTCACATCCAAACCACACATCAAATCATCACATTTTAAGAAACCTATGAAAAGCATGACATTTCTATTACACAAACTGAACACAATAATCAAACATTTGAATTTTGTAAAAGAATAAAAGGTCGGTGCTACTGGGTATTGACGTACACCTTGAAAAGAGAAAGATTTGGGTAGCCGAGCTGTACCCTTATACAGCCTAGATTAAAATTGAATTTTATAAATGAAATGAATGATATGGGGATCTCAATCCTTATTCTTTCTTATCTTCTTTATATCTATTTACTCCAAGCTTCGCAGGGCTTCCCAGGTCTTTGCCTTGTAGCCATTACTCATCTTAAACCCCATAGCACTAATCCTAATCTTATTACAAAAATTACATATTTATAAAAAAAAATGAAATCTAACTACACATGCAAAATAGATGTTAGTTAATCAAACATATAAGCCAAGCAATTATATTTCACATATTTGGACTTAGCACCTTGCACTTAAGTAGCCAAGCCCACTTGTTTTAATTGGATTATGCTTTTGGACATAAGAAACACCTACAAGCAAGAATATTTATATTTATTTATTATTACGACCACTTTAGCACAATCCTCTGCATAAAATATCATTAGGCTACTAACGACCTAATATCCAGTCTTTTCACAAACAATCCTAATATCCAATCTAAAATATTACATCATCATAACATACAGGCCTAACTTAACACTAGAATTGGTGACTTAGCATTCTAATGTGTGTGCTAGGGCTTAGTGTGGTGTGTCTTGATTAGGCTTTAGAAGTATGATTGTTAAAAGTTTTAAATTTATTTAAATTAATTGTAAGGGTGGTCTCACTTCAGATCTTTTAATAAATTGATTGATTTTAATTATATTTTAATTTATTTTTTGATACATATTTAACACCTAATTATTATAAAGAGAAGAAAGAGGTTTGACCTCTTTATCCCTATCCTAAGTTATTTTCTAAAGGTTTATTATCATGGCTTTAGTTTCCTTAGTGGACCATTTATGAATATTTTATCATGCCTAAGTTTTGATTAATTTTAAGAAATCTCATTCAAACATAAAAGGCATCTTAGGATTAATGAAATTGGGTCATTATTAGATGAGTAACATTCCACTGCTTCTTTCCATTATCAATAACATACACACTCTTTCATTTTTTTCTTTTATTTTCTTCTTTGTTCTTAATATTTGATTTAATATACATATTTATACATGCAATACATACTCAAATTTTGCACACTTCATGAACATTAATGCATGAATTTAGTAGAAAGAAAATATTTCATTTTGTAGCTAAGCATATGCAAACATGTAATAGAAATTTAAGCAAGTACATGTTGTTGTTAAACCAGGTGTGGTGAAATTATTATATATTCCTGCCTTCATCTATCCTCCTTTTGGAAAAGAGGATAAATGAAAATAGAATTATATAACACCTTGTTGGGACACACGATAGATGTTCTTATTAGGGTGATCAGGTATGATATTGAGGAGAGGTGTACTATCTCGAAAGATAGAAGTCACCACCTTATAATGGACCTAATCTCCATAGTCCTTCGGAATGTACTAGAGATTCTTCCCCTACTTTACATGGAAAAGTAAAGTAGGGTTTATTTTAAATCAAGTTCGTTAAGTTTCCTACACGGGCAAGCCCCCATAGTTAATTACATCCTAAGGAACATGATTCCTTAGGAATACTCTTGATTAAGGTAAATGATCATTGTCTCCAAAGATTTTGAAAGGTAGGTCTATCAATCGATTGGTTTATTGTCAAAAAGTTAAGTGGGATCGATCAATAGGAAAGAGTTCTTATCAAAGTCAACTGAAGATAAGTAGGGGATGCTTAGGATACTACGAAGCCTAGTAAGCACCTCGAACTATCCTATGGTTGGGCTTTACATTTTTGAAATTGAATTGATTTATTTTAGTTGAATTTGAATTATTACAATTCCATGATACAAGGTCATGGAAATGCCTAAGAGGTGAGGATTTATCGGTAGCCCACAAAGAGAAGTAGCAACCTCAATCTAAATCTAGGGAGCTTTGGAGGGGCCAAAAGCATGACCTAAATCTAAGGTAAAATGGGTATTTGGTTTACCTCCATAAGAGGATAAACCACTACTTTGTTTACAACCACTGGGGTGGCAAACTAACTCCTCATATGATTTTAAAACATGTAGGCAAGCTAAATGCTTTTGCAAGATAGCTAAACTATTGTTTATTTAGAAAGATACTAAGTCCTTAAACACACTCCTAAGAGACTAGATCATGTAGGGAATGATTTAATGACTTAAATCTAATGCAAATTTTTATCATATTATTTTCATTTTTGGACAATCAATTTGACATAGGCTTTAGGATTCATATGCCTAATGCATAAGAAATTAGATTATGGGCCAAAATCAACAAGATAAGGAGGTGTATTTCCACTATGGCTCTAAAAGGTCAAGCCAAGTTCTCTGGCAAAGGTGGAAGCCCTCCAATCAAGAGTGAAACAATATGCTTTTTATGCATGATGTGAGAAAAGTAATACAACATCCAGCTAAGGGGTTGCTAATTCTTTTATCTTGATTTATAGCCTAAACTTTAAGTTAGGTAATGAGTTGTTTGATTTTTAGTTTGAATTGATTATGTTTGATAGAAAATTTATTTTTCTAAGAGCCTAATCGTCATCCAGACCATACATCAAAGTAACGAATAAACTAGGAAAAGATGTCATCTTAATGCACAAGCTAAACAAACATCAATCAATTTATAAAGCTAGTGCAAAAGAATAAGAGGCCATTTGTGGTCGGGCTCCATCATACAAACTCAAAAACAAATTGGGTAGCCAAGCTCTACCCTTATATAACCCGAATTATAAATGAATTAAATACAATCGAGAAGGAATTCATTATTATGGGTCTTCATTCTTCATTCTTCTTTCTTCTTTTGGTTGGTTGGAATGTGGTTTCTCCAAAGGCTTCACATGGTACATAAGACATAGTCTTATGACCAATGTTCATCCTAATACCTCAAAATAATCATTCCAAAATTCTAATTGTAAAATTACATGAAAATGGAAAAAGAAAATCTAACTAAAACCTACAAAATAGAGATTAGCTAAACAAACCATATAATCCCAAGAATGTATATATATAAATTGGACTTAGCACCACACACATGGGTAACCAAGTCCACCTAACCTATCTTTGATTATGCTTAGGGGTATAAGCACCTGCACAGCAAAAGCATTTATATTTTTATTACAGTGCCCCTTTAGCACAATCCCCTGTAGAAGATAATGGTTAGACTAAGATTGCCCTACCATTCAGTCTATGCACATACCGCCTAACATCTAGAGTAGAAAGACAATACATCACAAAATAAAAGCAAAACATTAAATCATGCAATGCCCTAACCTAAAGCTAGAGGTGGTGACTTAGCCTAATGTGTCTACTATTTAAGGTTTGTGTGGTATGCTTAGCTAGGCTTTAAGGTTTGAAGTTTTCTAAGTATGAAAATGTTCAACTTAAAGGGTAGTTTCATTTAAGTGTTTTAGTTGCTTTGGGATGATTTTATTTTGTATTTTGATTTAGTTTGAATGAATCCTATAATTAATTACTAAGAGTTGTAAAGGGAGGAAAAGAGAAGAAAACTTTTCTTTCCTCCCTACCTTAAGTAATTTCTAAGGTAGATTCATATTTAATTTTTATTTAGTGAATGTTTTATTATGTGTTTTAATTAATCCTAAGTTTATATTTTCCCTAAACAAACCTATTCAAGAAGAAAGACATTTTAAGATTAAGTAAAGTGAAATACTATCACAAAACACACATCACTACACTTCTTTCCCAACATGTGTGACTTGCATATGGATGAACCCTAAGCATGTCTATACATGCAAATAGAAATGTTTAGCACACCTTAATGATGAATGCTAAGAGAATTTATTTAAGAAATTTGGATGTTTTTATGATGCATGATTTTTGTTAAGTAGAAAAGAGGGATTCTTTTATCCATTTTTCATATGCACATTTACAAGTATAAAAGACATAAGTGAGTACAATGCCATTGTTAGCACCAGGGGTGTAAGGTACAAGACTTACTTAGAGATACTTAAAGCCTCGCAACCCCGGTGTTGTCGAGACTAATATACCACTTTTCTTAAATACACGTGCATGTACAAAAATAAATGCATTGAAAGAGAATCATGCAAAAGTTTATGTTTATTTGATTGGTTTGTTTATTTAGTTTATATGTGTGATGTGGAATTCCTTCTTAAGTCATGACATAGGAGTGTATAGGAAAGAATTTAAACAAGTGTTATGTCCTTTTCATATGGACTATACACTTTGTAAATCCTATACAATTCTATGTTAAGAAAGAGAGGGAGAATCACATAACACATTTTATATTCACATGCAATCTTATAAATAATTATAAGTATCATACCTTTCAGTTATGATATTTGATTTATGACTTTTGAAAATAATTTTGGATTTAATAGTCATAATAGCCATTCATATTCTTACTTTAGCCAAAACATGCAATTTGACATAAAGGAAACATTTCATTTTTAATTTGATTTTCAAAAAGCATGAATGCATGATTTTCATATGACATACACATTTAGCATGTTAGGAAAGAAATAAAGTGATGAAAGCATGTAAATTTATTCACCCTAATTAATTCCTAAAGATAATCTTATGAGATAGGATTATTTAAAGTAAATCAAATTTGGTTTTAAAGAAATTTTATTTTGTTTGACTTTGATTTGAATTTAAGAAATATGAGGAGGTTTGCTAGTCCTAAACCATTTCCCACATGTGTATGTTGTTTTAGTTTAATTTTAGAACCATTAGATGATTTTTATATTTTGTTTAGGTTAAGGTGTGAATTAAGTGTATAAATTACCACTTACCTACACCACTTCAACATATTTAATCAAATAATTATGAGCTAATGTATGACATAAAACCACACAAGAAATTTAATCAGCAATGCACTTAGGCCTAGTACAACTGGCTCACAATTACTGATTAATTAAGCTAAAGAGTTTAATTTAAGTACTTTCATAACCCTTCCCACACATGTGGGTTGGATTTTGATTTCCTTAAGTTACTTAAGTTATTGAACACCTAAGCACCTACCCAACATGAATTGATTAAGTTCTGGAATGTTTTAATTTTGAAAATTTTAATTAATTAAGTCATTTAATTAAGTGATTAAACTATTTAATTAATTTGCATTTTAATTAGATTTTTACCCAAATGAAATAAACTTAGGGAAAAGATTTGGGAAAGAATTCCTAATCTCATTCCCTAAGTCTATTCACTATTCTAAGATAATTAGCAAACTTAATTAACTAATTTATCATAATTTGAAAGGTTTATTAATTATTTAATTGATTAAGAGGGTAATTAGGAATGACTCAAGTAATTCCTATAATTAAACCATTAATAAATTCCAAGAAAATTAGGGGAGGCAGAAGTCATCCTATTAAATGCACATAAGAAGTTTGGAATTAACCAGTGGGATAATTAGAGAGTAATTAACCTAATCACATTCCCAATAAAACCCAAATTCAAAAATATCATAGTTCAAAATCAATTAAAATTAATTTTAGATTATTCCCATTTGAATTATCTTCACATTGCTTTTTATTTTGTATTTTTTTTATTGTTTACATTTAGTTATGAATATTTGAAGATTCAGTGATTAAGGAATTAATTAAAACCCCTAATTATATAACTAATCTCATCGACACCACATGGACCGCTGACACGGTGCACGCTTTCCATATGGTGCGCTGGGATTCATCACTTAAGTTGTCACATCCCAGGGCCATGTCAGCGATGATGCTACGCACTTTCTCTCTGGATCGATCAAGGATCAGATGGTTGAGATGGAGCCCACAGTTCTTATGGGATAAATCAGAGGATCCTACGTGGCTTGATCAGGATCGTCCATCCAAAATGCATGGATGGACAGTCCATGATCTGTCACTGAGTTTGCCTATGGGAGTGGACATCCCTCCACCCTTTAGGGAAAGATTCAAGCTCGATTGAGCTCGGATTGAACTCAAATTCAACCCACACCATCATCATGTAAGGGGAGACATCCAACGGTCAATTTTACTTGAGATGAAATTTCTCTTCACAAAGGACCACACACTCCTTATTCTAGGCTTGGTTTGAAGGCATACCTCACCGAGGCTATCACCGACACTCCAATCCATCGAGGTAGCTTCGTCTAGTAGAAATGAAGCCCTATTGAATATTTGAGGCTTTGGTATTGGGTAGATCCTTCTATTGACCAAGGTGCTCCTCCTAAGCTTGCGGCCTTAGTCTAGACACTACCTCCTTTGGCTTGAGAACTTGGATGAAGGCTTGGATCAATTTGATTGACTCCTCTGAAGATGTTTCAAGAGGAATTGAGTTGATATTGAGTAATGAGCAAAGTGGAATTTCCCTTAGCCTCCCCTATTTTAGTTTGAGGAAATACAAAAATGGTGAAATCAAATTATCTTGGGGGAGCTTGGGGAGACTTGAATTGCTTCATCTAGCTTCCTTAGCTTCAATCAAATGCAAGAGAATGAAAATGAAATGAAATTTAGGGGGAGTATATCTCCCCTTAGGTGAATCGGACGGATGTGCTTCCCTTTGCCATTTTGAATCAATTGGCTAGATTGAATGAGTTTGTTAGGATTTTTTGGCTTGCACATGATTCAGTTTTGGCAGAGCAAGGTACTGGAGAAGTTGCCATGTGCAAAACAAGGTGTGGGAGTGATTCCCATGTTCATTTCTAAGTGAGTGGTCAGTTTAGCCATTGGGTTGGGTTTGGCTGACCCAAACCCATTGGGTCAAGTGCACCATGCTCACTAGTGTCCATGGAGTCAACTGAGAGGATGCCAAGTGGCCATGAAGAGGATTTGACCAAATTCCAAGTGAATTTGGCCAAACATTACCCTTTGACCTAGAGGTATAATGGTCATTTGCTTGGATTTTAGTTTGAATATGTTTGGTATGATTGAAAATTGGGTTGGGCCAAGTTTTAATAGTTTGGAGTTGATTTGATATGATTTGGCTCATGTTGACCCATTTAGGTCAAAATGGGTCAACTTAGGTCAAGTTGACCAATTAGTCAAATTAGGTCAAACTAAGGGTTGGGTCAAGTTCATATTACCATATGAATTGATTTGGTATCTTTGTTTCCAATCAATTTGGTTTACATTTGGATTTGTTCATTTGATTTCATTTAGGTCAAATGGGTCAAGTTGACCAATTTGACCCATTTGACCTATTTGGGTTAGGTCATGGGTTGGTTTGGGTTTAGTTGGTCATTTGAAATGTATTAGTATCTTTGTTTCCAATCAATTTTAGGTTAATTTGATTTTGGCTCAATTTGACCTTTTAGGTCAAGTTGGGTTCATGGTCAATTGGGCTAGGTTGGGTCTAGTTGGCCAATTGAGCTTTGGTCAAGTTCAACAAGTGATTTGAAATGAACTTGACCCATTGGTTTCAATCAGTTTGGCTTAGATCAAGTTTTGACACATTTTGACTTTTTAGGTCAAGTTGGGTCAAGTGACCAATTGGGCTAAGTTAGGCTCAAATGATGACTTGTTCAAGTTCAAACATTGATCATGAATGAGTTTTGATCAATGGTTTCAATCAATTTGGCCTATGGTGGATTTTGGCTAGTTTAGGTTTTATTTTGGCTAAGTGTTGACTTGCTCAACCCTTAGGTTTGACTTGGTTTGACCCAATTTGAGTGATTGATCATCTCATGATGATTGTTGTTCACAATGTGAGGCTTAGTTGGGCTTAGTTCAATCCAATTTGGGTAGGATTAGAATTTGGCTCAAAAGGGGTACTTTAGGTCACTTTAGGTCAAGTGAGCCTAAGTGGGTCAATTGACTTGATCAAGGCTTGAATTAAGTTTGATTGAACTCACATATAGACTTATGATTGAAATAGAAATCTATGTGTAAGTGATTTGAAGTCAAATTACGTATTGCTTTTAATCCCTTTATATGTTGATCATCCAAATATGAACCAATTTGATAAGTTGACTTTTGAATTTAGTTTTGATTTGATGATTGGAATTTGTGTTTATATTTGGATTCATGATTGAAGGATTAATTGAATCATAAAGAAAAATCAAGAGTTTGGCCTAATTTGAATTTGATTTAGCTAAGTTCAAGAATTTGACTTGAAAGGCTTATGTTGAATTTTGATTGAATTTGGATTTAGTTTTGGACATTTGAATTTATATTTCATTTATATTTGTGAATATAAATGAGAATATAAATGGGTTATGATAAAATCTGTTGAATTTGAGTTGATTTGGATTTGATTTAGGCTAAGTCTATAAGATGAAATCAAGATGGCTTAGAAGAGATTTTTGGAATTTGAAATTTCAATCATAAGCTTCAATCATTTGGAATTGATTTAAGTTGAGAAAATCCATCAAGTCAGAATTGATTTGAGTTTTGCCTTGAAGGGAGGAAGTGAGGATTTGGTTCAAGCTATAGGGTAGACAAATTTTCCTAACACCCCTAAGGCATGACCTATTCCTATGGCTAACTCTTCTAAGTCTCTAGGGCTAGGTTGAGTGTCCACCTAATCACTAGACGATTCTTAAGACTAAGGAACTCTTAAAGTCTAAGAGGAGTCCTATGTCTAAGATGGAGGGGTTGAGAGCTCATCCTAAAAATGAGGTCAACACCAGGTAAGTGAGATTATCTAAGACCACATTGGGGCTACTTAAAGCCTCATATTTGGATGTCCATACTTGTCAATTTAAATACATGCAAGCATATCCATAAGCATAGAAATAAAATCATGCAAAGGTTATGTAAAAATAAATTCTCTATTCATATAAAGTTTAATGACATGAAAAGCAAAGTTTTATCTTGAATACTAGCACATGTATACACATAGATGAAATTAAGCAAGTACGTGATGTTGTTAAACCAAGGAAGTAAGATTATCTAAGACCTCCTTGGGGCTACTTAAAGCCTCATGTTTCCTTGATGTCCAGACTATATACGTGCCAATTTAAATACATGTGAACAAATCCATAAGCATAGGAATAAAAGCATGCAAAGGTTATGTAAAAATAAATTTTCTATTCATATGAAGTTTAATGACATGAAAAGTAAAGTTTTATCCTGAATACTAGCACATGTATACACATAGATGAAATTAAGCAAGTATGTGCCATTGTTAAACTAGGGAAGTGAGATTATCTAAGACCTCCTTAGGGCTACTTAAAGTCTCATGTTCCCAGGATGTCTAGACTATATACTTGCCAATTTAAATACATGTAAACATGCACATGAAATATAAAGAAAAAACAATCCTTTACTATCTATAAGTTATAATTAAATGAAAACTTTATTAAGTATTTATAGCCAACATTAACTTAAACTTCACACATTTTTATTCATTATTTGCTTATAGTTTTAAAAATAATTTGAGATTTATTAGTGATAATAGCCACACTATATACTAATATTTATCCAACACTTCCAGCTTAAATGCAATTAAATTCTTTTCATTATCTTTTTTCTAAACATGAACATTTGAAACAAATGGCATGCACATTTATAATAATTGAAAAGAAGTAATTAAATGTTGCCATATAACATACTCAATTACATTGAATCCTAAGGACAATCAAGCCAAATAAACACTCCTTAACACTAACCAAAGTTCTTATAAGGTTTGATTTTGATGTTTAAGTTGTTAAAACCTAAAGAGGAGAAATGATACTTAAGATTTACCTCATCCCATGTTGGTGATTTGACATATTTAAAGAAAGAAATTAAATATATTTTATGAGTTGATTAGGTTCAAGCCATTAAGCACTTCAACTTAATTACCCTTTCCTAAACTTCTTTAATTAAATTAACTACTTGATCATGAGCCTTCAATGAGATGCTTTTAGGAAAATAAAATTTGCAATGCACCTAAAGGAGTCTAGTGCGATTAGGCTCATGCTTAACATTAATTAGATTAAAGAAGAAAAGAATCTAAGCTAAATACTCTTATGATTTTGCCACAAAAATGGGATAATCATAATTTCCTTAATGACTTTATGTTATTAAACACATAAAGAGGAAATTAATGGATTATATTTGACTTACATGAACCAATTGTTAATTTTGATTTTTATTTAATCATTAATTTTCCAAATTATTCTCTAATTATCAAACATGTTTATTAACCCTCTTAAGGAATTATACTTGAAAAAATAATTAGGAAAGAGGGTGTAATTATTTTTCCTCATTACCTCCACTATTCACATTGATTAACTAATAGTAATTATTTAATTTTTTTTATTGTTCACCAATTTAATAATCATTTAATTAATTAAAGAGGGTAATTAGGGGTGAAATTCCAAATTCTTTAAATTACATGGCAAATAATTCCAAGAAAATTACAGGAGGCATAGGACATCCCATAAAATCATCCCACCAAATTTGGAATTAATTAACCAAGTAATTTTGGCCTTAATTAAGGTAATTAGCATGAGCATCAAAATTTAATTAAATACTATTCATAGAGTATTAATTAAAGATTTTATTTTTCTTAAATTCTATTATGTCTAACCTTTCCAAAGTGGGTTTATTTGTATTTTTTTGGATTTTTATACAGTTAGTTATAATTTTTTAAAGTCCTGGAAATTTAATTACATTTTTAAACCTTAATTAACCCTTTAAATCATCACATGGATGCTAACACGACAGTGCTTTCCATGTGGCGTTAGGGCATTGACCACTTAAATCATCCAACGCGACAGCTGACTCAGCGGTGGCTGGCACAGTTTTATCTCGGCCATCCAATATCTTGGATGGTTGAGATTGAACTATGATTTCAAAGGGATTAAATCAAAATTTCTAACACGATTAATCATGGTCGTTAGTTCTAATCAGTGGACGGTTGGTGATCTGTCATCACATGAGCGCTGGAAAATAGTCACCGTCCACTGGATCCGAGCTCACAGGAGCTCATTTGATGGTGAAATCACCTCCAAAATGATCAGGGAATGAATCTAAGGAGATCCTATAGAGGAGATCGCACAAAAATATGATTCACTTCAAAAAGGACAAACACCTAGAGGCCAATACTACTGTTGTGAGATTTTTACCTGGAGCTATAGACCAGCAGTCTGCTGATAGAGGTAGCTTCATCTTGAAGAGACAAAACTCTACTAAGATGATCTCAGCTGCCTCCCGCCGATTGGTCTGTGGACTAAACACAATCACAAAGCTCTCCAGAGTTGGTCTAATGATGTCTTCTGGTGGTGAATAGGAAATGATTCTTTTTGGCTCGTCGGAGTGAGGTGAAGGTGTAGAATGATTTAATTTGAGTTGGTGGGGATTTAGGAAGTTTTGTTGGGAGAGCTCCTGACTGGACTCATCGGTGGTGGAGTGCTCGAGAAGTTATAGACCAAGAATAGGGAATCTCTTTGTTGAGTTTGAATGGATGGGGAGGAGTATACTCCCCTCCCCAACTAAACTAAGGGCTGGGATTGGTTTAGCCTTTGGCAGCTGTCCGGCTGAGGTAGGTGGCCAGAGATGGTAGGGGACTACTGAAGTGGCTGAGGATGAGAGATTGAGGGAGTGTAGTGGGCTAGCATGAGGTGTACACACTCCCTTAGGTGGACCAATGGTTGCCCATGGGTAAACTCACCCTCTTTCCAAAGGCTGAGCCCAACAGCTTTGAGTTAGGTTGGGTCAGTGGTCCTCTGTCCAAGAAGAGCTAAAGGTGGCTGCCATAGGGTAAAGGAGTGAAGAACCCACAAAAATGGGGATTTTGTCTCATTTGGATGGCTTAGTTCCACAGGTTTGACCCAAACTAGGTTCACCATGAGTTGGGCCCACTTGGGTAGGCCCATGGTGACCCAAGGATGAGTCATGCCAAGTTTGGTTGGGTTTGGCTCAATTTGACCCATATGGGTCAAATGGGTCAAGTTGGGCTAGGTTGACCATTTTGACCAAATTGTGTCAAAGTGATGACTTGGGTGAGTTCAATTAGTCATTTGGAGTGAATGGGTATAATTTGTTTGATTCAATTTGGGTTATATTTGAATTTGGCTAATATG
The DNA here is from genome assembly GCA_021442155.1 of Cymbidium sinense. NCBI lineage: Eukaryota > Viridiplantae > Streptophyta > Magnoliopsida > Asparagales > Orchidaceae > Cymbidium > Cymbidium sinense. The sequence goes on along the minus strand of CM038218.1, from coordinate 168,132,929 downwards.
ATTCAATTTGAGTCAAATGGGTCATGTTGACCAATTTGACCAATTTGACCAAATTCACTTGGGCATGGGTTAGGTCTATGTTCAATTGATCATTGGTGATTGATTGGAAGAGTTGATTTAAATTTATTTGGGTTATAGAATGATTTGGTTCAATTTGACCCTTTAGGTCAAATTGGGCCATGTAGGCTAATTAGGTTAGGTTGACCAAATTGGGTTCAATTGAGAGTTGGATCATGTTTAATATTCAATTTGTAATGGATTGGAACCATTGGTTTCAACTAATTTTGTTTAAGATTTGATTTGGTACAATTTGATTATTTAGGTCAAATTGGGTCAAAAGGGTCAAATTGACTTGATTAGGTTCAATTGATTGTAGTGGAGTATTCAATAATAACCTACAATCATCAATGAAGGGATTGGATGCTTGATTTAATCTAATGGGAGTTTAATTAGAATTTGGTTCAATTACCCCTTTTAGGTCACTTTGGGTTAAGTGACTTGGTCAAGCTAACTTGGACCAATTGTCGTTATGGATTGTTGGGATGTTGTAGTGTTTATTTTTGAGATATGGTACACCACGCAGATCTTAGGGGGTACTTATTGAAGTGATCGGATATGACATTAAGTAAATAATGCACTATCTTGAAAGATAGAAATCATCACCATATAATGAACTTAATCACCTAATAAGGACTCATAAGGCATGATGGGTCTTCGAATATACCAGAGATTTTTCCCCTACTTTACATGGAAAAGTAAAGTAAGGTTTATTTTAAGCGTGTTTGTTAAGTTCCCTATGGAGACAAGCCCTCATAGTTAATTACATCCCAAGAGATGAAATCTCTTAAGAATACTATCGATTAAAGTAGAAATTAAGGCCTCCAAAGATTTCAAGGCTAGACTATCAATAGATAGGTTGTATTGGAAAATAAGTGGAAAAACTTAAGGAGATGACTTATTATCGAAGCTAAAGGAGATGAATAGAAAATGCTCATGATACTAGGAAGCCTAATGTGCATTCCAATCTATCCTATGGTTGGGCTTTATATATTTGAAATTGAAGATATTTATTTTATTAAAGTTGACATTTTTGTTAGAAAGCTAGGACTTATAATTCAACAACACAAGGATGTGAAAATGCCTAAGAGGTGAGGATTTATGCTTATAACCTGAAAGAAATAGCTACCTCAGATCCTAAATCTAAGGAGCTTTGGCATAATCCAAAGCATGACCTAAGTCTAAGTGAAGATGAGTATATATTTTACCTCCACAAGAGTGGATAAACCACCCAACTGATGGGCTTACAATCGCATGGAGTGGTAGCCAGCTAACTCCTCCTACTGTTTAAAACCATGTAGGCAAGTCGTATGATTTTGCAAAATAGTTAGGTTGTTATTATTTAGAAAGAGACTAAAGTTTTTAAACCCACTCCCTCAAGAGACTAGAGCATGAGTGGTATTAGTAATGACTTAATCTACAGATGAAAATATTTTCAAATTTTATTTGATTTTTGACACTTCATTTTGACAAAGGCTTTGGGATTTTTGTATGCCTAAATGCATGTTGAAATGAGTTATGGGCCAAATCAAGAGAGAAGAGGGTGAAGCTCCATTAGTAGGAGTTGCTCTCATAGGTCAAGCGGTTCCCATATGTGCAAGAATGAAGGCCCTCATTTTATAAGAGTGGTAGATGCATGCATGATATTAGACATGCAACCATATAGCTAAGGGGTTGCTAAATATTTAAATTATTTTGATTTAATGCCTAGGCTTTATGTGAGGTTATGAGTTATTTAGAAATTTAATTATGAGTTATAGTTGGGTAAAGATTTATTTTTTTCCTAAGAGCCTACTCGCATCCAAGCCATACAACAAACACCAATCATAAAGAAATCATGAAAGGCATGTCATTTCTATTGCACAATTTAAATAGAACATCAATCAACTTTATAAAACTAACACAAAAGAATAAAAGGCCAGTGCGGTCAGGTACCATTGTACAACTCAAAGAGAAATGGGTAGCCGAACTCTACCCTTATACAACCCAAAAAATAAAAGAATAATTATAATTTTTAAATGATAAATGCTATGGGGGGTCTTCAAGTCTTCATATCTTTGTGTCTTTATGTATCTTCCTCCTTCTTTGATTTGGTTTACTCCACTTCAAAGGCATCATATGGCACATAAGACATAGTCTTCTAGCCAATGCTCATCATAATTCCCTCATAGCACTAATTCTAATTCCTAATTATAAAATTACATTAAGAATAGAAAAAGTAAATCTAACTACACCTGCAAAATAAGTGTTAGCTAGACGCATATACAACCTAAGCAGTTATACTTGTAATTTGGACTTAGCACCCTGTACATGGGTAACCAAGCCCACCTATCCTAACTTGGGTTATACTTAGGGGCGTAAGCAACCTGCAAAGAGAGCATTTATATTTATTTTTAAGTGACCTCTTAAGCATAATCCCCTATAGAAAATATGATTAAAACTCATATATCATCCAACAAAAATATACACCCTAACATCCAGTCTAAAATAATACATCACAAAACAAAACATATACCAAACCATGCACCATCCTAACATAAGGCTAGAAGTGGTGACTTAATCTAATGTGTGTGTATTAAGCTTGTGTGATATGTCCTAACTAGGCTTTAGAGTTAATATTTTCTAAGTGTGGAAAGATTCAATTTAAAGGGTGGTTTCACTTCAAGTGCTTTAATTGATTGACAAGTTTTAATTTGTGTTTTCTTCAGTTTTATGTGACCTACACTTAACAACTAAGTGTTATAAAGAGAAGAAAGAGGATTTCCCTCTTTTCATCCCTACCTTAAGCCACTTTCTAAAGCATGTTAATTTAATTTACTTCTCTTTAGTGAATGGCTTGTTACACATTTTAAATTAATCCTAAGTTTAAGTTCACCTTAAATGTTTGCATTCAATATGAAAGGCTTCTTAAGATTAATTTGAGTGAACTACTAACAGATGACATAGATCAATTTATTCCTTTCCATCACCTGTAGTATGCATATGACTTAACTCTTAAGTATGACTATACACACAACATGTTTTAGCACACTCAAATGATGAATGTAGATGTGCATATTTGAAGTTTATATTTCTTATTTGATTGAATTATTTAATCATGTTAATTTAGAGCTTTATCCAAATTCTAATACAAAAAGACATAAGAATGAAATTAAATAGGTACATGTCATTGTTAAACTAGGGAAGTGAGGTAATCAAATGACCTCTTTGGGACTAGCTAAAGCCTTGTATTCGGGATGTTCAAACTATATACCCATTTGCATTCAAACACATGTAAATTTGTATGTAAGAACATAAGGAAAGAGACCCCAAATCATATGGCTAATTAATTTAATCATTTAGTATACTATGAATGAATGTATTCTTAGTAGAAAAGAGGGATTTTCATCCTTTAGCCACACATACATACACATGTAAATAGAAATAAATGAGTATGTGCCTTTGTTAAACCAGGGAAGTGAGGTAATCAAATGACCTCCTTGGGGCTAGTTAAAGCCTCATAGTCCTAGGATGTCTAGACTATATACTTTGTTATCTCACTACATTTGAATGTATATGTAAGTAAGAGAAAGAAAATCATGCAAAAATTACATTTTTATTTGATTAGAACATTTATGTATGTGAAATAGCATTTCATCCTAATTTTAATGTAGGAACACATGTAAATGAAATCAAATAAGTACGTGTCATTATTAAATTAGGGAAGTGAGGTAATCAAATGACCTCCTTAGGGCTAACTAAAGCCTCGTATTCCTGGGATGTCTAGACTATATACTTATTAACATTCAAATACATGTGAAACTACATATAGATTAAAGAAAAGAAAGCTCTATTTCACATACTTATGCCATATGCACATGCAAACCTATATGTAATCATAACTACTATCACTTCATATGTTATTACTCATTTATAAGCTTTTTGAAAATACATTTGGATTTAATAGTCATAATAACCACACATATATTAAATTAAATCAACACATGCAAGCTTGACATAAAGGAAATTCAGTTAAGTTTAAACATTTTAAAAACATGAATGCATGGAACCACATGACACACATCATTTAATATGATTAGAAAGGGATAATAAGACATAGAACACATCTTTCATTCAATCAAACTAATTCCTAAGGACAATCATATCAAATGCAATCATTTAAAGTAAACCAATGCTTCTTATTAAGTTATTTTTGGATGTTTGATTTGATTTAGAGAAAAGAGGAGATTCAATCATTTTTTACACTTAACCTATTTCCATATTGGTTAATAAATTTGGTTCAATGAAAATAAATTAAGTTGATTTTATAGATTAATTAGGTTGCAATATGAGTTGAGTCCATTAATTACCCCTTTCCTATATCACCTTAACATATTTACCCAAGTAATGGTGAGCCAACATGATATGCATATTTTTGACCTCATTTTTAGAATGAGCTCTCAACCCCCTCCATCTTAGACATAGGGCTCCTCTTAGACTTTCAGAGTTCCTTAGTCTTAAGACACATCTAGTGATTAGGTGGACACTCTACCTAGCCATTGAAGACTTAGAAGAGTTAGCCATAGGAATAGGTCATGCCTTAGGGGTGTTAGGAAATTTGCCTACCGTTAGTCTAAACCATTCTTCACTTTCCTTCTTTCAAGTCAAACTCCAAATCAATCTCAATTGATTTTCTTCAAACTCAAATCAATTCTATGATTGAAATTCATGATTGAAATCTATGACTAAAACCCATGATCAAAAATCCATCAAAATCCCTAAGTCCAAATTTTGCCTAAATCCTTAATCTTCCCTTAAGGACTTAACCAAAATCATGATTCAAACCTTTGAGATTTTCTCATAATGAATTTATATTCTCATTTATATATAAATGAAATATAAATTCAAACCCATCAAATCAAACTCAAAATTCCAAATCAATTCATGAAATTTTCCTTAACTCCTTAATTAATGGACTTAGCCTAAACATGATCAAAATCAATTCAAATCCTTGGATTTTCTCAAAACTCATTTATATTTTCATTTATATTAACATATATAAATGAAATATAAATATAAATCAATCAAATCAAATCCACTCAATTTAAAATTTCCTTAAATCCATTAAATTCCTTTAATGGATTTAACCCAAATCTTGATCAAACCATCTCAAACTCATGGGATTTTCTCATAATTCATTTATATCCTCATTTATAATCACATATATAAATGAAATATAAATATAAATCAGTCAAATCAAATTCAAAAATTCAAACTCCAACTTCATAAAATTTTCTAAGTCCTTTAAATCCTTCTTAATGGACTTAGCCCAAATCATGATTAAACCACTTCAAATATTTGAAATTTTCTCATGATTGAGTTATATTGTCATTTATATTTACATATATAAATGAAATATAAATTCAAACAATCAAAATCAATTCCAAAAATCTAACTCAAATCCACTCAAAATCTAATCTAAGCCTTTCAAGTCAAAATCTTGAACTTAGCCAAATCAATTTCAAATCAAGCCAAACTCTTGATTTTCTCTCATGATTCAATCAACCCTACAATCATGAGCTCATATATAAATCCAAACTTCAATTCAAACAATCAAAAAAGTTCAAAAAAATCAAAGCTAAAACCATTTCCTCATATTCTTCCTTGAATATTAAATTTTCAAATGGATCAAAATCCATTTGACTTCAAACCACTTGTAAATGAATTTAGATATAAACCATAGGTCCATATACAAGATCAACCAACTTCAAATCAAGCTTTGACCAAGCCATTTGACCCACTTAGGCTCACTTGACCCAAAGTGACCTAAAGTACCCTTATGAGCCAAATTTTGATACTAACCAAATTGGATTGAACCAAACACATATTTCCCTCTCATCTTGATCAACAATCATCATGGGATGATCAATCAATCAAATTGGGTCAAACCAAGTCAAACCTAAGGGTTGACCAAGTCAACAATTAACCCAAAATGAAATCCAAATTCCACCATAGGCCAAATTGATTGAAACCATTGATCTAAGTTCACTCATGACTTATGCTTGAACTTGACCAAGCCCACATTTAAGCCTAGCAATTGGTCAACTTAACCCAAGTCGAACCATTTTGACCTAAAGGGTCAAAATGTGTCTAAACTTGATCTTAGCCAAATTGATTGAAACCAATGGGTCAAGTCCATTCCAAATCAATTGTGGAACTTGACCAAAGTCTCAATTAGCCAACTAGACCTAACCTAGCCCAATTGACCTTAGACCCAACATGACCTAAAGGGGTCATGTTGAGCCAAAATTGAACTTAACCCAAATTGATTGGAAACAAAGATACCAATCCACTCCATATGACTAACCAAACCTAAACCTACCCTTGACCTACCTCAAATAAGTCAAATGGGTGAAATAGGTCAACTTGACCCATTTGACCTAAGTGAAGTCATATGAGCCAAATTCAAAACTATACCAAATTGAATCAAACCAAAGTGACCAAAACATTTCAAATGGTCATATGAACTTGACCCAACCCTTGGTTTGACCCAATTTGACCTATTGGTCAACTTGGCCCAAGTTGACCCATTTTGACCTAAATGGGTCAACATGAGCCAAACACTATCAAATGAATTCCAAATCTAATGAAACTTGGCCAAACCTAGTTTCTCCACATACCCAACATGTCCAAAGTGAAAAATAGCAAAATGACCATCCTACCCCTATTCCATAGAACAAATTTTGGCTTAACCCATGGGTAATTTGGTCATACCCTCTTCACAATCACTTGAGGCTTTCCTAAAAGCTCAAGGGGACTTAGTGATGAGTGGTGCACCCAGCCCAATGGTTTTAGGTTAGCCCATTTGGTCCCTAGACCAAACCCGACCCTATAATCCAAAATTGAAAATTCAAACTCCCTCTCAAGCTCAAATTCAAGCACATGGTAGGTTGGCAATCCACTCCTTGGCTCAAACTGACCATGTGCACACTCCTAATTGATCAAACAACCCTCAGCCTAAGCTCAATTGGTTCAAAATGGCATGTGCATTCGGCCGTCCGATCCTTCAAGGGGGAGATATACTCTCCCTAATTCACTTTTGTTTTCATTCACTCAAGGTCGATTGACGGATATGAATCCAGAGGAGCCATTTGACATAGATCCTAAGCCTCCTAGAGCACATTCCATTCTCCCATTTCTCAATTTTCAAATAGTGAAAATAGGGGAAACCAATTGAATTGCCAACTTCTTCCGCACTTCATTTCCTTCCAATTGCTTTTGCAAGCACACTTAGGTGACCAAGTCGAGCTCACCTAAGTTGATTCCCAAGTTCAAAAGGCAAAGGAGGATTAAATTGGATCAAAGCTGAAGCTCAAGCAAGGAGGAGTTGGTCCATACATTGATCTACTCAACCTCAAGTGCTCATACTCTCAGCAAGGCTTCATCTCAACCTAACGAAGCTTCTCTAAGGGAATCGAGTGGATCACCTCTGGTGAGGTATGGGATTTTTTGACCATTAAACTCAATGTGGTGTGGATCTTTATGAAAGAAATTTTCACCCCATCAATTTTTGACCATTGGATTTGTCACCCTCTATCTTTAGATGGTGTGGGTTGAATTTGGTTTGATTCCATGCTAGATCAAGCTTGGATCTTCCCCTTGATCATGAACGGTCTCTATTGATCAAGGGAAGAACTTGGATGATCTCATCCATCCATCTATGCATTTTAGATGGACGGCTAAGATTATTCAGCATGATTAGATATCCTTTTATCCGATTTAAAATGTGGGGATCCCGTCAGCCCGATCTTTGATCGATGATAAGATTAAAGCCGGCACCGGATGTGATGACTTAAGTGATCCCCTCACAGCATGATGCGTGTAAAGCGCACTGACTGCCACCACCACCCGTCGCGCTGTGAGCCAGGGATTAGTTAAGGATTAATAAAATGCTTTAATTAATTCCTAATTCACTTAAAGATCTTGGAAAATTCATAACTCTTGCTAGAAAATTCAGAAAAATGTAAAATAAAATTCTATGGATAGATAATTAAACCTAAAATATTTTAAAATTAATTTTGATGAGTTTTGAATTATGCTTTCCTCTAAATTTGGGTTTTATTGAAAGGTTTATTTTGCTACTTACTTTTTAATTAAGCCTCTAATTAATCCCAAATTTCTTGGGTATATTTTAGGGGATGACTTCTGCCTCCCCTAATTTTCTTGGGATTTGTTAAAGGCTTGATTAGAAGAATTGCATATAGTTTTCTTAATTATCCTCCTTATGTAATTAAGCAAAGTTAGGGTATGTTTAGTGATTTTAACCTATGATTAGAGAAGGTCAGATCTAGTAAGAAAAGGTTTATGGAATATTTTGGGTCATTTCCAAGCTATTCCTAAACCCCTCTTCTCCATAATCTCCACATAATTAAGGGTTAATTCATTAATTATCCCCTTAATCAATTTCTAAAAATTCTAAAAAGTTTTAGAACTTAATTAATCTATTTTAGGTGGATGCTTAGGTGTTTAATAACCTAAGTTCAATTAAGAAAACCAAAACCCAATTCATAAGTGTGAAAGGGTGTTTTGAAATTACTTAAGCTAAACCCCTTAGCTTAATTAACTTTTAATTGTGAGCCAAATTGCATTATGCCTCTTTCTTATTAGGTGCATTGCAAATTTAAATTCTTTGTGGGTTTTATGTCATCTCATTGGCTCATAATTATTTAGTTAATTCTTCTAAGGTGGTGTAAGTAGTTAATTTACTTAATTCATACCTTAACCTAATCAACTCATAAAAATGGATCTAATTATCTAAAAATTAAACAAAAATATCAAACACATGTGGAAATGGGTTAGAATAGCAAATTAATCTAACCCTTTCAAAATTAAATCAAACTTCAAACTAAACAAAAATCACTTTGAATTCACTTTGATTTATTCTAAATTTCCTTATTCCATAGAATGTCTTTAGGATTTAAGTGAAGTGAGTTTGTTTACATGCTTTCATTGCTTTGAATCTTTCCCCAACATGTTAAGTTGTATGCCATGTGATTTCATGCATTCATAATTTCATTTTTTTAAAATTTTAAAATCAAGTTGTTTACTTTATGTCAAATTTGCATGTGTTGACTAAAGTAGAAATATGAGTGGCTATTATCACTACTAAAATCCAAATTATTTTCAAAACATATAAATCAAACACCAAATATGAAAGTATGCTACTTATATTTTAATTATGAGTTTGCATGTGATAGATTATAAAGGTATGCTTAGCATAGGTTTCCTTTCTTTGTTATGTTGGTATAGTTTTGAATAAGTTGGTAAGATGTGGGTTCATTTGAAAAGAACCCAACACACTTAATTCCATACCCTATTCATCCCTATGCTATCACTTAAGGAGGGTTACCTATACTTACATACATAAATTGCATAAAAAAATGAATCCATTAAACAACATTTGCATTCTCCTTTTCTATTTTATTTCTTTATATACACATGTTTGGAAAGTAATATTAGTCTGACAACCCGAGGTTGCAAGACTTTAAGTATCCCTAAGTAGGCCTTGTACCTTACACCTCTTAACAATTGTACTCACTTATGCCTTTCTTACTTTCATGTATGTGAAAATTTGGATAAGGAAACATTTTTCTACTTAAGGAAAAATCATGCATATTCAACTTCTAAATTTCCTTAAATGGATTACTTGGCATGCATCATAAAGTGTATTAGATATCCTCATTTGCATGTATAGATATTAGGTGGTCCATCCATATGCATGTTATATATGTTGAAAGAAATGAAGTAATGTGTTATGTGAATTTTGATTCATTTTATTTAATCTTAAAATGCCTTTCTTTTTGAATAGGATTGTTTAGAGTCTATCTAAACTTAGGATTAATTAAAAGATTTAATCAAAGCATTCACCTAAACAAAACTAAAATGTGAATCTACTTTAGAAATTACTTAGGTTAAGGAAGGAAAGAGAAGGGAACTTCTCTTTCCCTTTATTTATAACTTAGTAATTAATTGTAAGATCCACTTAAACCAAATCAAAACATGAAATAAAATCAACCCAAAACAACTAAACAACTTAAATAAAACCATCCTCTATGTTGAACATGTTCTTCACACTTGGAAAATTTGAACCTAAAGCCATAGCTAAGCATACCACATAAACCTTCAAAGCACATTATCTAAGTCACCACTCTTAGCCTTAGGTTAGGTCGGTGCATGGTTTGACGTTTGTTTTGTTTTGTGATATATGTTTTTGATGTGTTAGGTGTATGCTCGAAGAATGAATAGTTCTAGTCTAACTATTCTTTTCTACAGGGGATTGTGCTTAGGGGAACTATCATAAATAAAACATAAATGCTTTTGCTTGCAGGTGTTTTATACCCCTAAGCATAATCCATATATGGACTTAGATCACATGGGGTGATAAGTCCAATATACATGCTTGGAATTTGTGTGGTTTGGTTTGTTTTAGCTAACCTTTATGTGTTAGTTAGATTTCCACTTTTGCTTTTCATGTAAAAATTTGTGCAATTAGGATTTCGGAATGATTTGTTATGGGGATTAGGATGAACATTGGTCATAAGATCCTATCTTATGCACCATGTAAACCCTTGGAGCATCTAACTTCCAATTATCCAAAAGGAAGAAAGAAGAAAAGAAAGAAGAAGAAAGAAGAAAAGAAGAAAGGAGAATAAAGCTTAAAGACCCCCATAACAATGAATTCCTTGCTTAATTGTAATTAAATTCATTTGTAATCCGGGTTGTATAAGGGTAGAGCTCGGCTACCCACATTTGATAGTTTTGGGTTTGTGCGGTGTCCAACCACAACGGTCTTTTATTCTTTTTGCTATTAGCTTTATAAATTGATTGATGATTTGTTTAGCTTTTGCATCAAGTGGCATACTTTTCCTAGTTTCTTCTATGCTTTATGTATGGCCTGGATGTAGATTAGGCTCTTTAGGGAAAAATAAATATTTTACCCAACTTAACAACTCAAATAAAAAAATTAAACAACTCATAAACTCACCTAAAGCTTAGGTTTAAAATCAAGATAAAAGAATTATCAACCACTTAGCTGGATGAGCATTTCTTTTATAATATCATGCATAATAACATCTTATTTCACTCTTGATTGGAGGGCTTCCACCTTTGCCAGAGAACCTTAGCTTGACTTATGAGAGCCATGGTGGAAACTCACCTTCTCCCTTCTCGCTGATTTTGGCCAATAACTTTATTTCTCATGCATTAGTTATAAAAATCCTATTAGCCCAAGTCAAAATAATTGTCTAAAATGAAAATAAAATGAAATTTGAATTGCCTTATATTTAGGTCATTGAAGCATGCCTTTTACATGATCTAGTATCTTTAGGGAGTGAGTTTAAGAACTTAGTCTCTTTCTAAATAAATAACAACCTAGCTATCTTGCATAAGCATAAAGACTTGCCTACATGTATTTAAAATCAGGAGGAGTTAGTGGCCACCCCCTTGTAAGTCCAAGGTGATTTATTCTCTCTTGTGGAGGCAAACTAATTACCCATTTTCACCTTAGATTTAGGTTGTGCTTTTGGCCCTCACCAAAGCTCCTTAGATTTAGGTTCTGAAGTTGCTTCTCCCCTTTGTGGGATATAAGCTTAATTCCTCACCTCTTAGGAATTTCCTTAATCTTGTATTAAGGAATCTTAAGTCCAAAATTTCTAATGAAAAATACAACTCAAACAAATTAAATCAATTTCAAAAATATAAAGCCCAACTATAGGATAGTTTGAGATGCTCACTAGGTTTCCTAGCATCGTGAGCATCTCCTACTTATCTTCCATTTTGGCTTCGATAATAACTCTCTCTTTTGATCAATCCCATTTGATCTTCAAGAACAAACTAATCGATTGATAGTCCCTTCCTATTGAAATCTTCAAAGACAACGATCATTTACCTTAATCAAGAGTTTTCCTAAGAAATCCCCATTCCTTAGGATGTAATTAACTATAGAGGCTTGCCCCTGTAGGGAACCTAACGAACCCAGTTTAAAATAAACCCTGCTTTACTTTTCCATGTAAAGAAGGGAAATAATCTCGGGTACATATGCAGACCCATCATTCTTAGGAGTCCTTATTGAGGTGATTAGATCCATTAAATGGTAGTAACCTCTATCTTTCGAGATAGTACACTATTTCCTTGATTTAATCACTGAATAAGCACATCTCAGAGTGGTGTCCTAAAAGATGAATTTCATGTAAGTCTATGTGTCCTCTTTCATTTCACACCAATAGATTTGAAGGCAACTCCTAAACACCCTATTATAGAAAATTTTCACCACACATATGCATTAGAAATTAAATCAATAATGATCCTAAGAAATGAAAGGGGCCTAATGCAATTGGCTCATAATTAATGGTTAATTAAACTAACAGACTTAATTAAGTACTCTTATAATTCTCCCACATATATGGGCTAATTATAATTTCCTTGGGAATCTCTTAGGTTATTGAACACCTAAGAGTCTACCCAAGAAACTTAATTAGATGAGATCTAGAATGATTATGATTTCAATTTAATTAATTAAGCCATTTAATTAATGAATTAAACTATTAATTAGTCCCAAATTAATTAGTTTCAAGTCAAGTGAAATGAACTTAAGGAAAAGAATAGAAAAGAGGACCCAATCTCATTCTCCATACCCATTCACTATTCCACAATGATTAGCAAGCTTAATTAATGGTTTCTTTATTATTTAGAATGTTAATTAATCATCTAATTAATTAAGAAAGTAATTAGGGCTAAGATAAGTAATTTTCCTAATTAACCAAGCAATAAATCCTTGAAAAATTATGGAAGGCAAAGGTCATCCCATTTATCAACCTCAAAAAGTTTGGGATTAATTTCTTGGGTAATTAGGGAGTAATTAAGCTAGTTAAGTTTTTCAATTAAACCTAAATTAAGCATTAATTATTATTAAAAATTAATTAGAATCAATTTTAAATTAATATGCTCTAAAATACCTTTAAAATGAGTATTTATTTGTATTTTTAGATTTTTCTATGATTTGTTATAATTTTCCAAAGTTTCACCTGATTTAAATGATTTTTATAAAGTTCATTAACTTATTTTGCTATTTGAACTTCAGAATACAATATCTTTCAATCCAAAATCCTTTTGAGCTGAAATTTTTATGGTGGGTGCATTTTAACTTTAATTTTAATCATTCAGAATTTGAAATCAATATGATGTGTATTTTTGATTTAATTAATAAAATTTTATTTTCACTAAAACCTAAATTAAGCCCAAATTATTTAGTGAAATTTGGGTATTTTAGATTTGTTGGATTCCTCTCAGAGAGATGAATCCAATAAGCCCTTGTTTGTAATTTTTAGTTAAGTATTTTATTTTCTATGAATTTTTAAAGTTTTAGGTGATTTAAATAATTTTTTAAAATCAAAAAACCTGGAATTTCCTACTTAACACAGTCAACACTACATGGCACTGACATGGCAATGCGATGCCATGGGTTGGCCATGGTTCTGCATGGCCAAAATGAGTGGGAAAATGGATAGGGATGCACGGATCGTTACGGACTTTAATCACAAATCAGACGATCCAAAATGCATCTGAAGATTTGAGGGAAAAAATAGGTGGATCTAACATGTTAATCTCAACAATCCAATCCCCAGGTGCAGGATCGGATGGTTGCTGCTTTCCAGTCGGTGAAACCGATGGAATTTTATAATTTTCATGAAAATTGAAAGAAATTTCATCCAAACGGGCTTGATTTCGCAACGATCTTCACCATAAAACTTTCTGATTCTCATGGGGATGATATAAAATGAAAAATACAAGGTTTATCTAAGGGAAATCTTTAAAATCACACAAAAATCATCACAAATATGAGAACTTAAGGCCAACTATGATTTTTTTTGAAATTACCTCACCGGGGATGATTTTCGGTGACAGTGATGATCCTAGTGCTCCTGAGTGCAAGAAGAAGCTGTGTAATGGGTTCAGGCTCTTGCATCACTCTGGAATGATGTGTCCACCAAATGTCACTTTCTCACCCGAATCCACTTGATTTTGATGACTTTTGCTTAAAAACAAAGTGGAAATGGTTACTGGTTGGTTTTGGAGCTCTAGGAGAGTGAAATAAGTGTGTGAGGAAGAGTTTTTGCCTCTCTATTTTTTGTGTTTTTGGAATGGCCGAAAATCCCCTCATTCCTTGTGATTTTGGCTCTTAGTGGGTGTCCTTAGCTTGGGATGGTTGTTCTCCATAGGTGGTTTAATTTGAGTGGCCAAGGCATGGGAGGTGGCTGCCATGAAGGACTAATGGGTGTCCTAGCAAGGGGAGGTGGAAGTCCTTCATGCTAAGTGTTCCAATGAGAGAGGTGAGGTGAATTCACCTCCCCATGAGTCATTGTAGCTCTAACCACCTCTTGGATCAGTAGGTCAGTGTCCTTGGTGCCTATGTGGACCAATGGATGAGTGCCAAGTGGCCAAGGAAGATAAATGACCATTTGGGCAAGTGTCTTTTCTCATGGGATGCCCATGAACTCAGGGAAAAGTGGTCATTTAGCATTAGATTTAATTTGGATAAATTTGAAATGAGTTAAAAGTGAGTTGGACCAAATTTCATGTCATTTGGAGTTCAGTTGGTTTAATTTGGGTCAATTTGACCCATTTGGGCCAAATTGGGTCAAATCGGGTTAGGTTGACCAATTGGTCAAATTCAAACTAACGGTTAGATCAAGTTCAAATGATCATTTGGAGTTTACACAATTGGTTTGGTTCAATTTAGTTTAGATTTGATTTTGGCTCATTTGAGTTCATTTGGGTCTAATGGGTAAGTTGACCAATTTGACCCAATTGACCAAATTAGCTTGAATCATGGCTTGGTTTTGGTTTGGTTGATCATTTGGAATATATTGTAGGCTTTGGTTAAGTTCAATTTAGATTTGATTTTGTTTTAGGTTGATTTGACCTTTAAGGTCAAGTTGGGTTCAATGGGTTTTGGGTCTAGTGAGTCAATTAGGCTCAATTGGGATTTTGGTCAAGTTCAATAGTCAATTTGGAATGAACTTGAACGTGGTTGCAAATCAATTTAGTTTAGGTTGCAATTTTGCTAGATTGGGTTCATATGGGTTAAAGGGTTGACTTGGTCAATGGGCTAGGCTGACTTGGTTTGACCCAATTCATGACAATTGATTAACCTAGGATGATCAACAATCATGACATGAAGTTTAGATTGGCTTAATTCACTTTGACTTGGATCGAATTGGATTTTGGTTCAAATAGACCAAATTGGCCACTTTGGGTCAAGTGAGCCAATTAGATTTAGCTGGCTTGATCTTGGGTTGAATTTGATTTAGTTGAGTTTATATATGGATTTGGGATTGATATATAAATCCAATTACAATTGATTTGGATTCCAATGGGTTTTGGTTCATTGGAACATTTCAAGTCAAATGGGCTAAGTGTTTGATTCGAGTTGATTTTGATTTGGCTTGATGATTGTGATTTCATTTATATTTGGATAGATAATTGAAGGAATGATTGATTCATGAGAAAATCAATTGATTTTGGAGAGGATTCAAGTGGGATTTGATTGAGTCCAAGGAATTGGCTCAAAGAGTTCAAATTTGGGTTTTGACTTAATTTGAATTTGATTTTGGCTATTTTATTATATATTTGATTTATATTTGGGAAGATGATTGAATATATGATTGACTCATCAAAAAATCAATTGAATTTGAATTGATTTGGAGGCAAATTTGGCCAATTCATGGAGATAGGCCAAAATGGCCTAAGGAAGATTTTGATTTAGCTTGATTTAGTTTTGATGATTTGAGTGTAGATTTCATTTATATTTATGAAGATGATTAAAGATATGATTGATTCATGAAGAAATCAATCAAGTTTGAAGTGGATTGGATGGAAATTTAGCTAAGTCCATGGGATCTAATTATAAGGCTTAAGGAGGATTTGATCAAGGGCTTCAATCATTTGATTTGGGATTTCAATTTTGGATTTAGTATTTGAATTTGAGTTTGAATTGAATTTGAGGTTATGTTTGAAATTTGGATTTGGATTGAATTTAAGAAGGTGTACATGGATTGGGTTTAGGATATAGGGTAGGTGGTTTCCTAATCCCTAAGGCTTGGCCTAATCCTATGGTTGAACCCTTCTAAGTCTTTAGGCTTAGGTTAGGTGTTGACCTAATTACTAGATGTGTCTTGTGACTAAGAATATCTTATTGTCTGAAGATTCTTATGCCTAAGATAAGGAGATTGAAAACTTACTCCAAAAGTGAGGTCAAAATAAGGACCCCTAATAGCTGTGGTGTAATTGACAAGGCACACTACATGTATTAGTGTTGACCGAGATGATCAACAATATCTGAAAGATTGCAAGCACTAACAGAAATGATCTAAACCTAAACCTGAAAGGTAGATAAAATCACGATCTTAGGTCAATGCAACTCAACTTATGCCAGGAGCATAAGAGAGTAAGGAAGATATGGTTGGAATTATATGTCAAGGACATGAAGGAAGATCTACTAAGGGACCACACATGCATTGGACCTGACATGTGAGAGGTCTATGCCAAGTCATAAATGAAGGAATCTGCTAGGGATTAGAAATGTGAACCTTCCATTAGGAAAGCAAGTTCAAGCTATCCACTAGGGATATGGATTTGAGTTTGATTGTGAATATGATTTGTTTAGGTGTGTATCCACTGGGGAGAAAAATCTATAATCTGTTAGGGATTGGGAATGTGAACCTTCCACTGGGGCAACACTTTCAAGCTATTCGCTAGGGATAAGAGTTTAATGAGATCTCTTATGGCTCCACTGAGGAGATTAATTTGATTTGCACCTCATTGGAGAGAATTTTGGTTTGTTTGATATGTTTTAATTTGACTCCACTGGGGAGGTTGGTTTCAAATTTAGTTTGTTATGGACCCTATCGGTGATGGACCCACTGACAAGGGGCTATGGCCTTGACCTATCTTAGATTTACAAATCTAAAGGGATAGTCTACTAGCCATAAGGTAGGACTATCCGACCTAAGGGGTTGCCTTTCGGTGTGTAATGGCTGTACTAGGAAGAAAGTGTAGTAGACTTACATCTTCCAAAGCAAGGGTCAACCGCTAGGGGTGTTAATTCCAAATCCACAAGAGAATTTATATATTGTTTATTTATTTTCGTGGATCTGTTAGTGTGTGAGGGACCACACTAAGAAGAGGCTATGTCTTGACCTATCTCAGATTTACTATACCAAGGGAGAATCTATGCATCTGCTGAACAAAATCTCCAACCATAGGGGTGGCTACGAGGAAAGGGGACTGTCATCCAAAAGTAACCCGGGTAATGTCTAGATGGGGTCGTAAAGGATGTGATCCAAATAAAGTGCCCACAGGGGAGGTGCTGCTAGGGACATTATCCTGGACCCTGTAAATAAGAAAGCTTATAGGTGTACAGTGGCCAACTCAAGAAGAAAGCATAGCAGATTTATATCTACCATAACTGGTGTATCCATCGGGTGGGTCGTTGTCAGCATAGCGAACACCAACCTACCTAAGGATAATATTTCAACTGAAGAGAAGGTTTGATTTGAAAGAAATTTTATTGATGATGATTATTTTTGGAACATAATTAAAGAATAATATTTCTTTAAGTAAAGCCTGTTGATTGGAAGCATCGGATGTTCTCCTCTATGGTAGATCAATTGATATGATCCTCCTTGGTAGGCCTTTTCTACGACAAAAGGGCCTTCCCAAGTAGGTTCAAACTTGCCTCCCATCTTGCGACAGGCAACAATTGGTCTCTTTAGAACTAAAATAAGCTCTCCTACTTGAAAAGCTCTAGGGCGGACCAACTTATTGTGAGCTTGAATCATTTCAGCTTTGTATAACTCGAGGTTCTGGCATACCCATAGGAGTCTCTCCTCCAAACCTTCAAGCTCTTCTAACCACCATTCTACTCCATTGTGATCTTGCTACCCACAACTATCCTTAGTGATGCAAGTTGGACCTCTAATGGTAGAACAACTTCGTACCCATACACTAAGGAGAAAGGGGTGGACTGCATCGGAGTCCTTTATGTGGTGTGGTAGGCCCATAAGGCTTCAACTAACTGCTCATGCCACCGTCGTTTGCATCATTGAGTGTCTTCTACAATATTTGGATGAGAGTTTTGTTGAAGGCTTCTGCCAAACCATTTGCCCTCGAGCAGTAGATGGTAGAGTATCTCCAATCTATGTTATGTCTCTAGGCAAAGCTATTGATCTTGGTGCTCTTGAATGCAATACCATTATTGTATATAATTTGATGAGGCACCCTAAATTCATACATGATATGGTTTCTAAAAAATTGGAGCACATGCTGAACCATGACCTCTTTGAGCACAATCACTTCCATAAATTTAAGAAAAATCTGTGGGTTTTAAGAAAATTTTATATACATCTCCACCTTCATCGATCCCCCCTTTTCAAAAAAAGAAGAGGATAAATGAAAATAGAAATATATATAAAATGTCTTGTTGGGACACTACGCAGATCTGCAGATGTTCTTATTAGGGGGTACGACATTGAGGAAAGGTGTACTATCTCGAGAGATAGAAGTCACCACCCTACAATGGACCTAATCACCTCAATAAGGACTCCTAAGAACTATGGGTCTTTGGAATATACTAGAGATTCTTCACCTGCTTTACATGGAAAAGTAAAGTAGGGTTTATTTTAAATTAGGTTCATTAAGTTTCCTACAGGGGCAAGCCCCCATAGTTAATACATCATGAATGGAATACTTAAGGTAAATGATCATTTCCAAAGGGTAGGACTATCTGATTGGTTTATTTTTTAAAAGTGGGATTGATCTAGAGGAGGGAGTTCTTATCGAAGCCAAATGAAAACAAGTAGAGGATGCATAGAATACTAGGAAGCCTAGTAAGCATCCCAAACTACCCTATGGTTGGGCTTTACATTTTTGAAATTGAGTTAATTTGTATGAGTTAAATTTTATATACATCTCCGCCTTCATCTATCCCCCCTTTTCAAAAAAGAAGAGGATAAATGAAAATAGAAATATATATATAAAATGTCTTGTTGGGATACCACGCAGATCTGTAGATGTTCTTATTAGGGTGATCGGGTACGACATTGAGGAAATGTGTACTATCTAGAGAGATAGAAGTCACCACCCTATAATGGACCAAATCACCTCAATAAGGACTTCTAAGGACTATAGGTCTTTAGAATATAACATAGATTCTTCCCCTACTTTACATAGAAAATTAAAGCAGGGTTTATATTAAACTGGGTTAATTAAGTTCCCTATAGTGGCAAGCCCCCATAGTTAATTACATCCTAAGGAACGAGATTCCTTAAGAATACTCTCGATAAATGATGTGTCAAAGATTTCAAAAGGGTAGGACTATCAATCGATTGGTTTATTTTTAGAAATTCAGGTGGGATCACCTAATAGGTTGAATTTTTGTTAGAAATGTAGGACTTATAATTCCATAATACAAGGTTATGGAAATGCCTAATAGGTGAGGATTTATGCTTAGGGCCCACAAAGGGGAGAAGCAACCTCTGAATCTAAATCTAGGGAGCTTTGGTGAGGGCCAAAAGCATGACCTAAATTTAAGGCAAAAATAGGTATTTAGATTACCTCCACAAGATGGGATAAACCACCCGATTGTTGGACTTACAACCGCCTAAGGGTGGCCGCCAACTAACTCCTCCTATGATTTTAAATTCATGTAGGCAAGTCTTATGTTTATGCATGATAGCAAGGTTGTTATTTATTTAGAATGAGACTAAGTCCTTAAACATACTCCCTAAGAGACTAGATCATGTAGGGCATGCTTTAATGACTTAAATCTAATGCAAATTTTGTTTCATCTTATTTTTATTTTTGGACAATCAATTTGACATAGGCTTTAGGATCTTTATGCCTAATGTAGGAGAAATTAGGTTATGGGCCAAAATCAACAAGATAAGGAGGTGTGTTTCCACCATGGCTCTCACAAGTCAAGCCAAGTTCTTTGGCAAAGTTGGAAACCCTCCAATTCAAGGGTAAAATAATTTGCTTTTATGCATGATGTGAGAAAAGTAATACTCATCTAGCTAAGGGGTTACTAATTCTTTTATCTTGATTTTTAGCCTAAGCTTTAGGTGAGGTTATGAGTTATTTATTTTTAATTTTGAGTTGATTAATTTGGTAGAAGATTTATTTTTCCTTAAGAGCCTAATCGTCATCCAGGCCATACATCAAGTAAGGAAGAAACTAGAAAATGATGTCATCTTAATGCACAAGCTAAGCAAACATCAAACATTTTATAAAGCTAGCGAAAATTAATAAAAGGCTAAGTGTGGTCAGGTACCACCGCACAACCCCGAAAAAAATAAATTGGGTAGTCAAGCTCTACCCTTATACAACCCAGATTACAAATGAATTAATTTACAATCAAGTAAGGAAATCCATGTTATGGGGTTCTTCATTTCTTCTTTTCTTCTTTCTTCTTTCATCTTTCTTCTTTCTTCTTTATGGTTTCTTCTTTTGGATGGTTGGAAGGTGGTTTCTCCAAAGGCTTCACATGGTACATAAGACATAGTCTTATAACCAATGCTCATCCTAATCCCCCATAACAATCATTCCAAAATCCTAATTACAAAAATTACATGAAAAGGAAAAGTAAATCTAACTAACACCTGTAAAAGAGAGATTAGCTAAAAAACCATACAAATTCTAAGCATGTATATTGGACTTAGCACCCCACACATGGGTAACCAAGTCCACCTGGCCTATTGGATTATGCTTAGGGGTAAAAGTACCTGTACAGCAAAAGTAGTTATATTTTTATTACAATGCCCCTTAAGCACAATCCCCTGCAGAAAATAATGATTAGACTAAATCATCCTACCATTCATTCTATGCACATGCACCCTAACATCTAGTCTAAAACAAAATAAAACATCAAAAAATAAAAGAAAACATCAAACCATGCACGCCCTAACCTAAAGCTAGAAATGGTGACTTAGTCTAATGTGTGTACTTTAAAAGGTTCATGTGGTATGCTTAGCTATGGCTTTAAGGTTTAGATTTTCTAAGTGTGAAGATGTTCAACTTAGATGGGTGGTTTCATTTAAGTGTTTAGTTTATTTGGGTTGATTTCAATTTGTATTTTTGATTTAGTTTTGGATGAATCCTACAATTAATTACTAAGTGTTGTAAAGAGAGGGAAAAGAGAAGAGAACTTCTCTTTCCTTCCCTACCTTAAGTAATTTCTAAAGTAAAGTCATGTTTAATTTTGTTTAGTGCATATTTTTTTATGTGTTTTAATTAATCCTAAGCTTAGATTTTCCCTAAACAAACCTATTCAAAAAGAAAGGCATTTTAAGATTAAATAAAGTGAAATAATATCACAAAACACAGACCACTTTATTTCTTTCCTAACATATATAACATGCATATGGATGAATCCTAAGCATATCTATACATGAAAATGAGAATATTTAGCACACCTTAATGATAAATGCTAAGAAGTATTACTTAAGAAGATTTGGATGCTTTATGATGCATGATTTTCATTAAGTAGAAAAGGGGGTATTCTTTTATCCTTTATTCATATGCACATGTGTATGTATGAAAGGCATAAGTGAGTACAGTGCCATTGTTAGCACTAGGAGTGTAAGGTACAAGACCTACTTAGGGCTACTTAAAGCCTCGCAACCCAGGGGTTGTCCAAACTAATATACTACTTTCTTTAAATACATATGCATGTACAAAATAAGTAAATGGAAGAAGAAAGATGCAAAAGTTTATATTTATTTGATTTTTTTATTTGATTGTTTAATTTATATGTGTGATGTGGAATTCCTTCTTAAGTCATGACATAAGAATGTATAGGGATGGATTTAAGCAAGTGTTGTGTCCTTTTCAAATGGACTATACACTTTGCAAATCCTATATAATCCTATGTTAAGAAAGAGAGGGAGAAGGAAAGCCACATAATACAGATCTTTATATTTCTCACATGCAAGCTCATAAATAATTATATAAGTAGCACACCTTTCAGTTTTAATGTTTGATTTATAAATTTTTGAAAATAATTTTGAATTTAATAGTGATAATAGCCATTCATATTTTTTACTTTAGCCAAAACATGCAATTTGACATAAAGAAAACATTTCATTTTAATTTTGATTTTTAAAAGGAATGAATACATGAATTTCATATGACATACACATTTAGCATGCTACAAAAGAAATAAAGTGATGAAAGCAATGTAAATTCATTCACCATAATTAATTCCTAAAGACAATCCTATGGAATAGAATTATTTAAAGCAAATCAAATTTAGTTTTAAAGAAATTTTGTTTGATTTTGAGTTTGATTTCAATTTGAGAAATGTGAAGAGGGTTTGCTGGTCCTAACCCATTCCCACATATGTATATTATTTTTGTTTAATTTTTATGATTAGATGATTTTTATATTTTTGATTAGGTTAATGTGTAATAAAATGTATTAATTACCCTTACCTATACCACCTTAGCATATTTAATCAAATAATTATGAGCCAATGATATGACATAAAACCACACAAGGAATTTAAATTAAATGCACCTAGGAAGAAAAGGGCCTAATTACAATTAATGAATTAAAAGGGTTTAAGTTAAGTACTTTCATAACACTCCCCACACATGTAGATTAGGTATTGATTTCCTTAAATCACTTAGGTTATTGAACACCTAAGTATCTACCCAAGATGGATTAATTAAGTTCTGGAAGGTTTTAGAATTTTATCAAATTAATTAGGTAGGTAATTAGTGGATTAATCCATAATTAAGTTTGGATTAAGGAAGAAAGATGGGGTTTAAGGAATAGCTTAAGAAAATATCCCAAAATTATTCCCTAAACCTCCTCTTCACTTAAACAAACCTTAATTAACTCAATCAAGGGATTAAACCACTGATTATACACTTAATTAGTTTTAATTATATTAGGAGAGTAATTAGAATGAATCTAATAATTACACTAATTAAACCATTAATAAATCCAAAGAAAATTAGGGGAGGCAGAGTCATCCAACTAAATACACATGAGAATTTTAAGATTAATAAATGTAATAATCAGAGGATAATTAGCCTAATTACAATCCCAATAAAACCCAAATTCAAAAAATAACACTATTCAAAATCTATCAAAATTAATTTTATAATATTCTACGTTCAATTATCTTTCATATGCAATTTATTTCATATTTGTCTTATTTTTCTACACGTATATATGAATATTTGAAGATTTCATGATTCATTAGTAATTAATCCCCTAATTATATGACTAATCCCATCGGCGCCAAGTGGAGGCTGATGCGGCATGCGCTTTCCATGTGATGCGATGAAAATGGTCACTTAAGTTGTCACATCGTAACACCGCATCAGTGGCAGTGCTACGCACTTTCTCCTCATCCTTCCAATCAAAGATTGGATGGCTAAGATCAAGCTCACAATTCTTAAAGGATAAAATGATGGATGTGTCTTGATCATGGTCATCCATCCAAAATGCATGGATGGGCAGCCCATGATCCATCCCTAATCTTCCTTGTGGGAGATGGCCACCATCCATCTTCTAGGGGAAGATCCATGCTCGATTGAGCTCAGATTGAAACCAAAATCAACCCACACCATCTAAGAGTAAAGGGGGACACATCCAATGGCTAACTTTGCTTGGGGTGAAACTTCCCTTCACAAAGGCCCAAGAAAAAGTGAAAATATGCTAGGTTTAATGGCATACCTCATCGGAGGCTATCACCGATGCTCAAATCCCTTGAAGTAGCTTCATCTAGTGGAGACGAAGCCTTGTTGAAGGTTTGAGGTGTTGAGATTGGATGGATCTTCTAATGGACCAACTTCACCTTCAAATGCTCATGGCCTTGATCAAAGTCATACCTCTCTTGCCTTTGGAACTTGAGAAAAGGTTTAGGCAAGTTCGATTGAGTCCTCTGATGAAGCTTGCAAGAGGAATTAGCTTGCTATTGAGTGTGGAGTGAGATTGAATTTGGCTTGAGCTCCCTTATTTTCAGTTTGAGAAAATTTGAAAATGAAGAAGTTGAATTGGCTTGAGGGAGCTTGGGGAGACTTGGAAATGGTTCCTCTGGCTTCCCTTAGCTCAATCGAATGGAAGAGTGTTGAATTGAAATGAAATTAGGGGGAGTATATCTCCCCCTTGAAGGATCGGACGGTCACAAAGAGTTTTGTCATTTTCATCCAATTGACCTCATGCAATGGGTTGTTAGGCCGTTTAGGCTTGCACATGGTTCTTTTTGGCTAGAGGGAGGTAGTGGGGAAGTTGTCATGTGCTTAATTGAGTGGAGGAAGGATTTCCATGTGCTCAATTTGAAGGAAGTGGTCGGTTTTGGCCTTGGGTTGGGTTTGGCTAACCCAAACCCAATGGGTTATGTGCACCATGCCCATTAGTGACCATTTGGTACACTAAGAGGATACCAAGTGTCCATGAAAAGGAATTGACCAAATTCTAAGTGGTTTTGAATTTATGTTACCCTATGGCCTAGGGGTAAAATGGTTATTTGATCTTGATTCCTGTTTGAATATGTTTGATATGATTGAAAAATAGGTTAGGCCAAGCTTCATTGAATTTGGAGTTAGTTTGATGTGATTTGGCTCATGTTGATTCATTTAGGTCAAAATGGGTCAATTTGACCAATTGGTCAAATTGGGTCAAACCAAGGGTTGGATCAAGTTCATATGACCATTCAAAATATTTTAACAACTTTGGTTTGGTTCAATTTGGTTTAGATTTGGTTTCGATTCGATTTCATTTAGTTCAAATGGGTCAAGTTGACAATTTGACCCATTTGACCTATTTGGGTTAGGTCATGGGTTGGTTTAGGTTTCATTAGTCATTTGAAATGGAGTGGTATCTTTATTTCCAATAATTAATTGGTTTAATTTGATTTGGCTCAAAATGACTCTTTAGGTCAAGTCAGGTTCATGGTCAATTGGGCTAAGTTGGGTCTAGTTGGTTCAACAATTATTTTAGAATGAATTTGACCCATTGGTTTCAATCAATTTGGCTTAGATTAAGTTTTGACACATTTTGACTTTTTAGGTCAAGTTGGGTCAACTTGGGTAAAGTGGCCAATTGGGCTAGGTTAGGCTCAAATGATGACTTGGTCAAGTTCAAACATTGATCATCAATGAGTTTTGATCAATGGTTTCAATCAATTTGGCTTATGGTAGATTTTGGCTAGTTTAGGTTTCATTTTGGCTAAGTGTTGACTTGGTCAACCCTTAGGTTTGACTTAGTTTGACCCAATTTGGGTGATTGATCATCTCATGATGATTGTTGCTCATAATGTGAGGCTTAGTTGGGCTTAGTTCAATCCAATTTGGGTAGGATTAGAATTTGGCTCATAAGAGGTACTGTAGGTCACTTTGGGTCAAATGGCTTGGTCAAAGCTTGATTTGTGTTTGATTGAACTCACATATGGACTTATGATTGAAATATAAATCCATTTGTAAGAGATTTGAAGTCAAATGGATTTTGATTCATTTGACAATTTCAAGTTCAAAGGGTGAACATGAGTTTGACTTGGGTTAGACTTTTGAATTTAGTTTTGGTTTGGTGATTGAAGTTTGTATTTATATTTGGATTCATGATTGTAATTGAATCATGAAGAAAATTTAAGAGTTTCTCTTGATTAGAATTGGATTTGGCTAAGTTCAAGAGTTTGACTTGAAAGGCTTAGGTTAAATTTTGGTTGAATTTGAGTTTGATTTTGGGTTAAGCTTGATTTATTTAAATTCATATTTCAATTATATATGTGAATATAAATGAGAATATAAAAGAGTTGTGCTAAAATTTCATGAGTTTGAATTGATTTTGACTATGTCCATAAGAGAGAAATCAAAGTGACTTAGGATAGATTTTGGAATTTGATTTGGATTTCAATCATGGGTTTCAATCATTTGGAATTGATTCATGATTTGAGAAAATCCATTGAATTGATTCAAGGTCTGATTGAGAGTTGAAGCTCATATGAGTTTGGAGTTTGACTTGAAAGAAGGAAGTGAGGATTTTATTCAAGCTATAGGGTAGCAAATTTTCCTAACACCCCTAGGGCATGACCTATTCCTATGGCTAACTCTTCTAAGTCTCTAGGGTTAGGTTGAGTGTCCATGTAATCACTAGATGTGTCTTAATACTAAGGAACTCTTAAAGTCTAAGAGAAGTTCTATGTCTTAGAAGGAGGGGTTGAAAGCTCATCCTAAAAATGAGGTCAACAAGGCTTCTGCCAAACCATTTTCCCTCGAGTAGTAGATAGTAGAGTATCTCTAATCTATGCTATATCTCGAGGCAAAGTTATTGTTCTTGGTGCTCTTGAATGAAGTAGCATTATTGGATATAATTCGATGAGGCACCCTAGATCTATATACGATATGGATCTTGAAAAATTGGAGCACATGCTGAGTTGTGACCTCTCTGAGTGCAATCACTTCCGCCAATTTAGAAAAGTAGTCTATAGCAGCTAGAATGAAACGATGACCTTTGGAAGAAGGAGGATCGATCAGACCCACAATGCCGCATTCTAACACTCAATGACCATGAGGCCAATGTTGGATGGAGAATGTTGGGTGGTTGATGTAGGCCACACCGCACACATTTGTGGCTACGCCCATGATCTTCCACCAATAAAAATCCATAGGACTGAAAGTGTACCTCGATCATTATCTTATGGGCTTCATGTTTGTATAAATAATGTAACCATACATGATCGAAGGACCGCCGGTACAAGGTGCCATCCACTAGAGCATATGAAAGTGCTCTATGTTTCATCTGATGGTCTTGAGACTTCTCTTGAGGTAGTTTGCCTTTGTTTAGGTAATCAATGAATGATTGCCTCCAATCCAACTCGTCATCCTTTTTTGGCAATAGTAACCTCCCCTTTAAGAGAGAGTTTCTTGATGAGTTCAGTATCGATAAGGGATAAGACTTGTCTATTTTGGACCCTTATCGATATGGACTCATCTTCCGGACATGCCAACTCCTTGGCAAGTTTGGCTAAAATATCTGCTACGAGATTTTCTCCTCAAGGAATCTTGTAAATGGTAACCTCTAGGATTTGGGCCAATAAGTCCATAGTATATTGTGGGTGAAAGAATATTACTGCCTTCATTTATCCCCTTTTGGAAAGAGGATAAATGAAAATAGAAATATAATACCATTTTGGGATGCCACGCAGATCCGCAGATGTTCTTATTAGAGTGATCGGGTACTTCATTGAGGAAAGGTATACTATCTAGAGAGATAGAAGCCACCACCCTACAATGGACATAATCACCTCAATAAGGACTCCTAAGGACTATGGGTGTTTGGAATGTACCATAGATCCTTCCCCTACTTTACATGGAAAAGTAAAGCAGGGTTTATTTTAAATCAAGTTTGTTAAGTTCTCTGTAGGGGCAAGCCCCCATAGTTAATTACATCCTAAAGAACAAGATTCCTTAGGAATACTCTCGATTAAGATAAATGATCATTATCTTCAAAGATTTTGAAAGGTAAGACTATCAATTTATTGGTTTATTTTTAGAAAGTTAAATGAGATCGATCAAGAGGAAGGAGTACTTATCGAAGCCAAATAATAATAAGTAGGGGATGCTTAGGATACTAGAAAGCCTAGTAAGCATCCCAAACTATCCTATGTTGGGCTTTACATTTTTGAAATTGAATTGATTTATTTGAGTTGAATTTTTATTAGAAAGTTAGGGCTTACAATTTCATGATACAAGGTCATGGAAATGCCTAAGAGGTGAGGATTTATGCTCATAGCCCGCAAAGGAAAGTAGCAACCTCTGAACCTAAATCTAGGGAGTTTTGGAGAGGGCTAAAAGAACGTCCTAAATCTAAGGTGAACATGGGTATTTTGTTTACCTCCATAAGAGAGGAACCACCCGACTGTTGGACTTATAACCTCCTGGGGGTGGCTGCCAACTTACTCCTCCTACGATTTTAACATATGTAGGCAAGTCAGATGATTTTGCAAGATAACTAAGCTGTTGTTTATTTAGAAAGAGGCTAAGTCCTTAAACACACTCCCTAAGAGACTAGATCATGTATGGCATACTTTAATGACTTAAATCTAATGCAAATTTTGTTACATTTTTTATTTTATTTTGGACAATCAATTTGACACAGGCTTTAGGATTTATATGCCTAATGCATGAGAAATTAGATTATAGGCCAAAATTAACAAGATGGGAGGTGTGTTTCCACCATGGCTCTCAAAGGTCAAGTTCTCGGTGAGTGGAAGCCCTCCAAATCAAGAGTGAAATAATATACTTTTATGCATGATGTTAGGAAAGAAAATACAACATCCAACTAAGGGGTTGTTATTCTTTTATCTTGATTTTAGCCTAAGCTTTAGAGGTTATTATAAGTTATTTATTTTAATTTTGAGTTGATTAATTTGGTAGAAGATTTATTTTTCCATAAGATCCTAATCGTCATCCATGTCATACATCAAAGCAAGAAAGAAACTAGGAAAAGATGTTATCTTAATGCGCAAGTTAAACAAACATCAATCAATTTATAAAACTAGCGCACATGAATTAAAGGCCAAGTTCTACTCTTATACAAACCCGAAAACAAATTGGATAGCCAAGCTCTACTCTTATACAACCCAGATTACAAAATGAATTAAATACAATCAAGTAAGGAAATTCATGTTATGGGGTCTTCATTCTTCATTTCATCATTCTTCCTTTCTTCTTTCTTCTTCTTTTCTTCTTTCTTCTTTGGTTCCTTCTTTTGGATGGTTAGAATGTGGAAATTCCATGACCTTCACATGGTACATAAGATGAGATCTTATGACCAATGCTCATCCTAATCCCCCATAATAATCATTCCAAAATCCTAATTGCAAAAGTACATGAAAAGGGAAATAAGAAATCTAACATAAACTAACTAAAGAATGATATAAATAAACAAATCCCAAATTAAGCAAGAAATAGGACTTAGCACCTGCAGTAACTATGTCCATTGGCCTATTAGGATTATTAGCTAAGCAATACACATAAATATATTATTATTATACCAAGCAATCCTAAGAGACAATGATTAGACTAAATCATCCTACCTAAAAACAAATATCAAACCATGCACCGCCCTAACATAGGATTAGAATTGGTGACTTAGGCTAATGTGTGCCTTAAAAGGTTTGTGTAGTATTCTTAACTATGACTTTAAGGTTTAAGTTTTTTATGTATGAAAATGTTCAACTTAGAGGGTTTGTTTCATGTAAGTAATTTAGTTGCTTTGGTTGATTTTATTTTATATTTTGATTTGGTTTAAGTGAATCCTACAACTAATTACTAAGTTGTAAAGAGAGGGAAAAGAGAAGAGAACTTCTCTTTCCTTCCCTACCTTAAGTAATTTCTAAAGTAGATTCATGTTTGATTTTATTTAGTGAATGTTTTGTTATGAGTTTTAATTAATCCTAAGTTTGGATTTTTCCCTAAACAAATCTAGTCAAAGATAAATGCATTTTATGATTAAGTGAATTACTATTCATAAAACACACAACACTTCATTTCTTTCCCAACATGTATAACATGCATATGGATGAATCCTAAGCATATCTATATACATAAATGAAGATGTTTAGCACTCTTTCATAATGAATGCAAAGTGATATTACACAAGAAAATTTGGATGTTTTATGATGCATGATTTTCATTAAGTAGAAAAGAGGGATTCTTTTATCCATTTTTCATATGCACACATATATGTGTGAAAGGCATAAGTGAGTACGACGCCATTATTAGCACCAAGGGTGTAAGGTAAAAGATCTACTTAGGGCTACTTAAAGCCTCACAATCCCAAGGTTGTCCAGACTAATATATCACTTTCCTTAAATACATACACATGTACAAAGGAAATGAATGGAAAAAGAAAGATGCAAAAGTTTGTGTTTGTTTGTTTGATTTGTTTATGCCATTTATATGTGTAAGTGTGGATGTACTTTAAGTAATAACATAGGAATGAATAGGAATGGATTTAAGCAAGTGGTATGTTCTTTTCAAATGAACTATACACTTTACAAATCCTATTCAAAACTATGTTAAAAGAGAAGAGAAGGAAAGCCACACAATGCACACCTTTATATTTTTACTCACATGCAAGCTTATAAATAATTATAAGTAGCATACCTTTTATTTTTGATGTTTGATTCATAAGCATTGAAAGTAATTTTGGATTTAATAGTGATAATAGCCATTCATATTCTTACTTTAGCCAAAACGTGCATAAAGAAAACATTTCATTATTAATTTGTTTTTCAAAAAATATGAATGCATGATTTTTATATGGCATACGATTTAGCATGATATGAAAGAAATAAAGTGATGAATGCAATGTAAATTCATTCACCCTAAATAATTATTAAAGATAATTCTATGAAATAGAATTATTTAAAGCAAATCAAATTTAGTTTTAAAGAAATTTTATTTTGTTTGAGTTTGATTTCAATTTGAGAAATGTGAGAAGGTTTGCTGGTCCTAACCCATTCCCCCATATGTATGATGTTTTAGTTTATTTTTTAGATGATTAGATCAATTTTTTTTTTATTTTGGTTAGGTTAAGGTGTACATTAAGTGTAATAATTACCCCTTACCTATACCACTTTAACATACTTAATCAAATAATTATGAGCCAATGATATGACATAAAACCACTCAAAGAATTTAAATCAGCAATGCACCTAAGAAAGAAAGAGCCTAATGCAATTGGCTCACAATTAGTGATTAAGTAAGATAAAGGGTTTAATTTAAGTACTTTCATAACCCTTCTCACACATGTGAGTTGGATTTTGATTTCCTTAAGCCACTTAGGTTATTGGACACCTAAGCATCTACCCAAGAAAGATTGATTAATTTCTAGAATATTTTAATTTAAAATCAAGTTAATTAAGCAAGTGATTAGGGGATTAACCCTTAATTAAGTTTGGATTAAGGAAGAAAAGGGGTTTAGGGAATGGCTTAGGGAAAATTCCCCAAATCCAATTCATAAACCTCTTCTCTACTTAAGCAAGGCTTAATTAACTTAATAAAGGAATTAAACCACTGTTCATATGCTTAATTACCTTAATTACATAAAGAGAGTAATTAAGGATTCACTAATTGAACTCCCTAATTAACTCATCAATAAATCCCAAGAAAATTATGGGAGGCAGAAGTCATCCCTTTAAATGCACATGAGAAGGTTGGAATTAATTAGTGGGATAATTAGGGAGTAATTAGGTGCACGCTTTCCATGTGGCACGATGGGAGAGGCCACTTTTATCACATCGTAGTGCCGCGTCAGTGACAGCGCTACGTGCTTTCTCATCATCCATCTGATCAAAGATTAGACGGTTGAGATCAAATCCACAGTATTAATAGGATAAATCTGATAGTCCTATGTGTCTTGATCATGGCCATCCATCCAAAATGTTTGGATGGATAGTCCATGATCTGTCACTGAGTTCTCCTATAGGAAAGGGGAACCATCCACCTTTCATGTCATGATCTGAGCTAGATTGAGCTCGGATTGAACTCAAATTCAACCCACACCATCATCATGCAAGGGAGAAGACATCCAACAGCTAGTTTTACATGAAGTGAAAATTCCTTTCACAAAAAAACTCTCTAGTTTAAGCTCAGTTTTGATCCATACTTCACTAGAGGCTATCATCGGCGCTCGAATCCATTGAGGTAGCTTCGTCTAGTGGAGATGAAGCTCCATTGAAAGTTTCAAGCCTTAGGGTAGTGGCATAGCCGTGAAGAGCTTTGCTGTTTTGATCCAATACACCTTATTCAATGGGTTTGTTAGGCTGTTAGGAGTGACATGGCATTTGGTTTTAGGTGTAGAGTGAAGCAGTGAAGCTCCCACGTGCTTGAAATGAGTGGAAGAAGGATTTCCATGTGCCCATATTCAAGCAAGTGGTCAGTTTTGACCTTGGGTTAGGTTTGGCAACCCAAACCCATTGGGTCATGTGCACCATGTCCATTAGTGACCATTTGGTCTACTAAGAGAATGCCAAGTGTCCATTAAAAGGAATTGACCAAATTCCATGTGGTTTATATTTTAGGTTACCCAATGGCCTAGGGATAAAATGGTCATTTGGCTTGGATTTCAGTTTAAATATGTTTGGTATGATTGAAAAATGGGTTGGGCCAAGTTTCAATGAATTTGGAGTTGATTTGATATGATTTGTCTCATGTTGACCCATTTAGGTCAAAATGGGTCAAACTGGGTCAAGTTGACCAATTGGTCAATTTGGGTCAAACCAAGGGTTGGGTCAAGTTCATATGACCATTTGGAATATTTTGGCATCTTCAGTTTGGTTCAATTTGGTTTAGATTTGGTTTTAGTTCATTTGATTTTATTTTGGTCAAATGGGTCAAGTTGACCAATTTGACCCATTTGACCTATTTGAGTTAGGTCATGGGTTGGTTTTGGTTTAGTTGATCATTTGAAATGGATTGGTATCTTTATTTCCAATCAATTTGGTTTATATTTAGATTTGGCTCAATTTGACCTTTTAGGTCTGTTGACCTCATTTTTAAGATGAGCTCTCAACCCCTCCATCTTAGACATAGGACTCCTCTTAGACTTTAAGAGATCCTTAGTCTTAAGACACATCTAGTGATTAGGTGGACACTCAACTTAGCTCTAGAGACTTAGAAGAGTTAGCCATTGGAATAGGTCATGCCTGGGGTGTTAGGAAAATTCACCTACCTATAGCTTAAACCACATTCCTTCCCATTCTTTCAAGTAAAACTTCAAATCAATCCTAATTGATTTTCTCCAAACTCAAATCAATATCACATGATTGAAATCCTTGATTTAAACCCATGATTGAAATTCCAAGTTCAAAAATCCTTCTTAAGTCCTTTAATCCTCTCTTAAGGACTTAGCTTAAATCAAATCTAAATCAATTCAAATTAAAAATTTTCTTACAACTCATTTATATTCACATATATAAATGAAATATAAATTCAAATCAATCAAACTAAATCCAAAATTCAAGTTCAAATCACAAATCTTTCCTAAGTCACTTTGATTTTCTCTTAAGGACTTAACCTAGATCTTGTTCAAATCGCTTCAAATCTTTGAAATTTTCTCATAACCCATTTATATTCTCATTTATATTCACATATATAAATGAAATATAAATTCAAACAACCAAAATAAGCTCCAAAAATCAAACTCAAATTCAATCAAAATTGAACCTAAGTCTTTCAAGTCAAAATCTTGAACTTAGCCAAATCAACTTCAAATCAAGCCAAACCCTTGATTTTTCTTCATGATTCAATCAATCCTACATTCATGAATCCAAATATAAATGCAAACTTCAATCACTTAACCAAAACCCAATTCAAATAAAAAAATCAAACCCCAAATCCATTCATGTTCTTCCTTTGAACATGAAATTGCCAAATGGATCAAAACCCTTTGACTTCAAACCACTTGCAAATGGATTTATATTTCAATCATAAGTCCATAAACAAGTTTAATCAAACTCCAATCAAGCTTTGATCAAGCCATTTGACCCACTTAGGCTCACTTGACCCAAAGTGACCTAAAGCACCCTTATGAGCCAAGTTCTAATCCTAACCAAATTAGATTGAATCAAACTCACCTAAGCCTCTCATCATGATCAACAATCATCATGGGATGATCAGTCAATCAAATTGGGTCAAACCAAGTCAAATCTAAAGGTTGACCAAGCCAATACTTAGCCAAAATAAAACCAAACATAGCCAAAATCCACCATAGGCCAAATTGATTAAAACCAATGATCTAAGTTCATTCATGATCAAAGTTTGAACTTGACCAAGTCAACATTTGAGCCTAACCTAGCCCATTTGGCAACTTGACCCAACTTGACCTAAAAAGTCAAAATGTGTCAAAACTTGATCTAAGCCAAATTGATTGAAATCAATGGGTCAAGTTCATTCCAAATCACTTATTGAACTTGACCAAAGCCTCAATTGGCCAACTAGACCTAACCTAGACCAATTGACCTTGAACCTGACTTGACCCAAAGGGTCATATTGAGCCAAATTCAAACTTAACAAAAATTGATTGGAAACAAAGATATCAATCCACTTCATTTGACCAACCAAACCTAAATCTACCCATGACTAGCTCAAATAGGTCAAATGAGTCAATTTGGTCAACTTGACCCATTTGACCTAAATGAAGTCATACGAACCAAATTCAAATCTAAACCAAATTGAATCTAACCAAAGCCACCAAAACATTTGAAATAGTCATATGAACTTGACCCAACCTTTGGTTTGACCCAATTTGACCAATTGGTCAACTTGACCCAAGTTGTCCCATTTTGACCTAAATGGGTCAACCTGAGTCAAACCATACCAAATGAACTCCAAATCCATTGAAACTTGGCCAAACCTATCTTATCAACATAAAAAACATACCCAAATTCAAAAATCATCCAAATGACCATTTTACCTCTATGCCATAGGGTAAAGTTTGATCAAATCCATTGAGAATTTGGTCAATTCCTCTTCATAACCACTTGGCACTCTTCTAGTGGATCAAGTGAGCACTAGGGAGGGTGATGCACCCAACCTAATGGGTTTGGGTCAGCCAAACTTGACCCAATGGTCAAACTAACCACTCCCCTTAAAATGGCCACATGGGAATCATGCCTCCACTTATTTTGAGCACATGGGGAGTTCATATTCCCACTCCTCTTACCAAATCGAACTCAAGGATAGTCCTAATAGCCTAACAAACCCTTTGAATCAAGGCAATTGGATCAAAATGGCAAGCCTATGATCATCCGATTGCCAAAGGGGGAGATATACTCCCCCTAATTCATTTCAATTCAAACTTCCCTTTGTCAAGATAAGAACTCAGAGAAAGCCTTAGAGAGTCTTCCCAAGCTTCCTAGAGAGGATTTGAAACCTTCATTTCTCATTTTTTAGAGTTTGAAAATAGGGGAAGTCTATTGAAAAGCACATTCACTCCATACTCAAAATCGTGCAATTGCCTTTGTACACTCCATCAATGAGCTCAATCGAGCTTGCCCAAGCTCTATCAAGTTCTTGAAGCAAGGGGAGATCCATTTTGATCAAGGCTGAGCTCAAGGCAAGGAGGAGGTGACCCATAGGAGGATCCACTCAACCTCAGCCCCTCAAACTTTCAGCAAAGCTTCGTCTCAACCAGACGATGCTTCTCCAAGGGAAATGAGCCCCGGTGAGGTATACCATTTTTCTAAGCTTAAATTCAATGTGGTTTGGAGCTTTGTGAAAGAAACGTTAATGACATAGGATCTTGACCTTTAGATGTGATCGAGGATGCATGTTGATGGTGTGGGTTGAGTTTCATCCCAATAGAGCTCGGATCATGGCCTTAAACATGGACAATCTCCATGGCTCACAAGCAATTGCAGGGATGGATCTCTGGCCATCCATCCGCATTTTGGATGGAAGGCTGAGATTAAAATGCATAACATCCATGATTTATCCCCTCTAATCCACGACTTTAATCTCAGCCATCCAATCCTTGATCGGACGACTGAGGAGAAAGCGATAGCGCCATGGCACTATGTTTTAAATAACCAACCAAAGGATGATGCGGTAAAGTGCATGTCGCATCATATGGCACCCATGGGATTAAGGATTTAATTTGGGATTTAAATAATTCTAATTAATCACCTAAACTTGTAAAATTCATATCTCAACATAAAAAAATCAAGAAAACATGAAATAAATTACATTAGAAAGGTAATTGAACATATAATATTCTAAATTTGATTTTGATTGATTTTGAATAACTCTTTTCCTTGAATTTAGGTTTTATTGGGAATGTTAATTAGCTAATCACTCTCTAATTATTCCACTAATTAATACCAAACTTCTTGGGTGTAATTAGAGGGATGACTTATGTCTCCCTAAGTTTCTTGGGATTTATTGGTGGCTTAATTAGGGGAATTGCTAATGCATTATTTAATTACTCTCATATTGTAATTAAGGTTAATTAAGGGTTTGATTAGTGATTTAATCTTTTATTGGAGTTGATTAAGGTTTGTTTTAGTGAATAGAAGATTTAAGGAATAATTTTGTGGCATTTCTCCTAAGCTATACCTTAAACCCCTTTTCTTTCTTAATCCTCTCTTAATTAAGGGTTAGTTCACTAATTACCCTCTTAATTGATTTCATAAAATTCTAAAACTTTCATAACTTAATTAATCTATCTGGGGTAGATGCTTAGGTGTTCAAAAGCCTAAGTCTATTAAGAAAATCAAAACCCAACTCACATGTGTGAGAGGGGTTATGAAAGTACTTAAGTTAAACCTTTTAGTTAAGTTAATTATTAATCATGAACCAAATTGCATTAGGCCCCTTTCTTCTTAGGTGCATTGCAAATTTAAATTCATTGTGAGATTTTATGTCATCTCATTGGCTCATAATTATTTGATTAACTATACTAAGGTGGTGTAAGTAAGGGATAATTAACATGCTTAATTCATACCTTAACCTAATCAAAATATAAAATGGATCTAATCACCTAAAAATTAAACAAAAATATCAAAAATATGTGGAAATGGGTTAGGAACAGCAAACTCACCTCACATTTCTCAAATTAAATCAAACTCAAACAAAATCAAACCTTTCTTAAAAATAATTTGATTTGCTTTAAGCTTTCTTATTTCATAAGATTGTCTTTAGGAATTAATTAGGGTGATTATGTTTAGGTGCTTTCATTATTTTAGTTCCTACCCAACATGCTAAATATGTATGTCATATGAATTTCATGCATTCATTCTTTTTTTAAAATAAAAAATGAAAGTGAAATGTTTACTTTATGTCAAACTTGCATGTTTTGGCTTAAGTTAGAAAGATGAGTGGCTATTATCACTATTAAATCCAAATTATTTTTTTTAATATATGAATCAATTACCTAAAACTCAAAGTGTGCTATTTATACTTTATTAAGTTTGCATGTGAATATAGAAATGTGTCTTATGTATGTTTCCTTTCTTTCCTCTTAACATGGATTTGAATAAGATGTGCAAAGTGTATAATTCTTTTAAAAGAATATAACATTTGCTTAAAATCTACTCTTATCCTCTCCCATGTTACAACTTAAAAAGGATCCTTACATTTACTCATATAAATTGCATAAGTAAATTCAAAATATAAATACAAACTTTTTTGCATCTCTTTCTTCTCCATTTATTTCTTTTATACATATGCTTGTATTTAAGGAAAGTGGTACATTAGTCCGGACAATCTGTGGGTTATGAGGCTTTAAGTAGCTCTAAGTAGGTCTTGTACCTTACACCTGGTGCTAACAATGGCATCGACTTACTTTGTCTTTCATACATTCATGTGTGCATGTGAAAATTGGATAAGAAACCCCTTTTCTACTTAATGAAAATCATGCATCATAAATATTGAAATTTTCTTAAGTAACTTATTTAGAATTCATCATAAAGTGTTCTAAACATTCCCATTTGGTATGTATAGATATGCTTAGAATTCATTCATATGCGTGTTATACATGTTGGAAAGAAACGGAGTAATGTGTGTTTTGTGAATTTAGTTCACTTTATTTAATCTTAAAATGCCTTTCTTTTTGAAAAGGTTTGTTTAGAGTTTATCTAAACTTAGTATTAATTAAAATGCATAATAAAATATTCACTAAACAGAACTATAACATGAATCGGCTTTAGAAATTACTTAGGTTAGGGAAGGAAAGAGAAGTTCTCTCTTTTTTTCCTCTCTTACAACTTAGTAAATAATTTAAGGATTCACTTAAACCAAATCAAAATACAAAATAAAATTAACCCAAATCAATAAAACACTTAAATGAAACCACCTATAAGTTGAACATTTTCATACTTATAAAACACAAACCTTAAAGCCATACCACACATAAACCATTTAAAGAACACACATTCGCTAAGTCACCACTTCTAGCTTTAGGTTAGGTGGTGCATGGTTTGATGTTTGCTTTATTTTGTGATATATGTTTTAGCTTGGATGTTAGGGTGAATGTGCATAGAATGAATGGTAGGATGGTTTAGTCTAATCATTATTTTTTGTAGGGGATTGTGCTTAAGGGATTCTATCATAAATAAAAATATAATTGCTTTTACTATGCAAGTGCTTATACCCCTAAGTATAATCAAATAGGCCGGGTGGACTTAGTCACCTATGTGTGGGGTGTTAAGACCAATATACATACTTCGGATTGTATGATTTATTTTAGCTAATCTCTATTTTGTAGGTGTTAGTTAGATTTCCATTTTCCCTTTTCATGTAATTTTTGCAATTAATATTTTGGAATGATTGTTATGGGGGATTAGGATGAGCATTGGTCATAAGATCTCATCTTATGTACCATGTGAGCAACCACCTTTCAACCATCCAAAAGAAGAAACCAAAGAAGAAACAAGAAAAAAAGAAGAAAGAAGAAAAGAAGAATGAAGAAATGAAGCTTGAAGACCCCCATAACATGAATTTCCTTGCTTAATTGTAATTTAATTCATTTATAACCCGGGTTATATAAGGGTAGAGCTTAGCTACCCAATTTGTTTTTAAGTTTGTGTGGTGGTGCCCGACCACAAATAACTTCTCATTCTTTTGTGTTAGCTTTATAAATTAATTTATGATTTATTTAGCTTGTGCATTAAGATGGCATCATTTTCCTAGCTTCTTCCTTGCTTTATGTATGGCCTGGATGTGGATTAGGCTCTTCAAAAAAATAAATCTTCTACCAAATTTAATAATTCAAAATTTAAATAAAGAACTCATAACCTCATTAAAAGCTTAGGCTAAAATCAAGATAAAAGAATTAGCAACCCCTTTTGGATGATGAGTATTTCTTTATAACATCATGCACAAATGCATATTATTTTTTTCACTCGATTGAGGGCTTTCACCTTTGGAGAAACTTTTGACCTTTGAGAGCCATGGTGGAAACACACCTCCTCCCTTCTTGCTAATTTTAGCCAATAATCTTATTTCTCATACGTTAGGCATATAAATCCTATAAGCTCGAGTCAAATGATTGTCTAAAAATGAAAATAAAATGTAATATGATTTGCATTAGATTTAGGTCATTTAAAGCATACCCTTACATGATCTAGTCTCTTTAGCGAGTGGGTTTAAGGACTTAGTCTTTTTTAAAATAAATAACAGCCTAGCTATCTTGCATAAAGCATATGACTTGCATATATGAATTTGAAATCATATGAGGAGTTTTTTGGCGTGCACCATTATAAGTTCAAGCATGTGATTTGTCCTCTTATGGTGGAAAATCAAATACCAATTTTCACCTTAGATTTAGGTCATGCTTTTGGCCTTCGCCAAAGCTCCATAGATTTAGGTTCTGAGATTGCTTATCCCTTCCATGGGCCATAAGCATAAATCCTCTCCTCTTAGGCATTTTTATAATCTTGTGTTATGGAATCATAAGTCCTAAACTTCTAAGGAAAAGTCAACTCAAATGAATAAATCAATTTCAAATATATGAAGCCCAATCAGAGATGAGATGCTCGCGTTTCTAGCATCATGAACATCTCCTACTTATCTTCCTTTGGCTTCAACAATAACTCTCTCTCTCTCTCTCTTTGATCAATCACATTTGATCTTCTGAAATAAGCTAATCAATTGATAGTTTAACCTATTAAAATCTTTGAAGACAATAATCATTTACCTTAATCGAGAGTATTACTAAGTAATCTCATTCATTAGGATGTAATTAACTATAGGGGCTTGCCCCTGTAAGAAACTTAATGAACCCAGTTTAAAATAAACCGTACTTTACTTTTTCCATATAAAGTAGAGGAAGAATCTTGGGCACATCATCTCATAGACCCATAAGTCCTTAGGAGTCCTTATTTAGGTGATTAGGTCCATTGTAGGGTGGTGAATTCTATCTTTCGAGATAGCACACCTTTCCTATGATGTCACACCATCACCCTAATAAGTATACTTGTGATACTATGTGGTGTCAATCTAAAGAAGGAAGCAATCATCATCATATTGAATTTTCTCTCTCTTCTTTCCTTTCTTTCTTTTTTATCATCATCTTTCTCTCTGAGAGGGATGAAATAAGAAGGAGAGAATTCAAGGAGGAAGAAGGGAGGAGATTGATTGATGATGGTGAATGCCAATTAAAATTTTCACCCACAAGGTCAAATTGGTTTAAGGTCAATTGGGCTAGTCTACTAATTGAGACTTTGGTCAAGTTCAACAATCATTTTAGAATAAATTTGACCCATTGGTTTCAATTGATTTGGCTTATATCAAGTTTTGGCACATTTTGACTTTTTAGGTCAAGTTGGGTCAACTTGGGTCAAGTGGCCAATATTAGTTAGGCTCAAATGATGACTTGGTCAAGTTTAAACATTGATCATCAATGAATTTTGATCAATGCTTTCAATCAATTTGGCCTATGGTGGATTTTAGCTAGTTTAGGTTTCATTTTGGCTAAGTGTTGACTCAACCCTTAGATTTGACTTGGTTTGACCCAATTTTAGTGATTGATCATCTTATGATGATTGCTCACAATGTGAGGCTTAGTTGGGCTTAGTTCAATCCAATTTTGGTAGGATTATAATTTGGCTCAAAAGGGGTACTTTAGGTCACTTTGGGTCAAGTGAGCTTAAGTGAGTCAAATGGCTTGGTAAAAGCTTGATTTAGTTTGATTGAACTCACATATGGACTTATGATTGAAATATAAATCCATTTGTAAGAGATTTGAAGTCAAATGGGTTTTGATTTGTTTGACAATTTCAAGTTCAAAGGGTGAACATGAGTTTGACTTGGGCTTGATTTTTGAATTTAGTTTTGGTTTAGTGATTGAAGTTTGTATTTATATTTAGATTCATGATTGAAGGATTGATCGAATCATGAAGAAAAATCAAGGGTTTGGCTTGATTTGAATTGGATTTGGCTAAGTTCAAGAATTTAACTTGAATGGGTTAGATTGAATTTTGGTTGAATTTGGATTTAATTTTTAGATTTGGTTTTGATATTTGATTGATGTTTGTGTTTATATTTGGATTCATGTTTGAAGGATTCATTAAGAAAAATCAAGGGTTTGGCTTGATTTGAATTTGATTTGGCTAAGTTCATAAGATGAGACCAAAATGACTTAGGCAAAGATTTTTGGAATTTGGATTTGATTTTTGGGTTTAGTTTGATTGATTTGAATTTATATTTCATTTATATATGTGAATATAGATGAGAATATAAATGGGTAATGAGAAAATTTCTTGAGTTTGAATTGATTTGAATTGATTTGAATTTGATTTGAGCTAAGTCCATATGGTAAAATCAAAGGGACTTAGAAAATATTTTGGGATTTGATTTGGATTTTGGATTTCAATCATAAGTTTGAATTATTTAGAATTGATTCATGATTTAAGAAAATCCATTGAATTGGTTCAAGGTTTGAGTTAGAGTTGGAGTTTATATGAGTTTGAGTTGAAGGGAGGAAGTGAGGAATTTGGTTTAAGCTATAGGGTAGGCAAATTTTCCTAACACCCCTAAGGCATGATCTATTCCTATGGCTAACTCTTCTAAGTCTCTAGGGTTAGGTTGAGTGTTCACCTAATCACTAGAAGTGTCTTTAGATTAAGGAACTCTTAAGTCTAAGAGAAGTCCTATGTCTAAGATTGAGTAGTTGAGAGCTCATCCAAAAAATGAGGTCAATAAAGGGCACCCAATAGGTGTGGTGTGACTGACAAGGAATACCGCATGTACTGGTGTTGAACAAAAAGATCAACAACATTGAATGATTACAAGCACTAAGAGAGACAATCTACTCCTAACTTGAGGTGTAGATGGAATCCAGAGCTTAGTTCAATGTGACTCTACTTATGTCAAGGACATAAGAGAGGGAAAAAGGAATCCACTAGAGATAGAGTATGTGAACCTTCCACTATGGAAACAAGTTCAAATCATCCACAAAGGGTGAGAGGTTTGATTTGATTTGAGTCTCAGTGGAGAGAGAAATTGATTTGATTTGTTTAATTTTTTTTTATTATTTTGATTTGATTGACTCCATTGGGGGAGGTTGATTGGATTTGTTTTGTTGAATTTATTTTGTTTATTGTTGACTCCACTGAGGAAGGAGGGTTTAATTTATTTCAAATTTTTAGATTTTGGATTTTAAGATGGGTCATGTTGGTTTGTGATGGGCTGTACTAAGTAGGGGCCATGATGGCCTTAATCTAATACAAATTTACCAATCCAAAAGGATAGTCCAAAGTAGGGATATCCAACCAAAGGAATGCCTTTCAGTATGCAGAAGTTGTACTAGGAAGAAATCATAGTAGACTTACATCCCCAAAGTTGGGACCAGTTGCTTGGCTGATCTATTGGCAAGGCAACAGATCAAACCCGACCTAGGGCTGACTATTAAGTGAATGCCACTGTGGGACTTAAATCAGCTCAAAGATAGTCAAAGATTAATTTAATTTTTTAGTTGTTTTGATTATATGGATCCCATCAGTTTGCAATGGACTACACTGAGTAGAGGCCATGGAGGCCTAGACCTAACTCAGATTTACCAATCCAAATGGTGTAATCTACTAACAAGAATGTAGGACTATCCAACCAAAGGGGTGCCTTTCGGTATGCAGTAGCTGTACCAGGAAGAAAGCATAGTAAACTTACATCCTCCAAAGTAGG
The DNA here is from genome assembly GCA_021442155.1 of Cymbidium sinense. Lineage (NCBI taxonomy): Eukaryota > Viridiplantae > Streptophyta > Magnoliopsida > Asparagales > Orchidaceae > Cymbidium > Cymbidium sinense. Next base: position 168,090,144 of record CM038218.1, on the reverse strand, counting down.
GACTAGTTGCTGGGGTGATCCATTAGCAAGGCAAAGGATTGAACCCAACCTAGGGCTGACTATTGAGTGAATGTCGCTAGGGGACTTAAATCACCTCAAAGATAGTCAAAGATTAATTTCATTTTTTAGTTTGTTTTGATGGGTTCCATTGGTTTGCGATGGATCATACTGAGAAGGGGATATGATGGCCTTGATCTACTATAAAATTATTGAACCAAAGAAAGTAGCTTCCCGGCCGATGTCATAACTATTCGACCAAAGGAGTGCCTTTCAATTTGTAATGATCAATTCAAGGGAAGAAAGCTCAGGGACTCACATCTTTCACTACAAAATACCACTGGGGTGATTGGTTGCTTTGGGCAACAAATCGATCTCAACCTAGGGTTGCCCGACGGTTTGCGACAATCATGCTAGAAATAATGTGTCATAGTCTTACATCTTCCCAAGAAGAATGACTGACGGGGTAACTTGATTATGGCAAAACAGATTGAACCCGACCTAAGGGCGACTTCAGAGTGAGTACAGACCCAGGGATTTATCTCAACTAAGGTAGTCAAGCAATTCCTATAGGGAGTTCTACTGACACTGCCCTAAAGATAGGATGCCTGTTTGGGAAAAGGAGCCCTTTAGGGGCTTGAATTCCTAATTCACAAGAAAATTAATTTGTTTATTTGTTTAATTTGTTTTAACATGGACCCTGTTGGTTTGCGAGGGATCAAACTAAGAAGGACCTTATATCAGCCTAGACCTATTTTAAATTTACTAAACCAAGATAGAATCTGCACATCTGCTGAACAATTTCTCCAACTAGAGGGGTGGCTACTAGGAGAGGGGGACTGTCCAATCCAAAGTAACCAAACAAGTGTCTAAATGGGGTCATGAAGGACATAATCCAAATAGAAAGCCCCAGAGAGAGGGGCCACTAAGGGCTTGATCCAAAACCCTGGAGAAAATGACATGGCTAGTCATATATCAAATATGTATTCAATGTGCAACTCAAGGAGAAAGCTCGAGGGCTCATTTCTACCAAGAGTGATGTATCCACTGGGTGAGTCGCTATCAGCATAGCGAACATCAACCAACATAAGGTGCCCATCGGCTTGCAACAATCAGCCTAGGAAGAAAGCTTAGGGATTCACATTCTCGTATAATGAAATTGATTGTTCGGATAGTCAGTCTTCAGCTAGACAGGTGCCATCCGACCTAGGGCGACTACTGAATGAATGCCACTAAGGGACTTATATTGACTCAAATTTAGTTAATAGGAAAGGAGCCTCTAGGGGACTTATCATAAACCTCAAATATACTCAACCTAATTAGATCACGATGATTAGTTCAAGAAGAAAGCATGGAGACTCACATATTCTTAAATAAAGTCAATCATGAGGTAGCTTACTAACTGGGCAGTGAAGTCTACCAAACTAACAAGTGCTCATTAGTTTGCATGATCAAGTTAGAAAGAAAGCACGGGGACTCACATCTTCCAAATAAGTGACCACTTGGGTGACATACTAGCAAAGTAGCATGTAAATCCGACCTAGAGCAGCTAATGAGTGAGTGCCATAGGGGGCTTGCTCCCACATTAAAATAGCCTGAGATAAAAGATATGTGTTTATTTTTGTGCTTATGTAAAAGGGAATAGGATGCCACTGGGGGACTCTTACACCTATCCTAAACACGGAAATTTAATGAAGTGGTTCCACGGATGGAAACTGAGAATTCCCATTAAGAAAGGATGTCGCTCGGGTTCTCTTACACCTAACTCATTTATGCTAATCAAAATTGGATGCCTCTTAGGTTCTCTAACACCTATTCTAATAATGTTGGGAGATTATGTTTAATTGTGTTTATGTTGTGAAGAGGGATATGATGCCTCTTGGGGGACTCTTACACCTATCCTAGACATGTTATAGCTGATTCACAAGACAGGAAAACAATGCTTCAAAAGAAGAGAAGATTTTGATGAAATGGAATCAGATTTTTGTTCTTTTTATTGATAATTATTTTCAAACATATTTTATGGGTAATATTTCTTCAAATAGAGATCATTAATTAGAAGCATCAGGTGTTCCCCTTTACAATCAATGAGCTGATAAGATCCTCCTTAGTAGGCATTCTCTATAACATAGGGCCCTTCCCAAGTGGGTTCAAACTTATCTCCTATCTTTTGATGGGAAATAATTGGTCTCCTTAGGACTAACACAAATTTTCCTACTTGGACAGACCTAGGCACACCAATGAGCTTGAATCATTTTGGCCTTGACAACTGAGTTGAGTAGGCTGACTCTCCTCCAAACCTTCAAGCTCTCCTAATCACAACTTTGTATTTTGCTCTGTAGTGATCTTGCTACCAAATGCTATCTTTAGTGATGGGAGTTGAACTTCTAAAGGTAGAACTACTTCAGACCCATACACTAAGGAAAATGGGGTAGATTGAGAGTTTGATGGTGTGGTACCCACAATGCTTCAACCAATTGCTCATTCCACTATCGGTTGTTGTCATCAAAAGTCTTCTTTGGTATTTGGATGAGAGTATTGTTGAATGCTTCTGCTAACCCATTTGCTCTGGGGTAGTAAATGGTAGAGTATCTCCAATCTATACCATGTCTTCTAGGAAAGCTATTGATCTTGGTGCTTTTGAATGTAGTATCATTATCGGATATAATTCATCGAGGCACCCCCCTGAACCTATAAACGATATGGTTCTCGAAAAATTGAAGCACATGTTGTGACCTCAGTGATTGCCTTCACTTGGAAAAGTAGCGGGCGCCTAAGATGAACTGATGCCCCTTGGAAGAATGAGGATCGATAGGACCCACAATGTCGATACCCCAACACTCAAATGGCCATGAGGCCATTGTAGGGTGTAGAATATTAGGTGATTGATGTAGGACCATACCGTACCGACCGATGGCATCTCTACATCCATGCAGTAATCATCGGCCGAGTATGTAGTCTCTTGATCTTCATCTTCATCTTCAGACTTGATTGATGCACTCCGCATAGACCTGAATGTACCTCGATTACAATGCCATGGGCTTCATTCTTATCTAAATAACATACCACATTTGATCAAAGGATCGTCAGTACAGGATGCCATCAACAAGAGCATAGGAAAGAGCTCTCTGTTTCACCTAATGGGCTTGCGACGTTTATTGAGGTAGTTTGACGGTGTTCAAATAGTCTATGAACGGTTGCCTCCAATCCAGCTCCTTGTCCTTATAGGAAATGAGAACTCTCCTTCAAGAGAAAGTCTCTCGATGAGTTCAGCATAAATAAAGGATAGGACTTGTCTATTTTGGACCCTTATTGGAATGGACTCATGTTTCGGACATGCCAATTCTTTGGGAAATTTTGCCAAAGCATCTGCTAGGGATTTGTGCCAATAGCTTCATGGTATACTGGTGGTAATGGTGAAGCTTGGGTTTGAGAACCTTGCAGGACCCGACAATCTGATTGATGACCAACTAAGAATCCCCAAAGATGTTGATGCTCTTGACACACACTGTGATAACTAACTCTAGATTGATAATCAAAGCCTCATACTTTGCTACATTATTGGTGCAGGGATTGTAAAGATAGTATGAGAATCTCATCACATCATGGTCTAGAGTTAAGAGAACTATTCCTACCCCTAGCTTTCCTAGAAGAGTAGATCATGGTGCTTCCCCTTTATGAAAAGAAGCTACACCATCAAAATACATCTCCCATCGGTGGTTGTCAACCTGCCCTAAGTTCATGATTTGTTCATCAGGGAGATCATCACTAAGCGGAGGATCACCAGGAAGTGAGTGTGATGCTAAGAAATCTACTAGTGCTTGTCCTTTTATCGCACGGGGTATGAATGTGATATCAAATTGTGAGTGAATCATGGACCATCATGCCAAATGTTTGGACAACATTGGTTGTGTCATGAGATACTTGAGTGAATTGGTTATGTTAATCAAGTTCACCTTATGAGAAAGCATATAGTGTTGTAGCTTTTGGGATGCAAAATCAAAGCTAGGCAATGTTTCTCAATAGGTGGATAGTTCACTTCAGTAGGAATCAAATGATGGCTGAGGTAGTAGAGAGCACTCTCCTTCCCTTCATCATTGGCTTGGGTCAACAAAGCACCGAGGGAGTCATCTAATACAGCAAAGTAGAGGATGAGTGGCCTGACCAAGATAGGGGCTACTAGAACTGGCGGGTTCACCAAATATTGTTTGATATCTTCAAAGGCATGCTGGTACTTATCATCCTTTTTGATAAGTGCTGAGAATGGTTTGCATCTCCCCGATAGGTTGGAGATAAAGAGTCTTAGATATGCCAACCATCCTTGGAATGATTTGAGTTGAGTTAGACTTTTAGGAGGTGGCATTTCTAAGATAGCTTTGATCTTTTCAGGATCTATTTCTATTCCTTGGTGTCAAATAACAAAACAAAGGAACTTCCCTGAAGCTACTCCGAATGCACACATCAGAGGGTTCATCTTAACCGTTCAAAACTACTCTCAAGTCAAAGAGATGGTCTTCCTTTTCTTTGGTCTTGACTACTAGATCATCAACATAGCACTCAACTTGATGATGGATGAGTTCATTGAATATCTGAGTCATGGCCCATTGATATGTAGCACCAGCATTTTTAAGGTCGAAAGGCATGACCCTATAACAATAGATTCTGATCGGTTCGAAAAGTAGTGTTTCTTTCATCCTCTAGGGCCATCTTGATTTGGTTGTATCTAGATGACACATCCATGAAGGTGACTACTTCATGAGATGAGGTGATGTCCACTATTAATTCTGGTACAAGAAGAGGAAACTCATCCTTAGGACATGCCTTATTTAAGTCCCTAAAATTGATGTATATGCAAATTTGGCCATTCTTCTTCTTAACTGGGATGACATTGGCTAACCAGGTAGGGTATTTTTCTTCATTGATGAAACTATCATCGATCAATTTCTTGACTTCAGAAATGACCTATTGTTTAATTTCTAATCGCATGCATCTAGGAGCTTGCTTGATAGGGTTAGCGTTAGGATCTATTGCTAATTTGTGGACTGCTACATCAGAAGATAATTTGTTCATCTCTTCATAACTTCATTCAAAGCAGTCTTTAAACTCAGTCAATAGCCTAACTAAGTCATTAGTTTCTTCTTCATTCAGCAATGAATTGATGTATGTCGGGCGTGGATTTTCTTCTATCTCGAGGTTGATTTCTTTAAGCTTGTCAATTGTTGAATGGATCTCCTCTTCAAATTCTAACAGTGCATCTTTGATTTGGAGATCATCTGGATCATCTAAGGTTTCTAAACACACATCCTCATAAGAGTTGGTTTGGTGAGAGAAGAACCTATCGTAATTCGATGGTTAGTAACCATAAAGGATCATTGTCATCGATAATCAATCAGATCACGTCTTGATTGTTCCCCTCGTGTTGTTCCATAGCTTTTCAAAGTACTATGACCTATACTTAGACCATGAATAAGGAATCAAACCCTTCTTTGCAAGATTAATAACACAAGGCGAGTACCAATCAAAATGCAATTCCATTAATTCTTTATATGAATCATCCTCAAGTTCTACATCAACTTCTGGACTTGAGGATGTTGATCCCAAAAATAATATCTTCAGCTTAACATCCCTGGAAGACTGAGGGGGCTTCCTTAACTACTAAACCTTCAACTTTTTGAGATGAAAGTGAGGTTAGAGCTAAGGTTCCTAACTGCTGCCTGATAGTTTCACATGTATTTGACTCGAATACTTTGCTTTGTCTGGAGACCCAGTCTTCATCACTGTCTGGCTTGAGTGTCACCTCCAATGAAATCCACTAAGAGGGTTGGTTGGGATACTAATCACATTAGACTCATCCTCTGAGCTGGATTTCAAGTCTATGTGAATAGTAGGGTACTCCTATGAACTAGAACATAATCTCCATGGCTGATGGCCAACCAGGGGGTCTTCCACCTCTGGAACTGCCTCTATTTTTTCCTCTGCCTCTGCCTGGTGGAGGTCGAGTCATCCTACCCAGATGTCGATATGATGGAATGAACTGTGGGTGGAATGTGATATGCGGCTCTATTTCTTCTTCAATTTTCATTTCTTGTTCACTTTGATTTTCATTTTTCTTTTCTTTTTATTTTGTTATTTCTTTTTCTTCATTTTCTTTTGTATTTGCATTTGAATTTTTCCAAGTTCATGAGAAAGGGAGTTTTGAGGAAGATAGTAGGTCACATCCTCATACATCTCAACCTCTCTAACTAAAAGTGGCTTTTTATCTCATTTGATAGAGTACTCAATTCCATTCTTCCTAAACTTGATGCACTAATGGAGAAATGATGGAATCATCTTATTCTGATGTATCCAAGGCCTACCGTGCAAAGCGGTGAATGAAGTATTCAAATCAATGATATAAATCTTGGCTTTAGTCTTCCAGTCACCTATCTCCAAAGGTAACACTATGGAACCTAATGACCTCTTGCCTTGTTCATTGAATCCTCTCAACATCATTCAGTCCCCTCAAAGTGTGGAGATGTCAATCCTCAAATAGGCAAGGGTCTTTATACTGATAATGTTCATCAATGCACCTGGATCGATGATAGTTCTGGAAAGTCTGAATCTGCCCATGTCAACTGTAATGTAGAGGGGATGGTTGTGCTCCATGTCCCCAAGAAGTAGGTCTTCATCTATGAAAGTGATCCCCTGAGCTTCTCTGGAATAATGTGCCTCCTCACCAATAGTGGTCAACTGAGCTAAGCATATTTCAGGATCAAGGAGAGCCTTGATTAATGATTCCCTCATATCTTCGGATAAGACAAGGACATCATATATGCTTAGCTTAGATGGCTACTTTCTTAGGTGAGAGAATACATTGTAGTCCACCTTGGGCTGATCCTCCACAAGCATGTCCAAGGGTGGAGCATCCTATGGAAGAGCTTCTCAATCCTCTGAACCAATGACTTGTTTCCCTCTATCTTAAGGTGCTGCCCTAGGAGGTAGAACCTTGTCATTATGGAAGTTGACTTCGGTGCTCTCTTATGGCAGGGTAATGGAAGATTCTACCTGCATGTTAGGCTCACCTACAGCTTCTCCTATGGGACCATCAGGATCAAATGATTCCAAGTTTATCTCAAGAGGTAAACCCATAGTATTCAGAGTAGGAAAATCCAACTCTGAATCAAAAAGAGGAAGATCAAAATTATTATAGTTGTTGTTTAGACTTGAAGAGTTATAAAGAATAGCAGACAACCCATCAAGTGACACATGTAATTCAAACAAGCTTATTCTTCAATTTAGTGGATATGATAACATAGTAAGTAAAGTAAGAGGGTGAGGGATTTGATGCCCTCATCATCCACCGATATAAGATGTCTGAAGAAGAAGTAAGTAGAGTAAGCTAATGGTGGACCTGAGGTCGGATGGTGGTTGGCTACTGGGTTATCCTGGTTGGCACATGCTACACGCTTGAGCTCCCTCTTTCCTAAGTTTTGGAAACTTGCAAACCTTCCTTGATGTTAGAGGTTTGAGCTAGCTCAGGAATCTACAAGGAAAGTTTCTTGATTTTTGAGATAATTTTCTTAGAGGTTTTGGATAAGGAGATATCCCAACCTTCTTTGGTTTTGGAAGGATCACAAGTATCCCCAAGGATTACACTACTAGAACTAGATGGTTGTTCCACAAGGTATTCCTTCCGGATGACTATAGCACCGCCTGTTATGTTCAAGCCCCTTAAATGTGAAGCAATCTTCCAAAAAATGACCTAGCATATGGTGGTAGGGAAAAAGTTAGGATCATTGCTTTTGCCCACTTCCTCCTCTCCAGGTTCTGGGTAGGAAAATCGCTTCTTTAAAAGATTCTTAAAGATCTTCTTGCCTCCTCTTAAATGAATAAGGCTTGTTAAGTTTATCCAAAAGAGTAGGTGCACCATAGTTATCTGGCGGTGGGTATGTGTACTACCTGATGCATCATTGAGGAGAGGCAGCCATGGAGGCTACATGGTGAGGTTGCAGGGGGTGGAAGTGATAGATGTTGAGCACGAGGTCTCTCAAACCCCCCCGGCCAACCCCTCACCCACTATCACGCCTCGTTTCTTCTCTATATCTTCTGCTTCAAGATTTGATAAGGCAACTATTTGGCTTCTCCTTGCAAGCTAGCCGCCTTGTTGACTAATTTTTCAAAAATTTTGATGGCAAAACCTTTGAGCATGAAGGTGACCGAGCAATGGATATTCTTAAGCAGAATCTCGATGGCATGCTGTTCAGACAGCTAAGGTTCACATTTCATACTCAAATTACTCCATCTGAGAATATAATCAATGTGGGACTCACCATAGTTTTGTTGAGCCACATCAAGATCGCCAACAGTGACTCTTTGTTGAGCTCCAAAGAAACCCTTGATAAAGAGTTGCTCCAACTCAGCAAAAGTCTTCACTGAACTATTGGGAAGTTCGTACCAAATGCTATACCCGCTAAGATGATGAAGAGTCGTAAGAGCATCACCGCCACTGCAAAACAACTGCCCTAAAATGTGCAATGTGCACCTCGGTTCCCACTCCATCAAAGCTTTTGAAAGAAGGAGGCACAAACCCTTAGGATATTGGATGGCATCACCTCCGTAGGTCTACCCTTTGGAACACGGTCCTCCTAGCTTCTCTCACCGGTCAACCATGGTTTTGATATCTTTTCTTGTATGGAGGTACTATCCACTACCTTCCTATACATGCTAGTGCTACTTTGCTCTTTTATAGGTAAGGTCTTGGTTGGATCCAAGACATGCACCAACTCTAGCTGACTAGTCTAGGATTATGAACTACCGTCTTGGTTTTGAAGTGCTAAAATCTTTGAGCCTCTTCTCCATCCTATCTATTTTTCATGCTTCTACTTTATCTCGCTGAAGGAGGTGTTGGGAGGTCGTGGTTTTCTGCCCTCAACACCTTCCATAGTCGATGCTCTAAGGAGGGATGGTATCTACCATGAAATCTCCTACTAAATCTACCAATAAATCATCTTCATTGGGATCAAAGCTGATCTTCTCCTCATCAGACTAGTCATATCCTAGGATCTCTTTCTTCTCCATGAGATAATGGGCTACTATATCATCTAGAGAATGATATGTCTAACCTGGCACAAATGGCTTTGACCGGGTAGATTACTATCATGTACTGTGAGGCACCGGACCTCCCCTGCTATTGGAGAGTTAACCCTGTGAGGGCTATACTCACTAGAAGAAATACGCTTTTGACTATCACTAAATTTGTATGGGGTGACACTCCTAGGAGGATCTATCATCATAAGTGCAACTGAGCTGTCACCTTCTCCCTCAATAACTATTATCTCCATCATATGCTATGGTGGCGGTGGTGATGGGACAACTATGATACTTCGGGGTCACCATTCCTTCCTTACCATGACTGGGGTGGAAGGTCGAGCAGAGAGCGGCCTCACCAAGAGGGTGTAGATGGAATGGGATCCCGCCATACCGGATCAGTGGGGTCCTCTTCTCCCCCGATGCGGCCTTCATGGCCTTTGGTGGAATTGAAGATGATAGAACATGGATCGGAGATGGTGAATGGGGGGTAGAGCGGTGTGGTGGAGACACCACTGACTCTCCATGAATAGAAGCTCCTCTCCTATGATGGGTAGTCCCCTTGAGCAGAATGTTGTCGGTATGATCGATGCGGGTAGCGTGCTGATCAGGAAAATTAACAAGTGCTGAGGCACGCTGACTACCGCTAAACCTCCGCTTCTCTAGTAATGTGAACTTAAGTATGGGCCTCCCTGGCCCTCTCCATCCTAATGTGCTTCCCCATACTGTGGGGAATAACGGATCTCAATCAAACTGAGCCCACTGATCATCCGGTGGCTCCGCCAACCTAGTGAAGAACTATTTTAGTCATGCACACCTCCTCCTCTCAGTAATAGGAGCCTGGAAATGCAATGTTGGTGGAGGCAAAGCAAAAATCCTCCTGACATCCTCTCTTTTAGAACCATAAAAGGGGTGAAACCTATTCTCCGTAATGAGAGGAGACACTACCCTAGGTGACTTCTCCATGGCAGACTGAGCAGCTGCCTCCAACTCTCTCACGATGCGAGTGTGATACCGCTTAACCATGTGGTTCTTGTTTCTTCTTTGGGTCCTAGTAGGGTGAGTAGAGTAAGAGCTAGACCCAACCATCAAAAGAAAGGGAGACAATCCCTGGGATCAGGGGAGCCTTACCCTTGGAGGGTGCTAGTGAGTTGGTGCTAACCCTAACTGGGGTAGCATGGGGAACAACCGCATGACACCGCACTAAGACTAGCACCGAGCATCGCCAGGGAACCACCACCTCTTCGAGGGAATATCCGAAGTTAGATGGCATGTCGATCTGGATGACCAACCGCTTGGTCACCGTGCCCGCAGATGTGAGGGGAGTGCTTTCACTTGTAATCTCGCCCCTCAAAGCCTCACCAAAGTGGATGAGGGTCAGGTCATCGGGAAGGTTGGCTGATCCAAGTCCAAAACTTGCAATTGAACGTGGAATGAAAGTGTGCAATGTTGAAAATAAACTTGAATCAGATTCTTATTTTGCTGATTTTGAATTTGAATTTTAGAATTTGAACCCATACTCAACATCTTGAAAGTGTTAAGTCAGGCTCAAATGAATTTGGAAGAGATTTTGAGATTTGATTGGAAAGAGGAATTTTTGAATATAGAATCCACTTTCAACAAATCTGGGTATGTTGAAAAATGGGTTCAAATATTTTTGGAGAGATGCTTCCATAGGTTCATATTTGGATTTTGATTTTTATTTTGAATTTGTGATTTTTGGAGTTTACTCATTTAGCAAATTTGGGTATGCTAAATGAGATGTTTGAAATAATTTCTTCTTTTTTTCTTTGTTTGTTATGTGAATCATTTGAGATTTGAAAATGGAATTCTCATTTATCAAATTTAGGTATGCTAAATGAGGAATCCAAGTATGTTTTGTTTTGTTTTTTTGAACTTTTGAAAATAGGATTCTTAGGGATTTTATTTTGAATGGAGACTTCATTTTAGCAAATGTGGTATGCTAAAATGAAGTTCTAAAAATGTGTTTCAAATTTTGTTTTGAAAAATGGATACTTCACTTTAGCAAATATGGTATGCCAAAATGAAGTTCCAATGTGTTTCTTTTATTTTTTATTTTGTTTTGAAAATGGAGACTTCACTTTAGCAAATGTGGTATGGCAAAATGAAGTTCCAATGTGTTTATTTTATTTTGGATTTTATTTTGAAAATAGAGACTTTAGATTAGCAAATGTGGTATGCCAAAATGAAGTTACAAAAGTGTGTTTGAAAAATGGAGACTTCGCTTTAGCAAATGTAGTATGCCAAAATGAAGTTCCAATGTGTTTTGAAATTTTGTGAAATGGACACTTCACTTAGCAGATTTGAGTATGCTAAATGAAATTCCAAAAATGTGTTTCAAATTTTGTATTTTGAAAAGGGAGACTTCACTTTAGCAAATGGGATATGCTAGAATGAAGTTCCAAATGTGTTTTGAAAATTTTGTTTTTTTTTTTTATTTTGAAAAGTGGGATTCCCATTTAACAAATTTGGGTATGTAAGATGGAAATCAATTATGTTTCATTTTTCAAAGATGTATTTTCATGTGTGATTATTGCTTTTTTTTGAAAGAGGAAATTCTAACCTAATCATATATGGAATATGTTAAGTGGCATTTCAAAATAATGTCATTTTATTTGGAAATGAAATATTCATTTAATAAATTTGGGCATATTGAATGGAGATGCTTATATGTGCTTTTAAAAATTTAGTTTTGATTTTGATTGGAAATGAAACCTCCATTCAATAAATGTGAGTATATTGAATGGAGAGGTTTCATATGTACTTTTTGAAAATTTATTTTTGATTTTGATTAGAAATGAACCTCTATTCAATAAATGTGGGTATATTGAATGGACAGGTTTCATATGCACTTTTTGAAAATTAATTTTTGATTTTTTTACTAGAAATGAAACCTCCATTCAATAAATGTGGGTATATTAAATGGAGATGTTTCATACGTGCTTTTTGAAAATTTATTTTTTATTTTTTATTTTTATTGAAAATGAAACCTCCATTCAATAAATGTGGGTATATTGAATGGAGAGGTTTCATATGTGTTTTTTGAAAATTTGAAAATTCTAACTTAACACATGTGGAATGTGTTGAGTGGAATTTCAAAGTTGTTATTTAAAAATTTTTGTCCCTTTTGGGGATCTTGACTAGATTCATGAGAATGGACTTGTTAATTTTGGGAAAGCAAATAGACTGCATCTTCATTTATCCCGACCTCATGAACAATGAAGGGTTTGAGATCTCCTTTGACATAGTACTCAATTCCACCTCTCATGAACTTCATGCACTGATGTAGAGAGGATGAAACTGTGTTGTTCTCATGTATCCACGATCTCCCAAGCAAAGCATTGAAAGATATATTAGAGTCTTTGATATGAAATTGGCTTCAGTCTTCCAGTCATCTATCTCCAGTGGAAACACTATGGAGCCTAAGGCCTTCTTGCCTTGTTCATTGAATCCTCTAAACATCATCCTCTCTTCTTAGAGTTTGGAGATGTCAATCCTTAATTAGGAAAGCATTCTTTAACTCATAATGTTGACTGATGTACCTTGGTAAACCAAAAGTCTTGATAACCTATATCTGCCAACGACCACTGTAATGTAAAGGGGGAGGTTGTGCTTGGTTGTTCCTAGAAGCAAGTCTTCAAAGACTGAATGTAACTCCTAAGAGGTCCTTTGAGCTATGTTCCTCTTCTTCATAGCCACCGAAGTTATATCTCTAGGTCAAGAAGAGCCTTGACTAGAGATTCCCTCATCTCTTTGGATAAGACAATGGCGTCATATATGTTTAACTTAGCTGGAAACTTTCTAAGATGTGCTAGGACATTGTCATCAACTCTGACTTGGTCCTCCACAAGCATATCCATAGGTGGAGCATCCATGAGGAGTTATCCGCTCACTAGAACCAATGACTTATTTACCCTTATCCCGAGGTGCCCTGCCACACCACGTAGTTGACTTGACTTCATGGAATGATGAACTTGTGGAAAGTTCTACCTTCTCATTAGATATACCTACAACTTCTCCTATGGGATCCTCAGAGTCAGTCAACTCCATGTCAATCTCAAGAGTGAACCCAATTGATTCAGAAAAGGAAAGTCTGATTCTGAATCAGAAGAGATTGGATCAGAATGACTAGAGCTATCTATATTATTTTCTAGACTTGGAGAGTTTTCAACAAGAATAAAATCTAGAGTATTAGAAGTGGACAATATGTAAGTGAAAGCTTTCTTCATTGATTTCTTTTAGGTGGAGGTACATGATAGAAATCTAATAAAGTAAGCAGGACAAGGGGTTTAATGCCCTTGTCCCCTGATACAATGCTCCTACTGGCATAAGAGGAGCTAGTGGAGGAAGAAGTACTAGCTGTAATTGTGGATGGAGTGCTGGACTCGGATGGTGGTTGCACTACTGAACTATCCTGGGCTAGTAAGGTGGACTGCTGTTGCTGCTACTATTGCTGGGCTATCTCAAGTTGTCTTTGGAAACTTATAAACCTTCCTTGGTGTTGGAGGTTTGATTTTCCTCAGGCACCTATAAAGAGAGTTTCTTGATTTTAAAAACTACTTTTTTAGTTGTTTGAGATAAGGCAATATCCCAACCTTCTTTTTCCTTAAGAGGATCATAGGTTTCCCCAAGAATTACCTTAATAGAACTGGAAGGTTTTTCTAATTAGTACTTTGGGATAACATAGTGCTACACTCAAGCCAGTCCTTTAAAGTAATACAATCCTCTAACCATGCGGTGGTAGGGGCAATAGTTAGGATCATTACTCTTGCCCAATTCCTCCGGCCTCTTGGGTTCTAGTAAATGAAAGTCAGGTTTCTTTAAGAGATTCTTAAGGATTTTCCTAACTACCTCCCTCTTAAATTAATATGGCTTATTCAATCTATTAGCAAGAGTATGTGGGTAATAGCTACCTGGCATGGGATAAGAATACTAATGTTGGGTAGTCTACTGATGTGGTGGGAATGACCATTATGGCCACTGTGGCCATTGATATGATGTCCAAGGTGGTTGCAGAGGAGGTGGCAAAGGGGGATACTAAGCTATGGGTCTTCTCGAACACCTTCTATAGCTTGGGTCAAGATGATTGGTCAGGAAAGGGTAACTATTTGGCTTCCTCTTACAAGCTAGCCTTGTTAATTACTTTCTCAAATGTCTAGATGATAAAGCCCTTAAGCATGAAGGTGACCGGGCCATGAATATTCTTGAAGAGAATCTTAATGGCATGTTGTTCGGACAGCTGTGGGTCACATTTCATGCTCAGGTTGTGCCACTTGAGAATATAATCAATAAGAGACTCATTGGGAACTTTTTTTTGATACAATGAGGTCACTTACATTCACTCTTTGATGAGCTCCAACAAACCTCTTGATGAAGAGGTGCTCCAACTCAGCAAAAGTCCCTACCTAACCGTTGGGCAGTTCAAAATGCCAATCAAATGCAACCCCTGCTAGGCTACTGACAAAAAGTCTGAACAAAAGTGTGTCACTGCCATCAACGTTGCAATAATCGGCTCTAAAATGTGCAATATGCTAACACAGGTTCCCACTGCCATCAAAGATCTTGACAGAAGGCAGCATAAAACCCTTGGGGTATTGAACTACATCAAATTCCTCTAGGTATGGTCTACCCTTTATAATAGATGAGCTCCCTTGGGTTTGCACCATCGCTTCCCTCACCTACTGCTCTACTAAGTTGTTCAATGTCCTTCTCAAGCATAGCGGTGCCATATGTAACCTTCCTATGCAAGCTACCACCGTCATCCTCTACGGGAGTGCACCTAGGATGCTCTAAAGTATGTATTAACTCTGGTCGATCAACTATCATAAGAGAAGGCTATGAAATTGGGGCTGAGCTCTGTAATGCTGAAACCACTGCCATCAACTCTTCAATCTTCTTCCCCATCTTGTCAATGTGATGATCCCTCTATTTGAGCTGGTGGAGGAGGTGATGAGTCGAGTGAGAAGTGGCACCTTCCTCTAGCACAACACCATCTTGGCTAAGGTGATTCAGCTATAAGGATCCTCGTGTATCAATCATGTGGACTCCGATTGTGTCATCCAACATGTCATCTTCATCAAGATCAAAGTGGACTCTATCCTCCTCCTGATCTGAATGATCACTCCGAGAATTTTTTTATCAAAGTAGTAATATGTTATCTATCGATCAATCTACTATGTCTGACTGTACTAGGATGAATACCCGCTGACTACTAGCCATAGGACTGTACTTCTCCACCTCTATGCAATGGACACTACCTACTATCAAGACTTCCTCACTGGGAGGATCAACTGTCATGAGGACTATGTCAATATCCACTCCCCTTTATCTGCAGTGGAGGTGGTGCGACGATCATGCTCTTGGGTCGCCACTTCTTCCTGACCACTGCTGAAGTAGAGGGTCGAGTAGGGGACCTCGATCTCACCTAAATAGGTGGAATGGATGGAGCAGGATCCTTAGGTCATGCCTGGATCACCAGTGGGGATGGTCTCTCCCCAAATGGGGACTTCTAAATCTTTGCAGGGTGGTAGATGTTGTAAGATGAATGAGTGATGATGGATGGCGAGAGGAGTGGTGTAATGGAAACATCGACTATCCCTCAATAGGAGATCTCCTCCTGGGAGAAAGAATAATGTTGTCTAAATGATTCCCCCTGCAGGCGATAAAAAAATCCATCGAGGAGGCTATCGACCGCCCACATACCTCGCCGCTCTCTTGCCTACCTAGGTAGATACTTGAGCCTCCACGGCTCTCTCTCTCTCTCTATGGATCTGACCCCTAACACACATAGGGATCATGGATCATAAGTCAAATAAGGTAATAAACTCTGAGCATCCATAAGCTCTGTCGACCTGGTGTAGAACAGTCCTAAGTCTGGCATAGGGCCTCTTATGCTCTCTAGCTGGGGTCTCATAGTATGCTGGTGGTGGAGGAGATGTAGCAATCCTCTGATAGTCTTCCTCTCCATTTGAGGTTGAGAGGGGGTGGAGCCTACTCAAAAGTGGAGAAGTCTCGCGAAGAGAACCCTCCTTAACTATATGGGAAGTAGCATCAAGCTCTTTGGCTGCTCTCTCATGATCCCGCTTAATCTTTTAATAATTATTGTGGCATTGGGTGAAGGTGAGAAAAGCAGAGCGGGAGCTGGAACCTACTTCAAAGGTGGGTGAGACTATCTCAAAGGCTAAGATAGCCTTTCCCTTTGGGATAACTAAAGAGGAGGTAGTAGCTCTCACTATAGCTATGGCAGGGGAAACTGAATGGTTAGGTATTGAAATAGTTGGTACTGACACTAACATTGAACAGGGCATGGGAACCACTGCAGCCTTCCTTTTCAATGAGGAAAACTCAGAATCATATAGGATATCTAAGTGGATGAGTGGCATCTATCCCACAACCTCTGTAACGGTTATGAGGGTTGTCCCCTCACAAGTAATCCAAACCCCCTCAAAGCCATGGCCAAATTAGATCAGGTGTGTGGCATTAGTCATGGTGAGATTGGCTATTTCAAAGGCCAGATCTACACTTGAAGGGAAAGAGAAGATAAACTTGTTATGAGCCATGATCACTGCACTGACTGGGGGCTAAAAAGACTAACTGTACTAGAATCACTACATTTGTTGAAACATAATTAAATCAGACCCTTGCCTTGATGTTTTCCTTCAATCATTGACTTCTATACTTAATTTAGAATTTTAACCCACACTTAACTGATTTAGGTATGCTAAGTGGGGTTCATTGAATTTTGGAGAGATTTTTTATATTTGGAGGAGAGACTTTGTCATATGAATTTAATTTAAACCCATACTCAATTAATTTAAGTAGGTTGGGTGGGGTTCAAATATTTGGAGAGGCCTTTGAAGATATTTTTATTGTGTGTCTTGTTTGAAAATTTTGATTTGGAAAATCTTTACTTAGAAAATTTAGGTATGCTAGAAAGGTTTTGATTATATGTTTAAAAATTTTGTGAAAACATCTTTGTTTGTGATGATTAGTTATGTGTGTGATATATGTTGATTTTATTTGAAAGTGGGCTTTACTTCACAAATTTGGTATATGTTAAGTAGAGGCCAAATGTGTCTGATATGTGTTTATTTGATTTGAAAATGAGGTTCTTACTTAACAAATTTGGTATATAGGAGCCAAATGTGATTTGATTTTTTTGAAAATGAGATTCTCACTTAACAAATTTGGTATGTTAAGTGGAAGCCAAATGTGATTGATTTATTTTGTTTTCAAAATGAGGTTCTTACTTAACAAATTTGGTATGTTTAAGTACAAAACCAAATGGGATTTAATTTGATTTTGAAAAATGAGTCTCTCACTTAACAAATTTGGTATGTTAAGTGGGAATCAAATGTGATTATGTGTTTTGAAAATGAGACTCTCGCTTAACAAATTTGGTATGTTAAGATGGGATTCAAATGTGTTATGATTTTTGAAAATGAGACTCTTAGTTAATAAATTTGGTATGTTAAGTAGGAGTTAAGTGTGATATGATTTGAAAATGAGATTCTCACTTAACAAATTTGGTATGTTAAGTGGGAATCAAGTGTGATTTGATATGTTTTTGTTTGCTTTTTAAAATGAGGTTCTTACTTAGAAAATTTGGTATGTTAAGTAGGAAACCAAATGTGTTTATGATTTGAAAATTGAGGCTTGGTATTTTAAGTAGGAGCCAAATGTATTATGATTTGAAAATGAGATTCTCACTTAACAAATTTGGTATGTTAAGTAAGAATCAAGTGTGATATGATTTGTGTTTATAAAATGAGACTCTCACTTAACAAATTTGGTATGTTAAGTGGGAGTCAAATGTGTTTGATTTGTTTTTGAAAAATGAGACTCACACTTAATAAATTTGGTATGTTAAGTGGAAGCCAAATATGATTGATTTTTTTTTATTTTTTTTTTTTGAAAAATGAGACTCACCCTTAGCAAATTTGGTATGTTAAGTGGAAGCCAAATGTGATTATGATTTTTATTTGTTTGCTTATGAAAATGAGACTCCCACATAACAAATTTGGTATGTTAAGTGGAAGCCAAATGTGATTTGATTTCTTTTTTAAAAATGAGACTCTCACTTAAAAAATTTGGTATGTTAAGTAGGAATCAAATGTGATTATGACTTGAAAATGAAACTCTTACTTAACAAATTTAGTATGTTAAGTAGGAATCAAGTGTGATTATGATTTGTGTTTTGAAAATGAGACTCTCACTTAACAAATTTGTTATGTTAAGTAGGAATCAAATATGTTATGATTTGTTTTTGAAAAATGAGACTCACACTTAACAAATTTGGTATGTTAAGTGGAAGACAAATGTGATTTGATTTGTTTTTTAAAGAAATGAGACTCACACTTAACAAATTTAGTATGTTAAGTGGGAGCCAAATGTGATTTGATTTGTGTTTTGAAAATGAGACTCTCACTTAACAAATTTGGTATGTTAAGTGGAAGCCAAATGTGATTTTATTTGTGTTTGTTTGGTTTTGAAAATGAGACTCCCACTTAACAAATTTGGTATGTTAAGTAGGAATCAAATGTGATATGATTTGAAAATGAGACTCTTACTTAACAAATTTGGTATGTTAAGTAGGAATCAAATGTGTTATGATTTTTGAAAATGAGACTCTTACTTAACAAATTTGGTATATTAAGTAGAGTTAGGTGTATTTATGATTTTTTTGAAAGAGGGGAAATCTATTTAACAAATTTGGGTATATTAAACAGAGTTAAATTTGTCTTGTGACTTTTGGAAATGGGACACTCATTTGACAAATTTGGGTATGTCAAATGGAGTCCAAAATATATCTTGCTTTTGAAAAGATGGAAACTTCAACTCTAGCATATGTGCAATTTGTTAAGTGAAGTTTCAATTTTATGTTATGATTTTATTTTAAAATATAACCTTCATTCAACAAATTTGAGCATGTTGAAAGGAGATAACTATTTTCAAAAAGAAGTGTTTGAAAAATGATTTTGATTTTTATTTTGAAAAGAACCTCCATGTAACAATCATGAAGATTGTTAGATGAGGTTTGGTTATATGAGTTTCGTGCTTTTTGAAAGTTTCTTATGAATTTTATGCAAGATCTTTTGTTATGTGAATTTTAAAAAAGTGCTTTTGGAAAGTGGCATTTTTGTAAAAGAGTTTCTTTTCTTAAATATAAGATGAACCTCGCCTCACCAAGCTAGTTATAAGAAGGTTCTAAATTTTTATCATCTCCTTTTACATGTTACTTTTATCTTTCACCTATTGGGAGACCTAGTAGGGGTTTCAAGACCTACAAGGAGTGAAATCCTAAAACCTAGAGGACGTTGGGTAGCTTTGCTTGAGAATGAAATAAGCTAAGTGTCAATGGAAGGAATATAGTCTTCATATGAAATACAAGTCCATTATCGATGCTTGGAGATAATAATTATCTACTAGAGATGGAGAGAGGAACCCATCCCTAGTGGAGTCACCAAAAATCAGGTGTTTGTTTGATTATGTGTATGCGAGAAACTATATAGATTTGAGGGTGTACCTATTGAGATGATAGGGTGTGACATCAAAGAATGGTGCACTATCTCGAAAGATAGAAATCACCACCCTACAATGGACCTGATCACCTAATAAGGACTCCTATGGCATACTATACTAGATTTTTTTCCTACTTCACATGGATGAATAAAGTAGAGTTTATTAAAATCGGGTTCTAAAGTTTCCTATGGGGGCAAGTCCCCATAGTTAATTACATCCTAAGGAAGGTGAGTTTCTTAAGAATACTCTTGATTAAAGTAGTCGATTATTATCTCCATAGATTTCAAAGATAGGACTATCAAAAAATTAGTTATGTTTGGAAAATCAATCGAGATAGATAAAAAAGGAGAGACTTATTATCAAAGCCAAAGGGAGATGAGTAGGGACTGCTTATGATACTAGAAAACTTAGTGAGCATTCCAATCTATTCTATGGTTGGGCTTCATATGTTTGAATTGAAATTTTATTAGAAGGCTAGGACTTATAATCCCATAACACAAGGTTGTAGAAATGCCTAAGAGGTGAGGATTTATGCTTGTAGCCTGAAAGAAATAGCAACCTCAGATTCTAAATCTAGGGAGCTTTAGCAAGGGCCAAAGCACATCCTAAATCTAAGTGAAGGTATATGTTTTACCTCCATAAGATAAGGTAAATCACCCAACTGCTTGACTTATAACCGCCTAGACTGGTAGCCAGCTAAGTCCTCCTATGCTTTAAAGTCATGTGGTCAAGTCATATATTTTGTAAGATTATTAGGTTTTCATTATTAGAAAGAAAACTAAGGTTCTTAAACCCACTCCTTAAGTGACTAGAGCATGAGTGGTATGAACAATGACTTAGTCTAATGCAAATATTTTTAATTTTTATTTGATTTAGGACTCTTCATTTTAATAAAGGCTATAGGATTTTTATATTCCTAAATGCACGTTGAAATGAGTTATGGGTCAAATCAAGAGAAAAGAGGGTGAAGCTCCATAGGGAGTTGCTCTCAGTCAAGAGGTTCACATGTGCAAGAAGAGGCCCTCATTTTACAAGAGTGATTCAAGATGATTTGCATGATATTAATCATACAACATCCAGCTAAAAGGCTGCTAAAATTCTTTAATTATCTTGATTTAATGCCTAAGCTTTATGGGAGATTATGAGTAATTTATAAATTTTAATTATGAGTTGTAGTTGGGGTAGAAAATTTATTTTTTTCCTAAGAGCCTAATCGGATCCAGGCCACCCATTAAATCACCATATATGAAGAAACTAGGAAAAGATATGTCATTTCTATTGTGCATTTGTAAACAAAACATCAAATAATTTATAAACCCAAAAAAATAATAATAGCACGTCTATTGTACAACCCAAAAGAGAAATGGTAGCCAAGCTCTACCCTTATACAACCCAGTATATAAAAAATAATTATAATTATAATTATAAATAAATAAATGCTAGGGGGGTCTTCTTATCTTCTTTCTTCATATTTCCTCCATTTTTTCATTTGGTTTTGCTTGCTCCAAAGGCATCATGGAGGCCTCCCAGGACAAAGCCTTCTAGCCTCCACCATTACTCTAGTCCTAATTCCTAATGCACAATTACATTAAAAATAGGAAAAGTAAATCTAACTACACTTGTAAAACAAGTGTTAGCTAAACACACCATACAACCCAAGTAGTTATATGTATGATTTGAACTTAGCACCCCGCACATGGGTAACCAACTCCACCTGTCCTAAATTGGATTATGCTTAGGGGCTTAAGCAACCTAAAAAGAGAGCATTTATATTTATTTTTAAAAGACCCCTTAAGCATAATCCCCTGTAGAAAGCATGATTAGGCTAATCACGGTCTACCATCCAGTCTACGAAACATACACCCTTACATTCAGTCTAAAATAATACATCACAAAATAAAACATACATCACACCATGCACCATCCTAACATAAGGCTAGAAGTGGTGACTTAATCTAATGTGTGTGTATTATAGCTTGTGTGGTACGTCCTAACTAGGCTTTAGAGTTAATATTTTCTAAGTGTGGAAAGATTAAACTTAAAGGGTGGTTTCACTTCAAGTGCTTTAATTGATTGGCAAGTTTTAATTTGTGTTATCTTTGGTTTTATGTGACCTACCTTAAGCCACTTTCTAAAGCATGTTAATTTAATTAGTTCTCTTTAGTGAATGGCTTCTTACACATTTTAAATTAATCCTAAGTTTAGGTTCACCTTAAATGTTTACATTCAACATGAAAGGCTTCTTAAGATTAATTTGAGTGAACTACTAACACATGACATACATCAATTTATTCCTTTCCATCACATGTAGTATGCATATGAATTAACTCTAAGTATGATTATACATACAACTTGTTTTAGCACTCAAATGATGAATGTAGGTGTGCATATTTGAAGTTTATATTTTATTTGATTGAATTATTTAATCATGTTAATTTAGAGCTTTATCCAAATTATTATACTAAAAAGACATAAGAATGAAATTAAATAGGTACTTGTCATTATTAAACTAGGGAAGTGAGGTAATTAAATGATCTCCTTGGGGCTAGCTAAAGCCTCATATTCCCAGGATGTCCAAACTATATATCCATTTTCATTCAAACACATGTAAATTTGTATGTAAGAACATAAGGAAAGAGACCCCAAATCATGTGGATAATTAATTTAATCATTTAGTCTATTATGAATGAATGTATTCTTAGTAGAAAAGAGGGAATTTCATCCTTTAGCCACACATACATACACATGTAAAGAGAAATAAGAGAGTACGAATCTTTGTTAAACCAGGGAAGTGAGGTAATAAAATGACCTGCTTGGGGCTAGTTAAAGCCTTATATTCCCGGGATGTCCAAACTATATACTTTGCAATCTCACTACACATGAATATGTAAGTAAGAGAAAGAAAATCATAGAAAAATTACATTTTTATTTTATTAGAACATTTATGTATATGAAACAGCATTTCATCCTAATTCTAATGTAGCAATACATGTAAATGAAATCAAGTAAGTACATGTCATTGTTAAACCAAGGGAAGTGAGGTAATCAAATGACCTCCTCGGGGTTAACTAAAGCCTCATATTCCCGGGATGTCTAGATTATATACTTATTAACATTCCAATACTTGTGAAACTGCATATAGATTAAAAAAAAAAAATAAAGCTCGATTTCACATACTTAAGCTATAAGCACATGCAAACCTATATGTAATCATAACAACTAACAATTCATATGTTATTACTCATTTATAAGCTTTTTGAGAATACATTTGTATATAATAGTGATAATAGCCACACATATACTAAAGTAAATCAACACATCAAAGCTTGAGATAAAGGAAATTCATTTAAGTTTAAACATTTTAAAAAACATGAATGCATGGAACCACATGACACACATCATTTAGTATGATTGGAAAGGAATAATAAGACATAAAATATATGCTTCATTCAATTAAACTAATTCATAAGGATAATCATATCAGATATAATCATTTAAAGTAAACCAAAGCTTCTTACTAAGTTATTTTTGGATGTTTAATTTAGTTTAGAGAAAAGAGGAGATTCAATCATTTTCTACTCCTAACCTATTTCCATATTGGTTAATCAATTTGGTTAAATGAAAATAAATTAAGTTGATTTTATTGATTAATTAGGTTGCAATATGAGTTAAGTCCATTAATTATCCCTTTCCTAAATCACCTAACATATTTACCCAAGTAATGGTGAGCCAACATGATATGCATATGTATTAGAAATTAAATTAATAATGATCCTAAGAAATGAAAGGGGCCTAATACAATTGGCTCATAATTAATGGTTAATTAAGCTAAGGGACTTAATTAAGTACTATTATAATTCTCCCACACATATGGGATATTATAATTTCCTTAGGATTATCTTTAAGTTATTGAACACCTAAGAGTCTACCCAAGAAACATAATTAGATCAGATCTGGAATGATTATAATTTCAATTTAATTAATTAAGTCAATTAATTAATGAATTAAACCATTAATTAGTCCCAAATTAATTAGTTTCAAGTCAAGTGAAATGAACTTAGGGAAAAGAATGAAAAAGAGGTCTCAATCTCATTCCCCATGCCCATTTATTATTCCACAACGTTTAGTAAGGTTAATTAATGGTTTCTTTCTTATTTAGAATATTAATTAATCATCTAATTAATTAAGAAAGTGATTAGGGCTAAGACATGCAATTTCTTTAATTAACCAAGCAATAAATCCCAAAAATATTATGAGAGGCAAAGTTCATCACAATAATTAACCTCAGAAAGTTTGGGATTAATTACTTTGGTAATAATGGAGTAATTAAGCTAAGTAAGTTTTCAATTAAACTTAAATTAAGCCTTAATTATAATTCAAAATTAATTAGAATTAATTTTAAATTAATGTCCTATCAAATACCTTTAAAATGAGTATTTAATTATATTTTTTAGATTTTACTATAATTTATTATAATTTTCTAAAGTTTCAACTCATTTAAATGATTTTCCATGATTTTTATAAAGTCCATTAACTTATTTTTGCTACTTGAACTTCAGAATGCAATATCTTCCAATCCAAAAAACCCTTTGACTTGAAATTTTTAAGGTGGGTGTATTTTAACTTCAGTTTCAATCTCTAAAAATTTTGAATCAATCTTATTTATATTTTTGGTTTAATTAATGAAATTTTATTTTCACTAAAACCTAAATTAAGCCGAAAATATTCAGTAAAATTTAGGTATTTAAGGTTTTTTGGGTTTCTCTCGAAAAGATGAATCTAACGAGCCCTTGTTTGCAAATTTTAGTTAACCATTTTATTTTCTATGAATTTTTGAAGTTTCAGGTAATTTAAATAATTTTTTAAAATTAGAAACCTAGAATTTTTTACTAAACTTAGTCAGCACTGCGCAGAGATGACATGCCAATGTGGTGCCACACAGCACTGTGGGATTGGCCGTGGTTCCGCATGGCCAAAATGAGTGAGAAAATGGATAGCGATGCATGGATCATTTCGGACCCTTCGATCACAGATCGAACGGTCCAAAATGTATCCGAAGATCTTTGGGTGAGATAGGCATATCTAACGCATTAATCTTAGCCGTCTGATTCCTAGGTGTGGTATCGGATGGCTATTGCTTTCCAACCAACAAAACTGATAGGATTTTATAATTTTTATGAAAATTAAACAAAATTTCATCCAAATGGGCTCAATTTGGCAACAATCTTCATTGGAAAACTTCCTGATTCATGTAAGGATGATATAAAATAAAAATTGCAAGATTTATCTAATAGAAATCCTTAAAATCATGCAAAAATCATCACAAATACGAGAACCTAAGACTGACTACAGTTTTGTTTTTGAAAATATATCACTCGAGATGATTTTTTGCGGCAGTGATGATCCGAGCATGCACCTAAGTGAAAAAGAAGTTGTGGAATGGGTTGGGGCACTTGCTTCACTCCAAAATGATGTGTCCACCAAATGTCATCGCTTCCTCACCATAATCTACTTGATTTTGATTGCTTTTGTTAAAAACTATGTGGGAATGGCTGCTGGTTGGTTTTATATCTCTAAGAGAGTGGAATGAGTGTGTAAGGAAGACTTTTTTCCTCTCTATTTTCTATGCTTTTGGAATGGCTAAAAATCCTCTCATTCCTTATGATTTTGGCTCTTAGTGGGTGCCATTGGCTTAAGGTGCTTGGGGTTCTCCTTAGGTGGCTTGATTTGAGTGGTCGAGGCATGGGAGGTGGCTGCCATGAAGAACTAATGGGTGTCCTAGCAAGGGGAGGTGGAAGTCCTTCATGCCAAGTGTTCCAATAAGAGAGGTGAGGTGAATTCACCTCCTCATGAGTCATGACTGCCCCAACCACCTCTTAGGTTAGGTTGGTCAGTGTCCATGGTGCCTATGTGGATCAATGGATGAGTGCCAAGGAAGAGAAATGACCATTTGGGCAAGTGTCTTTTCTCATGGGCTGCCCTTCAACAAAGGGCAAAGTGGACATTTGGTATTGCTTTGATTTGAGCAGATTTGAAATGAGTCAAAAGTGAGTTAGACCAAATTTCATGTCATTTGGGTTCATTTGGTTTAATTTGGGTCAATTTGGGTCAATTTGACCCATTTGGGCCAAATTAGGTCAAATCGGGTTAAGTTGACCAACTGGTCAAAATGGGTCAAACCAAGGGTTAGATCAAGTTCAAATAATCATTTGAAGTGTATTGGTGTCATTGGTTTGGTTCAATTTAGTTTAGATTTTATTTTGGCTCATTTGAGTTCATTTTGGTCAAATGGGCCAAGTTGATCAATTTGACTCAATTGACCACAATGGCTTGAACCATGGCTTGGTTTTGGTTTGGTTGATCATTTTGAATATATTGTAGGCTTTGGTTAAGTTCAATTTAGATTTGATTGGGTTTTAGGTTGATTTGACCCTTGAGGTCAAGTTGGGTTCAATGGGCTTTAGGTCTAGTGAGTCAATTAGGCTCAATTGAGGCTTTGGTCAAGTTCAATAGTCAATTTGGAATGAACTTGAACAATTGGTTGCAATCAATTTAGTTTAGGTTGTAATTTGGCTAGTTTGGGTTCATATGCATTAAAGGGTTGACTTGGTCAACATGATAGGTTGACTTGGTTTGACCCAATTCATGACAATTGATTAACCAAGGATGATCAATAATCATAACTTGAAGTTTGGATTGGCTTAATTCACTTTGATTTGGATCGAATTGGATTTTGGTTCAAATAGGCCAAATTGGCCACTTTGGGTCAAGTGAGCCAATTAGATTTAGTTAGCTTGATTTTAGGTTGAATTTGATTTAGTTGAGTTTATATATGGATTAAGGATTGATATATAAATCCAATTGCAATTGATTTCGATTCCAATGGGTGTTGGTTCATTGGAACATTTCAAGTCAAATGGGATAAGTTGGGTTTAATTCGAGTTGATTTTGATTTGGCTTAATGATTGTGGATTTCATTTATATTTTTATAGATAATTGAAGGAATGATTGATTCAAGATAAAATCAAATGATTTCGGAGAGGATTTGAGTGGGATTTGATTGAGTCTAAGGAATTGGCTCAAAGAGTTCAAATATGGGGTTTGACTTAATTTGAATCTGATTTTGGCAATTTAATTATATATTTGATTTATATTTGGAAAGATGATTGAATATATGATTGACTTATGAGAAAGTCAATTGAATTTAAATTAATTTGGAGGCAAATTTGGCCAAGCTCATGGAGATAGGCCAAAATGGCTTATGGAAGATTTTGATTTAGTTTGATTTAGTTTTGATGATTTGAGTGTAGATTTCATTTATATTTATGAAGATGATTGAAGATATGATTGATTCATGAAGAAATCAATCAAGTTGGATATATTGGATGGAAGTTGGCTAAGTCCATTCATAAAGCTTAAGGATTTGATCAAGGGCTTCAATCATTTGATTTGAGATTTGGATTTGTGGATTTGAGTTTAAAATTTAAGGCTATGTTTGAAATTTGGAGTTAGATTGAATTTAAGAAGGTGTCCATGGATTAGGTTTAGGCTATAGGGTAGATGGTTTCTCTAATCCTTGAGGCATGGCCTAATCTCATGGTTGAACCCTTCTAAGTCTCTAAGCTTAGGTTAGGTGTTTACCTAATTACTAGATGTGTCTTATTACTAAGGAAATCTTAGTGTCTAACGATTCCTATGTCTAAGATAAAGAGATTGAGAACTCACTCGACAAGTGAGGTCAACAGATGTGTTCAATGATAAATTTGAGGTTTATTGGTGGCTTTGATTGTAATTTATTTGGGCTTAATTAGGTTTTGGATAGGTCAAATGGGCTAACCTAGGTTGATCACATTCCTTTATTTCAATTGGCTTGATTGTAAATGTTGGAGTGATTTGAAATGATCCATTGAATAGTTAGAATGATTGAGAAAATCAAATTAGATCTAGTTTATTTGAATGGGTTTGAATTGAGTTATAGGATTATAATGTAGTTAACTTGGGTTAAGATCCAAGTTAATTTGGATTAGAGCTTAGATTAGAAAACCAAATTAAATTAAGACTGATTGAATAGATTAGGATTGGTTTAACTACATCTACGTGAGCTTAAACTTGGATGAGTGAATGGGCATGAGTTTTAGTTCAGGTCTTAGGATAGGTGAAACCTTTTTGTCCTATGGTAAACTTTAGGCTTAAGTTTATGCCCTATAAGTCTTTAGGCTTATATTTAATGTTTCCTTAACCACTAAGGAAATCCAAGTGTCTAGATCTTTTGGATTAATCCTCACTCCAAAAGTGAGGTCAACAGGGAGTTGAATTTGGATCAAGAGGAATGTCACTAATATCACTTTTAAACCAATGCTTTACTTATAACAGTTCATCCATGGGGAAGTTTCATCCATTGGATCAACTTCCTTCAATATCACTTTTGTCTATGCTCATAATGATGTTAAAGAGAGAATCCTCTTATGGAATGCCATCAGTGATCTCGCTTCTTCTATATCTTCCCCTTAGGCCATTATAAGGGACTTTAATTATGTTCTTAACAATAATGAAAAAGGAGGAGGGAATCCCATACCTCTCAATAAAACTTTAGATTTCAAGAGTTATGTTCAGGATTGTAAACTTATGGAGCTACCAAGCTCTAGTCTTTTCTTCACTTGGTCAAATTAGTTGACCAATAATCCAATCCACTCTAAGATAGATAAAGTGTTATGCAACCCAGAATGGCTAAGCTCTTTCACCTTCTCTTCCTACTATGTGTCAGGTCCCTTGTGTTCAGACCACTCCCCTATTATTACCTCACTCACAAAACATTCTTCTATTTCAAACAGATTCATGTTCAGAAACTATTGGACTACCTATGCCAACTTTATGGATATTGTCAATCATGCTTGGATGGTTTTTGTTCATGGGGAACTGATCTTTGTGCTTTCAAAAAAACTTAAGATCACTAGAGATGCCTTCAAGAGGTAATTTGGGATATTTCTTCTTTTAATCACCCAATTTTTGGCTTAAAAAAAGAACAAGAAAACATCCTCCAAATGCAAAAGATAGACCCAATGAACAAAGCATTGGTTTGTGAAGCCAAAGATATTTTTGATCGATATCATGAGTTGATTATAAATGAAAAGATGTGGGTGAGGAAAAGAGCCAAAACCCATTGGCTTATCAATTCTGACAATGATCTTAAGTATCTATATTTCTCCATTAAAGAGAGAAAGAATTCCAACCTCATTAGGAATCTTCACACTTCACAAGGATTAATTTTGGATCCTAACAATATAGCTGAAGAAATCTATAACTAATATTCCTCTCTCTTCAACTATGGATATTGGGATTCTCATGCTATACATGGAAATCCCATTGCAACACTCTTTTACTGAAAACAAATCTCCACGTCCATACGATTTTAGGTCCAAGTTTTTCTTATACAACTAGGACACAATTAATAAACAATTTCTCTTGGCAGCCTACAACTTCTTCAAATCTAAGAAGCTTCTCAACTTGTTCAAACATAATCTTATTACTCTGATTTCTAAAGTGAAATATTACGATAATCTTTCATATTACAGACCTATCTCTCTTTACAACACTTTTTGCAAAGTTCTTGTCAAATTTCTCTCCAATATATTTAAAATGGTGTATCCTACAATTATACATTCCACTCAATCAGTCTTCATTAAAAATAAGGACATTGGCAACAACATAGCACTTGCTCATGAGTTATGCAATGATTTCACTTCATCTGACCAATAGGAGAGATTCCAAGCCAAATTTGACCTGAAAAAGCATTTGACATGATAAACTAAAAGTCTCTGATACACAAACTTAAAAATAAAGGATTTCAACCTACCTTTACTATGGGTGTGCATCCGGATATTCCTTTTTCAATCATGCACAATAGGGAGATCAAAACATACTTCCAATCTTCCAACAGGTTACAATAGGGGTTTCCTCTCTTACCTTTTATTTTTACGATAACTATGGACACTTTTTCTTGCCTCATTGAAAGAGAGGTTAATATACATAGATATATCCCTTTTTTCTTAGAATGACTATAGAGTTTCTCACCTCTTGTTTGTGGATGACCTACTCGCTATGGGACAAGCTTCCATTCACATTATTGATGCCCTCAAGTTCTATCTGGACAAATTAGACTCATACATAGTACTTTCTATTAATAGTGATCAATCCCTATTCTATCCTTCTAAAGCTATCAAGAATGTTGATTCTTTTTGCAAGATTTTGAATGTGAAAGAGGTAACATTCCCCTTCAAATATTTAGGGATCCCTCTAGTCGTGGGTTCCCTTTCTGATAAAATTTTTTCTTGGCTTGTTGGGTGGAAATGTAAACACTTATCACATGGAAAAATATTTCAGCTACTTTGGTCCTCTATAAATAATTATCTTACATTATAATTTAGGTTAGTG
This sequence comes from Cymbidium sinense, assembly GCA_021442155.1. Lineage (NCBI taxonomy): Eukaryota > Viridiplantae > Streptophyta > Magnoliopsida > Asparagales > Orchidaceae > Cymbidium > Cymbidium sinense. The sequence continues at coordinate 168,060,108 of CM038218.1, read as the reverse complement.
TCTATTCCAAAGCATGTCATTAAAAAATTACCTCTTTAATGGCCAACTTATTTTTTTTTAGTGAGGAACTGAGGAAGCCACATACTCTATCTTAGTTTAAGGCCACTCTGCCAAGATGCAAGGGTGGTACTGGCCACACTTCAACATCTTCTTTAACCTTGATTTGTAAAGTCAAAACTTTATGGAAGGTCTTAAACAAATTCTTTCTTTTAGCTGACTAGTTTCTCAACAAATATGGGTTTATTTGGAGTAAATATCCTCTTCCCTCCTCTCCCCTTTGGAAAGAGCTCAAAATATATGCTTACAGATTTTAAGATAAGATAAAATTCAAGGTTAGAAATGGCTCTTCCTTCTCCCTGTATTTCGACCTCTGGTGTGAGAGTTATTCCCTTTACGATTTACTTGGGGCCTAATGTTTTATAATATTTGGTAAATGTTGACCTCACATTTGGGAGTGAGCTCTCACCTTTCTCATTACAGATCTAAGACTCTTATAGACACTAAGAGTTTCTTAGTCTCAAGACACTTCTAGTGATTAGGTGAACACTTAACCTAAGCATAGAGACTTAGAAGAGTTAGCCATAGGAATAGGTTATGACTTAAGGATTTAGGAAGACTTGCCTACCCTATATCCTTAAACCCATTCCTTGATTCCTTCTTACAAACAAAACCTCAAATTCAAATCCAAAATCATAAATCCAACCCCAAATCAAATGATTGGAACTAATGATTAAATTCAAATTCTAAATCCTTTCCTAAGCCCTTTGACTTTATCTTATGGACTTAGCCTTAACCAAATCCAAATCAACCCTAATTCAATTGATTTTCTCAAGATAATAAATCCAACCATAAATCAAATCCAACTCCAAATGATTGAAACCCATGATTGAATTCAAATTCTAAATCCTTTCCTAAGCCATATGAACCACCTTCATATGCTTAGCTAAAACCTCCTTCAAACCAAATCAAATTTTCTTGATTTCTTTATAAATCAATCATTATATCATTTATATTCATAAATATAAATGAAATCTAAATTTAAACTATTCAAATAAAATCAAATTAAATCAAACCAAATCAATTCCTTACTTAAGCCTTTTTGACCTACATCCCTCAATTTGGTAAAATATGCTTCCAAATCACTCCAAACCCAAGTGATTTTCTCTTGAATCATCTATATCTTCATTTATATTCACAAATATAAATGAAATATAAGTCCAAATGGTCAAAACCAAATCCAAATCAAATCAAATTCCCAATTTTAGTCTTTTTAGCCAAATTCTTGAAGTTGGCAAAATGATATCCAAATCAACTTAAAGCCCATGAATTTCTTCATGATTCAATCACTCCTTCAATCATTGTTCCAAATATAAACACAAACTACAATTATCAAACCAAACTCAAGTCAACCCAAGTTAAACATATGTTGACCCCTTTTGACATAAAAATTATCATATGAACCAAAATCCGTTTGACTCCAACCCACTTTCAATTGGATTTATATTTCCATCCTAAGTCCATATGTGAGTTCAATTAAACTTGAATCAAGCCATGATCAAGCCAATTGACCCATTTAGGTCCACTTCACCCAAAGTGATTGAAAAGACCTTTTTGAGCTAAGTTCTAATTCAACCTAAATTAGATTGAACTAAGCCCATCCAAATCACATATCATGATCAACAATCATCCTAAGTAAATCAGTTGCCTTGAATTTGGTCATACCCAGTCAACCTGGCCTTTTGACTAAGTCAACACTTAACCCAAATAAAACTCAAACTAGCTAAAATCCACCATATACCAAATTGATTGAAACCATTGAATCAAATCCACTCATAATCAATGATTGAACATTACCAAGCCATCAATTGAGTCAAACCAAGTCCAATTGGGTATTTGACCTAAGTTGACCCAAATTGGCCTACAAAGCCAAAATGAGTCAAATCATGATTTGATCCAAATTGATTGTAACCAATGGCTCAAGTTCATTCCAAACCACTTATTGAACTTATGCAAAGCCATGATTGAACCCAATTTGACCAATTGGTCAACTTGACCCAACCTAGCCCAAATTAACCTAAAGGGTCAAATTGGCCAAAATCCAAATTAAACCAAACCAAAGCCTACAATTACTTTCAATCAACCAATTGAAGTTGACTCAACACCTAACCCAACCCAATTTGGTCAACTTTGTCAAATTTGTCAACTTGACCAATTTGACCCTTTTGAATCCAAATGAGAAAATTCAAACCTAAGCCAAATTAATCAAAACCAATTGAACCAAAATATCCCAAATCATCATATGAACCTAACCAAAGTCTTGGTTTGTCCCAATTTGACCAATTGGTCAACCCAACCTAACCTAACCCAAATGAGCCTATTTTGACCATATGAAGCCAAATCACCCAAAACCACTTTTTGGAACCTTAGTGGTTGACCTAACCCAACCCAAACGAACCCTATGTCAGCCCCAAGCAAGCCAAATCCATGTGGTACCCATCCCAAGGGGATTAACCAATGGACACCCTCTCTTTGCTTCGGATTCTTGCCATAAGTGGCAAAGTCCACTTTGCCTCCCCCATGGTAGCCCTCCACTTGCCAAATGAGGCAAGCCTAAGCTTCCTAGCCAAACCTAAGCCATCCTAGCATCTGCCATGGACCAAGGGAAATAAGCCAAGCCATTCCCCTCATGGCCGAACCCAATGGATGTAAAGAAGATCAATCCCACACAATCTCCCATACTAAGCCTTGAGACTCCTGCCACCACTTCGCCCACTCATAGTGTGCCATGTGGAGCTGACGGTGACCCCTCCGATGACTTGACAGTGGCCAATCAGTGGATTTTGTGGGATCAATCCTATCCATCTATCATGTGCAATTGAGGGGTATACCATTTCAATTCGAGTGGGATTTGATACAAATTGCTTTGTGTGAATCCCTGAGGCAATTTCAAAATCCCTCAGAGCTTCCTAGACCATCCAAGGCCTTCCTCGATCGGCATTCCTCCTCCCCGAACAAAATCAAAAGAAGACACCACTCTTCCGAGAAATACTTCCCCTCCACTAAATCAAACTTCAATTCCATGCACCCACACCATCCTTGTATCATATGGACATGTGGGTAGGATGGCTCAACCTCCACCGGCAGAGACTAAGGCAGAGGTAGTTCTAGAGGTGGGAGACCCCCTAGTTTGCCTTCAGCCAATAGAGGTCATGTTCTAGTTCATAGGAGTACCCCTACTATTCACATAGACTTGGAATCCAGCTTGAAGAATGAGTCCAATGTGATTAGTATACCATCCAACCCCTCTTAGTGGGTTCCATTGGAGGTGACTTTTGATCCAGCCAGAGATGAAGACTAGGCCTCCAAGAAAAACAAAGTATTTTGATCTAGTTTATGTGAAACTATTAGGAAGTAGTTGGGAACCTTAGCTCTTACCTCACTTACATCTCAGAAAGTTGAAGGTTTAGTAGTTAAGGAAGTCCCTAAGTCTTCTAGTGATGGGAAGCATAAGAAGTTCTTTTTGGGTTCATCATCCTCTAGTATAGAGCTTGATGTAGGACTTGAGGAAGATACTGTTAAAGAATTAATGGAATAACATTTTAACTTTTACTCACTTTGTGTTCAAAATCTTATACATAAAGGTTTAGTTTCTCACACATGATCCAAGCACAGGTCAAAATATTTTGAAAAGCTATGGAACAATATAGGCAGGGAAGCACAATCAAGAGTAGGAGTAGGATTCGACACATTGGGTCCAGTCAATGATAAAGATTATTCTAGTTGTTACCAACCATTTGGAGTCTGATAGGTTCTTCTCACACATCCACAACTCTTATGAGAATGTGTATTTAGAAACTTCAGATGATCTAGATGATCTCCAAGTCAAAGACGTACCACTAGAATTTGAAGAAGAAATCCATTCAATAATCGACAACCTAAAAGAAATCAACCTCGGGATAGAAGAAAATCCTCGCCTGACATACATCAGTTCATTGATGATTGAAGAAGAAACTAATGACTTTGTTAAGCTATTTATTGAGTTTAAATATTACTTCGCATGGAGTTATAAAGAAATGTCTAGATTATCTCCTGACGTAGCAGTTCACAAGCTAGCAATAGACCATAATCTTACCCCTATTAAGCAAGCTTCTAGATGCATGCAATTAGAAATTGAACAACAGGTCAATTCTGAAGTTAGGAAATTGATTGATGATGGTTTCATCAGGGAAGAAAAATATCCTACCTGGTTAGCTAGTGGCATCCTAGTTAAGATGAAGAATGGCCAAATTTGCAATTACATCAATTTTAGGGACTTAAATAAGGCATGTCCTAAGGATGAGTTTTCTCTTCCAATACTAGAATTAATGGTGGACATTACCTCATCTCATGCAGTCTTCTCTTTCATGGATGTATCATAACCAAATAAGATGTCTCACGAAGATGAAAGAAACACTACTTTTTTTGAACCTCGATCGAATCTTCTATAGGGTCATGCCTTTCGACCTCAAAATGCTTTACATACCAGCAGCCATGACTCAGATCTTCAATGCACTCATCCATCATTAGGTTGAGTGCTATGTTGATGATCTAGTAGTCAAAAGATTAGAAAAGGAAGACCATCTCTTTGACTTGAGAGTAGTTTTTGAACGGTTAAGATAAGATAACCTCAAAATGAATCCCCTGAAGTGTGCCTTCGGAGTAGCTTCAGGGAAATTCCTTGGGTTTATTGTTTGACACCAGGGAATAGAAATAGATCTTGAAAAGATCAAAGCCATCTTAGAAATGCCACCTCCTAAGAGTTTAACTCAACTCAGATCCTTTCAAGGATGGCTAACGTATCTAAGATGCTTTATCTCAAACCTACTAGGGAGATGCAAGTTCTTGTCAGCACTTGTCAAAAATAATGCCAAGTTCAAATGGGATGAAGTGCCAGCACACTTTTGAAGGCATCAAAGAGTACTTAGTGAAGTCACCAGTTCTAACAGCCCCTATCCCGGGTAGGCCACTGATCCTTTAACTGCTGCATTGGATGAATCTCTTAGTGATCTGTTGGCCTAAGCCAACAACGAGGGAAAGGAAAGTGCTCTCTACTATCTCAGTCATCATCTGATTCTTACTGAAGCTAACTATCCATCTATTGAGAAAGATTACCTAGCATTGATCTTTACATCTCAAAGCTATGACACTACATGCTTTCACATAAGGTGAACTTAATCTTTCAAACTAATCCACTGCAGTACCTCATGACACGGCCAACACTATTTGGATGTTTGGCTCATTGGTCCATGATACTCTCATAGTTTGATATCACAGATTCTCTACTTAATGATGATCTCCCTGATGAACAAATCATGAACTTAGGGGAGGTCAAAAACCTTGATGGGAGATGTATTTTGATGATGCAGATTCTTTTCTTAAAGGTGAAGTACCATGATATATTATCCCAGGAAAGGCAAGGGTAGGAATAGTTCTTTTAACTCCAAACTACGATGTGATGAGATTCTCATACTATCTTTTTGACCCTTATACCAACAATGAAGCTGAGTATGAGGCTTTGATTGCTAGTCTGGAGTTAGCCATCACTATCAGTGTTAAGAGCATCAATATCTTTGGGGATTCTCAGTTGGTCATCGACCAGATTGTTGGGTCCTACTAGGTTCTCAAGCCCAAGCTTCATCATTACTACGAGTACAACATGAATCTATTGGCCCAAATTCCTGAAGTCACCATCTACAAGGTTCCCCGAGCAGAGAACGTAGTAGTAGATGCCTTGGCCAAACTTTCCAAAGAGTTGGCATGTCTGGAAGATGAGTCCATTTCAATAAGGGTCTAAAATAGACAAGTCTTATCCCTTATTGATTCTGAACTCATCGAGAGACTTTCTCTTGAAGGGGAGATTATCGTTGCCAAAATGGACAAGGAGCTGGATTGGAGGTAACTGTTCAGAGATTACTTGAACACTGTAAACTACCTCAAGAAAAGTCATAAGACCATCAGGTCATACAGAGAGCTCTCTCCTATGCTCTTGTTGATGGCACCTTATATCGACATCCTTTGACCAAATATGGTTACGCTGTTTAGACAAACATGAAGCCCATGGCATTGTAACTGAAGTACACTCAGGTCTATGTGGAGCTCATCGATCTAGTCCGAAGATGAATACAAAGATCAAAAGACTTGGATGTTACTGGCCTTCGATGATCACAGATTGAATGAAAGTAGCTAGGAGATGCCATCATTGTCAGGTGCACGGTGTGGTCCTCCACCAACCACCTAACATTCTACACCCTACATTGGCTTCATGGCCATTTGAGTGTTGGGGTACTGACATTGTAGGTCCGATCGATCCTCCTTCTTCCATGGGGCATCGATTCATCTTAGCTGCCACCGATTACTTTTCCAAGTGGGCAGAAGCCATCCCACTCAGAGAGTTCACAGATCACCATAGCTTTAGTTTTTTAGAAACCATATCATATATAGGTTCGGGGTGCCTTGACAAATTATATTTGATAATGGTACTGCATTCAAAAGCATGAAGATCAGCGGCTAGAATACGGTATAGATTTACCATCTACTATAGCTAATGGCTTAACAAAAGCATTCAAAAAAAACTCTCATCGATATCTTGAAGAAGACTCTTGATGATAATAAATGATGGAATGGTAGTTGGTTGAAGCCTTGTGGGCCTACGCACCACATAACTCCAACTCGGTCACCCCATTTTCTTTGTGTATGGGTCTATTCTTCCTTTAGAAGTTCAACTCCCATCACTAAGGATAACATTAGGTAATAAGATCACTACCGAGCATAATCCAAATTTGTGGTTAGAAGAGCTCGAAGGTTTAGAGGAGAGTCGCTTACGAACATGCCAAAATCTTATGTTGTACAAGGCCAAAATGATTCAAGCTCAAAACAAGCTGGTTCTCCCTAGGTCTTTCCAAGTAGGAGAACTTGTGTTAGTCCTAAGGAGACCAATTGTTGTCCGTCAAAAGATGTGAGGCAAGTTTGAACCCACTTGGGAAGGCCCCTATGTCATAGAGAAGGCCTACCAATGAGGATCTTATCATCTTATTGATTGTAAAGTAGAACACCCAATGCTTCCAATTAATGGGCTCTATCTAAAGAAATATTACCCATGGAAAAAAACTTGTTTGAAAATAATCATTAATAGAAAGAACAAAAATCAGATTCCATTCATCAAATCTTCTCTTCTTTCAAAGTGTTGTTTGCTTGTCTTGCGAATCCGTCGTGACGTGTCTAGGGTAGGTGTAAGATTCCCTCAACGGCATCCTATCCCTCTTTCACAACACAAACATAATATCTTGACAATATTTGAATAAGTATGAGAAAACTCGATAGGCATCCTATTTAGATTAGCATAACTAAGTTTAGTGTGAGAGAACCCGAGCAGCATCCTTTCTTAGTGGGAATTGTTGTTTCCACCTATGACATCATTTCATAATTCCCTAGCATGTCTAAGGTAGGTGTGAGAGAATTCAAGAGGCGTCCTATTCCCTTTAACATAAGCACAAAAATAAATGCATAACTTTTGTCTAGGGCTACTTTGATGTGGGAGCAAGTCCTTTGTGGCATTCACTCATTAGCTGCTTTAGGTCGAGTCTACATGCTACCTCGCTAATATGTCACCCTAGTGGTCTCTTATTTTGGAAGATGTGAGTCCCCGTGCTTTCTTCCTAACTTAATCATTGTAAACCAATGAATGTCTTGTTAGTATGGTAGGCTTCACTGCCCAGCTAGTAAGCTACCTCATGCTGACTTTATTTAAGAAGATGTGAGTCCCCATGCTTTCTTCTTGAACTAGCCATCATGTTCTAACTATCATGAGTATAATTGAGGCTCAGGATAAGTCCTCGAGAGGCTACTTTCCTCTTGACTACTTTTGAGCTGATATAAGTCCCCTAGTGGCATTCACTCAATAGTCGCCCTAAGTCGGATAACACCTATCGAGCCGAAGATAAACTATCCCAGCAGTTAGTTCCGCTATAGGAAGATGTGAGTCACCGAGCTTTCTTCTTAGGCTGATTGTTGCAAAATGATGGGCACCATAGGTTGGTTGATGTTCATTATGCTGACAGTGAGTACACCACTCTTGGCAGATATGAGTCCTTGAGCTTTCTCCTTGAGTTGGACACTGAATACCTATTGGATATATAACTAGTCATGTCATTTTCTCTAGGGTGTTGGATTAAGCCCTTACCGGCCCCATCCTTTGTGGGCACTCTATTTGGATCAAGTCCTTTGCAACCCCATTTAGACACTACGGGTTACTTTTGGATTGGATAGTTCCCCTTTCCTAGTAGCCACCCCTGTGGTTGGAGAATTTGTTCAACAGATGCATAGATTCTCCCTTGGTTCAATAAATCTGAGATAGGTCTAGGCTGATATAAGCTCCTTCTTAGTTTGATCCCTCACAAACTAACAAGGTCCACACTAAAATAATTAAAATAAATAAACAAAATTAATTTGCTTGTGGATTAGAATTTCAAGCCTCTAAAAGGCCCCTTCTCTCAAGCAGGCATCCTATCTTTAGGGCAGTGCCAGTAGAACTCCTTATAGGAATTGCCTGACTACCTGAGTTGAGATAAATCCCCGAGTCGGTACTCACTCCGTAGTGGCCCTTAGGTCAGGCTCAACCTATTTTGCCATAAGCAGGTTACCCTGAAAGTCATTCTGCTTTGAAAGATGTAAGACTATGATGCATTCTTTCTAGCATGATTATCACAAATCGGCAGGTAGCTCTAGGTCAGGCTCAATTTGTTGCCCAACGCAATCGATCACCCTAGTGGTCTTTTCTAGTGGAGAATGTGAGTCCCCAAGCTTTCTTCCCTTCAATTGATCATTACAAACTGAAAGGTGCTCCTTTGGTCAGATAGTTTTCCCCTCGGCCGGGAAGCTACTCCCTTTGGTTTAGTGGATTTGAGATAGGTCTAAGCTTCTATAAGCTCCTTCTCAGTATGGTCCATCGCAAACTAATGGAATCCACCAAAACAAAATTAAAAATGAAATTGATTTTGACTATCCTTGAGCTGATTTAAGTCCCCTAGTGGCATTTACACAATAGTCAGCCCTAGGTAGGGTTTGATTTGTTGCCCAAAGCAATTGATCACCCCAATGATTCCTTGTCTCAAGAAGATGTGAGCCCCCATCCTTTCTTCTTAAGACTTGACCATTGTGTACCAAAAGGCATTCCTCTTTATTGGATGGTCCTACCTTGTGGTTGGTAGACAACTCCCTTTGAATTGGTAAATCTGAGTTAGGTCTAGGCTTCCATGGCCCCTACTTAGTGCAGTTCATCGCAAACTTATGGGATCCATCATAATTAAAATAAACAAAACTAAAAATGAAATCAATCTTGACTATCTTTGAGTTGATCTAAGTCCCCCAATGGCATTCACTAAATAGTCAGCCCTAGGTTGGGTTCAATCTGTTACCTTGCCAATAGATTACCCTAGCAACTGGTCCTTACTTGGAGGATGTAAGTCTACTACGCTTTCTTCCTAGTACAGCTACTGCATCGAAAGGCATCCCTTTGGTTGGCTAGTCCTACTATGTGTTTAGTAGACTACCCCTTTGGATTGGTAAATCTGAGTTAGGTCTTAGCCTCCATGGTTCCTACTTAGTGCAATCCATTATAAACCAATAGGGTTCATCTAAAAAATCTAAACCTAAGTAAATTAAAATAAATTCAAACCTCTCCCTAGTGGAGATCTCTCCTTAGTGAGAATCAAATCAAGCCTCTCATCCCCTCATGGATAACATGAACCTGCTTCCCTAGTGGGAGGTTCACACTCATCCCTTAGAGGATTCTTCCCTCTCTTATGTCTTGGACATAAGTAGAGCCACATTGCACTAACTTTTGGATTCTATATCTTCTTTGAGTTATGGATAGATTGTTTCTATTAGTGCTTGTGATCTTTCGGTGTTGTTGATCATTTGGCCAACACCACATGCGTTCCTTGTCGTCACACCACACCTAAGCCCCTTTGTTGACCTCATTTTAGAATGAGCTCTCAACCCCTCCATATTAGACATAGGACTCCTCTTAGACTTTAAGAGATCCTTAATCTTAATACACATCTAGTGATTAGGTGGACACTCAAACCTAGCCCTAGAAGACTTAGAAGAGTTAGCCATAAGAATTGATCATGTCTTAGTGCTGTTAGGAAAGTTTCTTACCCTTAGCTTAAACCATTCCTCACTTTTCTTCTTTCAAGTAAAACCCCAAATCAATCTTGATTTATTTTCTCTAAACTCAAATCAATTCAATTCCATGATTGAAATCCATAATTCAATTCCATGATCAAAATCCATCAAAAAATTCCTAAGTCCAAATTTTTCCTAAGTCCTTAATCTTCCCTTAAGGACTTAACCAAAATCATGACCAAAACCTATTCAAACCTTTGATATTTTCCCATAACTCATTTATATTCTCATTTATATTCACATATATAGATGAAATATAAAACAAACCCATCAAACTAAACTCAAAATTCAAAATCAATACATGAAATTTTTCTTAAATCCTTTAAATTCCCTTTAATGGATTTAACCTAAATCTTGATCAAACCTATTCAAACCCTTGGGATTTTCTAAAAACTTATTTATATTCTCATTCATATTCACATATATAAATGAAATATAAATATAAATAAATTAAATCTAATTTAAAATTTTAAATTCCAATTTAAAATTCCCTTAAATCCTTTAAATTCCCTTTATTGGATTTAACCTAAATCGTGATCAAATTACTTCAAACTCATGGGATTTTCTCAAAATCTATTTATATTCTCATTTATATTCACATATATAACTGAAATATAAATATAAACCAATCAAATCCAATTCAAAAATTAAATTCCAATTTAAAATTCCTTTAAATCCTTTAAATTCCCTTTAATGGATTTAACCAAGATTTTGATCAAACCATCTCAAAATCATTGAATTTTCTCAAAATCATTGAATTTTCTCAAAATTCATTTATATCCTCATATATAAATGAAATGTGAATATAAATCAATCCAATCCAATTCAAAAATTAAATTTCAATTTAAAATTTTCCTTAAATCCTTTAAATTCCCTTTAATGGATTTAACCTAAATCATGATTAAACCACTTCAAATTATTGAAATTTTCCCATGATCAATTTATATTCTCATTTATATTCACATATATATAAATGAAATATAAATTCAAACAATCAAAACCAATTTCAAAAATCAAATTCAAATCAACTCAAAATCCAATCTAAGCCTTTCAAGTCAAAATCTTGAACTTAGCCAAATCAATTTCAAATCAAGCCAAATCCTTGATTTTCTCTCATGGTTCAATCAACCCTATAATCATGAGCTCATATATAAATCCAAACTTCAATCACTCAATCAAAACCCTAGTCCAAAATCAAACCCAAAATCCTTTCATATTCTTCCTTTGAATATAAAATTTTCAAATGGATCAAAACCCATTTGACTTCAAACCACTTATAAATGGATTTATATTTCAATCATAAGTCCATACACAAGATCAATCAACTTCAAATCCAGCTTTGACCAAGCCATTTGACCCACTTAGGCTCACTTGACCCAAAGTTACCTAAAGTACCCTTATGAGCCAAATTTTGATCCTAACCAAATTGGATATAACCAAACTCACATTTGCCTCTCATCATGATCAACAATCATCATGGGATGATCAATCAATCAAATTGGGTCAAACCAAGTCAAACCTAAGGGTTGACCAAGTCAACACTTAACCTAAAATGAAACCTTACATAGCCAAATTCCACCATAGGACCAATTTATTGAAACCATTGATTTAAGTCCACTCATGACTTATGTTTGAACTTGACCAAGCCAACATTTGAACCTAACCTAGCCCAATTGGTCAACTTGACCCAAGTTGACCCATTTTGACCTAAAAGGTCAAAATATGTCAAAACTTAATCTAGGCCAAAGTGATTGAAACCAATGGGCCAAGTCCATTCCAAATCACTTGTGGAACTTGACCAAAGCCTCAATTGTCCAACTAGACCCAACTAGCCCAATTGACCTCAGACCCAACATGACCTAAAGGGGCATGTTGAGCCAAAATTGAACTTAACCCAAATTGATTGGAAACAAAGATACCAATCCACTCCATATGACTAACCTAACCTAAACCTACCCTTGTCCTACCTTAAATAGGTCAAATGGATCAAATAGGTCAACTTGACCCATTTGACCTAAATGAAGTCATATGAGCCAAATCCAAAACTATACCAAATTGAATCAAACCAAAGCCATCAAAACATTTCAAATGGTCATATGAACTTGACCCAACCTTGGTTTGACCCAATTTGACCAATTGGTCAACTTGACCCAAGTTGACCAATTTTGACCTAAATGGGTCAACATGAGCCAAACCCTATCAAATGGATTCAAAATCCAATGAAACTTAGCCAAACCTAGTTTCTCCACATACACAACATATCCAAAGTAGAAAAATAGTAAAATGACCATCTTACCCCTAGACCATTGAACAAATTTTGGCCTAACCCATGGGTAATTTGGTCAAACCCTCTTCACATTCACTTGAGGCTCTCCTAATAGCTCAAGGGGACTTAGTGATGAGTGGTGCACCAAACCCAATGGGTTTCATTTTGAGACCAAACCCACCATGGGTCAAAATTGAAATTTCAAACTCCCTCTCAAGCTCAAATTCAAGCACATGGAGGCAATCCTCTTGGATCAAATCGACCATGTGCACACCCCTAACTGATCAAACAATCCTCAGCCTATGATCAATTGGATCAAAATGGCATGTCCATTGTCGGCCGTCCAATCCTTCAAGGGGGAGATATACTCCCCCTAATTCACTTCTATTTTAATTCACTCAAGGTCCATCAAAGGATTGGAAGCCAAAGGAGCCATTGGAGATTGATCCTAAGCCTCCTAGAGCTCTTCCCATTTTCCTTTTATCGGCTTTTGAATAGTTAAAAATAGGAGAGGTAGAGTGAATTGCCAACTTCTTCCACACTTCATTTCCTTCTAATTGCTCTTGCACACTTCATCTAGCTACTAAGTCGAGTGCACCTAAGCTTTTATTGGAGTTTCCAAAGCAAGAAAGAGTCCAATTGAATCAAAGCCAAGCTCAAGCAAGGAGGAGTTGGTTCATGCATTGATCTACTCAACCTCAAGTGCTCATACCCTCAGCAAGGCTTTGTCTCAACCAGATGAAGCTTCTCCAAGGGAATCGAGCGCGGGTGATCACCTCCGGTGAGGTATGGGATTTTTCGACCATTAAACTCAATGTGGGGTGGAGCTTTGTGAAAGAAATTTTCACCCCATCGATTGTTGATCGTTGGATTTGTTGCTCTCTATCTTTAGATGGTGTGGGTTGAATTTGGTTTGATTCCATGCTAGATCGAGCTTGGATCTTCCCCTTGATTATGGATGGTCTTTGTTGATCAAGGGGAAGAACTTGGATGATCTCAACTATCCATCCGCACATTATAGTTGGGCGACTAAGATTATTCAGCATGTTTAGGTATCCATTTATCCGATTTAAAATGCGTGGAGATCCTTAGTCGTCCGATCTTTAATCAGACAATAGAGGATTAAAATGCGTGCACCACCGTCGCCACCCATGAGGTGACAACTTAAGTGACCCCCTCGAAGTGCAATGTGTGTAAAGCGCGCTGACCTCCATCGCCACGTGTCATGCCGTGAGCTAGGGATTAATTAGGATTGGTTAAAAATGCTTAATTAAATTTTATTTAATCTAAGTATCTTCTAAAATGCATAACTCTTCCTAGAAAATTCAGAAAAATATGAATTAAAATCTTATGATAGAAAATTAAACCTAAAATATTTTAAAATTAATTTGGATGAGTTTTGAATTATGCTCTTCTCTAAATTTATGTTTTATTAAAAAGTGTATTTTGTTAATTACTTTTTAATTAGGCCATTGATTAATCCCAAATTTCTAGGATACATTTTAGGGGATGATTTCTATCTTCCTTATTTTTTTTAGGATTTATTAAAAGTTTGATTAGAGTAATTGCATATGGTTTTTTTAATTACTCTTCTTATGTAATTAAGCATAATTAGGGTATGATTAGTGATTTTAACCTATGATTAGGGTTGATTAAGGTCAGATCCAGTGAGTACAAGATTTATGGAATATTTTTGGGTATTTCTCCTAAGCTATTCCCTAAACCCCCTTTTCTCTCCTTAATCTCCTCTTAATTAAGGATTAATTCATTAATTATCCCTTTAATCAATTTCTAAAAATTTTAAAAAGTTTCAGAACTTAATTAATCTACTTTGGGTAGATGCTTAGGTGTTTAATAGCCTAAGTTCAATTAAAGAAATCAAATCCCCATTCATAAGTGTGAAAGGGTGTTTTGAAATTACTTAAGCTAAACCCCTTAGCTTAATTACCTTTTAATTATGAGCCAAATTACATTAGGCCTTTTCATTATTAGGTACATTACAAATTTGAAATCCTTGTGGGTTTTATGACATCTCATTGGCTCATAATTATTTAGTTAATTCTTCTAAGGTGGTGTAGGTAAGGCTTAATTAAGCTACTTAATTCATACCTTAACCTAATCAATGCATAAAAATGGATCTAATTATCTAAAAATTAAACAAAAATATCAAACACATGTGGGTAGAATGGGTTAGAAATATCAAACTCATCTCACCTTTTCAAAATTAAATTAAACTTCAAACTAAACAAAAATCACTTTGAAATTCATTTTAATTTATTCTAAATTTTCTTAATTTATAAGAATGTCTTTATGATTTAAGTGAAGTGAGTTTTTTTACATGCTTTCATTGCTTTGGATCATTCCCCAACATCTTAAGTTGTATGCCATGTGATTTCATGCATTCATAGTTTTTGAAATTTAAATTTTAAAATGAAATTATTTACTTTAGGTCAAATTCGTATGTGTTGGCTAAAGTCAAAATATGAGTGGATATTATCACTACTAAATCCAAATTATTTTCAAATACATAAATCAAATACCAAATCTGAAAGTGTGCTACTTATACTTTAACTATAAGCTTGCATGTGATTGATTATAAAGGTATGCTTAGCATAGGTTTCCTTTCTTTCTTATGTTAGTGTAGCTTTGAATATGAGTTGGTAAGATGTAGGGTTCATTTTAAAAGAACCCAACACTTACTTAATTCTATACCATATTCATCCTTATGCTATCACCTATTGTGGGTTGCATATAGACATACATAAGCAAAATGAAAATGAATCCATTGAACATGTATAGATATGCTTAGGGTCCATCCATATGCATGATATATATGTCAAGAAAGAAATGCTTAGGGTCCATCAATATGCATGATATATATGTTGGGAAAGAAATGAAGTAATGTGTGTTATGTGAATTTTGATTCATTTTATTTAATCTTAAAATGCTTTTCTTTTTGAATAGGTTTGTTTAGAGTTTATCTAAACTTAGGATTGATTAAAAAATTTAATCAAAACATTCACCTAAATGAAACTAAAATGTGAATCTACTTTAGAAATTACTTAGGTTAGGAAAGGAAAGAGAAGCTTTCTTCTCTTTCCCTCTCTTCATAACTTAGTAATTAATTATAGGATCCACTTGAACAATATCAAAACATGAAATAAAATCAACCCAAAATACTTAAACAAACCCCTCCTCTAAGTTCTACATGTTCTTCATAGTTAGAAAGTTTTAACCTAAAACCATAGCTAAGCATACCACACAAGCCGTCAAAGCACACACATTAGCCTAAGTAACTACTTCTACCTTTAGGTTAGGTAGGTGCATGGTTTGATGTTTGTTTTGTTTTGTGATGTATGTTTTAGATTGGATGCTAAGGTTTATGCTCGTAGAATGAATGGTAGGACATTCTTCGCCTAACTATTCTTTTTTGTAGGGGATTGTGCTTAAGGGGCGCTATCATAAATAAAAATATAAATGATTTTGCTTGTAAGTGCTTTATACCCCAAAGCATAATCTATAGGCCATGTGGATTTAGTCACCCATGTGTGGGTTGATAAGTCCAATAGACATGCTTGGAATTTGTGTGGTGTGTTTTAGCTAATCTTTATTTTGCAAGTGTTAGTTAGATTTCCACTTCTCCCTTTTCATGTAAAAATTAGTATAATTAGGATTTTGAAATGATTTTTTCAGGATTAGGATGAGCATTGGTCATAAGATCCTATCTTATGCACCATGTGAAGCCTTGTATCATCCACCTTCCAACCATCCAAAAGAAGGAACCAAAGAAGAAAGAAGAAAGAAAGAAGAAGCATGAAGAATAAAGCTTGAAGACCCCCATAATAATGAATTCCTTTCTTAATTAAAATTTAATTCATTTGTAATCTGGGTTGTATAAGGGTAGAGCTCGGCTACCCATATTTGATAATTTTGAGTTTGTGCGGTGGTGCCCGACCACAAACGGTCTTTATTCTTTTTGTGATTAGCTTTATAAATTAATTAATGATTTGTTTAGCTTTTGCATTAAGTGGCATAATTTTCCTAATTTCTTCCTTTCTTTATGTATGGCCTGGATGTGGATTAAGCTCTTTAGAGAAAAGTAAATCTTTTACCTAACTTAACAACTCAAACTAAAATTAAACAATTCATAAACTTACCTAAATCTTAACTTTAAAATCAAGATAAAAGAATTAGCAACCCCTTAGTTGGATGAGCATTTCTTTTGTAATATCATGCACAAATGTATCTTATTTCACTCTTGATTGGAGGGCTTCCACCATCGCCAGAGAAACTTGGCTTGACCTTTGAGAGCCATGGTGGAAACTCTCCTCCTCCCTTATCATTGATTTTGGCCAATAATTCTATTTCTCATGCATTTCATATGAATCCTATTAGCCTGAGTCAAAAATAACTATCCAAAATGAAAATAAAATGAAATTTGAATTGCATTAGATTTAGGTCATTTGAAGCATGTTCCTTTACATGATCTACTCTCTTTAGGGAGTGATTTTAAGGACTTAGTCTCTTTCTAAATTAATAACAGCCTAGATATCTTGCATAAGCATAAAGACTTGCCTTCATATATTTAAAACATAGGAGGAGTTAGTTGGCAGCCACCCCTAGGTAATTGTAAGTCCAAGCTGTTGGGTGGTTTGTCCTCTCTTGTGGAGGCAAACCAAATACTCATTTTTTGCCTTAGATTTAGGTTACGCTTTTGGCCCTCACCGAAGCTCCTTATATTTAGGTTCTAAGATTGCTTCTCCCTTTTGTGGACTATAAGCTTAATTCCTCACCTCTTAGGCATTTTCTTAATCTTGTGTTAAGGAATCTTATGTCCTAAATTTATAATAAAAAATACAACTAAAACAAACTAAATCAATTTCTAAAATATACAACCCAACTATAGGATAGTTTGAGATGCTCGCTAAGGTTTTCTAGCATCGTGGGTATCTCCTACTTTTCTTCCATTTTGGCTTCGATAATAACTCCCTCTTTTGTTCAATCTTGTTTGATCTTCAAACATAAACCAATTGATTGATAGTCCTTTCATATTAAAATCTTCAAAAATGATGATCATTTACCTTAATCGAGAGTTTTCCTAAGGGATCCCATCCCTTAGGATGTAATTAACTATGGGGGCTTTCCCCTGTAGGGAACTTAATGAAGTCAGTTTAAAATAAACCCTACTCTGCTTCTCCATATAGAGTAGGAAAAGAATCTCTGGTACATATGCAGACCCATCATCCTTATGAGCCCTTATTGAGGTGATTAGGTCCATTAAATAGTAGTGACTTCTGTCTTTCGAGATAGTACACTATTTTTTTGTTGGTGTACTCGATCACCTGAATAAGTATATCTACGGATCTGCATGGCATCCTAAAAGATGAATTTTTATAGTGTCTTGCCTTTTCTTTCTCCCCACAAATTTGAAGGCGACTCCCTATAGAAATTTTTCACCACATGGACCAAAATGGGTTAATTGGTTTGATCATGGCTTGATTCAAGTTTAGTTGTGTTGACAAATGGGTTTGAGATGGAAATATAAATCCAATTACTAATGGTTTGAAGCCATGTGGATTTTGGTTCATATGACAGTTTCAAATCAAAAGGGCTAGTTTGGGTTTGACTTGTGTTAGATTAATTTTGGCTTGGTGGTTGTATTTTATATTTATATTTGGGTAATTAATTGAAGGAATGGTTGACTCATGAAGAAATCCATGTGTTTTTAGTTTATTTGGATAGGATTTGACAAAGTCCAAGAAATTGGCTAAAAGGGTTTGAATTGGATTTTTGATTTGATTTTGGTTTGGTTTTAGCTATTTGGATTTATATTTCATTTATATTTAGGAACATAAATTAAGATACAAATGATTCATGAGAAAATCACTTGAGCTTGGAGTGATTCGAAAGCAAATTTGACAAAACCTAAGGATGTAGGTCAAAAGAGCTTAAGTAGGGAATTGATTTAGTTGGATTTATTTTTGGTCATTGGAGGGTAGGTTTCATTTATATTGGTGAATATAAATGAAGGATTAATTGATTTATAAGAAAATAAATCAAGTTTGATTTATTTTAAAGGGTGTTTTGGCTAAGCATATGAAGGTGGTTCATATGGCTTAAGAAGGGATTTTAGAATTTGATTTTAATTATGGGTTTCAATCAGTTGGAGTTTGGAATTGATTTGGGATTTGATTTAAGATATGGATTTATATTTAGGAAAATTAATTGAATTGGGGTTGATTTGGATTTGGTTAGGGCAAATTCCATAAGACAAAAATCAAAGGGTTTATGAAGGGCTTTGGAATTTGAGTTTGAATTTGGAATTGGTTTATGATTTGGATTTCAATTTGAGGTTTGGTTTGAGGAAGGAAGCATGGATTGGGTTTGAGAAGGTGCATATGGATTGGGTTTAGGCTATAGGGTAGGTGATTTGGCTAAGTCGCTAAGGCAAGGCCTAATTCTATGATTAACTCTTCTAAGTCTCTAGCCTTAGGTTAAGTGTTCACCTAATCACTAGAAATATCTTATGACTAAAAAGCTCTTAGTGTCTATAAGAGTCCTAGATCTATGATGAGGAATTTGAAAACTCACTCCAAAAGTGAGGTCAACAAAATGACCCCCAATAGGTATGGTGTAACTAACAAGGCACAAGTATTGAATGTGATGATCAACAACGTCCAAAAGATTGCAAGCACTAACATAAATGATCTAGCCCTAAACTTGAGATGTTGATGGAATCAAGATCTTAGTACAATGCAACTGAACTTATACCAAGGACATAAGAGAAGAAGAAAGGATCTACTGAGGGATCAAGTATGTGAACCTTCCACTAGGGAAGCAGGTTCAGATTATCCATCGAGAGGATAAGGGTTTGAGTTGGTTTGATATGATTTGGGGAGAAAAGATCCACTGGGGATGAGTGCATGAACCTTCCACTGGGGAGAGGATATGATTACGCATCATTGGGGAGAAATTTAATTTGATTTTGAGGGCACATATGCTAAAGATATGAACTCGGATCTGCTGAGGATAAGGTCGATTTAATTTATGGCTTTCTTTGATTTATTTGGGGAAGTATCCACTAGGGATAAGAGGGATGGGTTTAATTCAAACTCCACTGGGGAAGGATGGTGGATTTAATAAAATGGACCATGTCGGTGTGTGATGGATCCACTAAGAAGGGGCTATATCAACCTTGTCCTATCTCAGATTTATAAATCCAAACGGATAGTCAACTGGCCATCAGGTAGGACTATCCAACCTAAGGGTTGCATTTCAATGTGCAATGGTCAAGTCAGGAAGAAATCTTATAGACTTACATCCTCCTAAATAAGGAATCACTGGGGTGAATGGTTGATAGCACAATAACTGTGGACTCATATCAACTCAAAAATAGTCAAAATTAATTTTATTTTATATGGACCATGTCAGTGTGCGATGGATCCACTAAGAAGGGACTAATATCAGCCTAGCCCTATCTTAGATTTATAATTCCAAAGAGATACTCTACCGGCCGTGGGATAGAGGTAACCAACCTAAGGGTTCCTCTCAGTGTGTAATGGTCAAGTCAGGAAGAAAGCTTATTGACTTATATCTTTCTAAACAAGGAACCACTGTGACGATCAGTTGATAGCACAACAAATCATACCCAACCTAAGGCTATTCGTCAGTTTGTAATGATCATGCTGGAGAGAATGCATGATAGAATTATATCTCCCAAAGCAAGAATGACTGCTGGGGTGACCTGTTGGTGGCACAATAAGTCAAACCTGACCTAAGGGAAACTACTGAGAGAGTGTCGATCCTGGGACTTATCTCAACTTAAAAGTAGTCAGGCCATTCCTATAAGGAGTTTTGCTAACACTACCCTAAAGATATGATGTCTTCTTGCGAAAGGTATTGCTGGGGGTTTTCCTCCTAATCCTCAAGTGAAGATATATATTTTATTTTGTTTATATCATTGGACCTGTTGGTGTGTGAGGGACCACACTGACAAGGAGCTTATATCAGCCTAGTCTTATCTCAGACTTACTGGACCAAGGGAGAATCTGCATATCCGCAAGACAAATTCTCCAACCATAGGAGTGGCTACTAGCAAAGGGAACAATCCAATCCAAAAGTAACTTGGGTAGTGTCTAAATGGGGTCACTAAGGTTATGATCCAAATAGAGTGCCCATAGGGGAGGTGTCACTAGGGGCTTTATCCAAGATCCTGTAAAAGAAAGCCTATAGGTATACAGTGACCACCTCTGGGAGAAAGCATAGTAGTCTTATATCAGCCAAGAGTGTTGTATCAACTGGGTGGGTCACTGTCAGCATAATGAATATCAACCAACCTAAAATGTCTGTCGGTGTGTGAAAAT
The DNA here is from genome assembly GCA_021442155.1 of Cymbidium sinense. Taxonomy (NCBI): domain Eukaryota; kingdom Viridiplantae; phylum Streptophyta; class Magnoliopsida; order Asparagales; family Orchidaceae; genus Cymbidium; species Cymbidium sinense. Next base: position 168,039,255 of record CM038218.1, on the reverse strand, counting down.
TAGTCTATAGAGAAGGCGTGTAGACTTACATCTCCCTAAAGTAGAACTGATCACCAGGATAGTCTATCGTCAGTTCAATAGGTACTATCCGACCTAAGGCTGCCCATCAATGTGTAATGACTATACTTAAGAAGAAAGCATAGTAGATTTACATCTTCCAAAGTAGGGATAAACATCTGGGGTGACATGTGGATGGTGCAATAGATCAACCTGACCTAAGGGCAACTACTAAATAGGGAGTCACAAAGAAGTACTAGACTTAGACTTAAAGTAGTCAGGAGGAAAGGAGCTGTTGGGGGACTTACCCTAATTCTATACTCGACCAAGTCAGTTCATGATGGATAGTTTAAGAAGAAAGCACAGTAGACTTACATCCTCTTAAACGAAGCCAACATGAGGGTAGCTTACCGACTGTGTAGTAAGGCCTACCATGCTAATAAGGTGATCATTGGAGTGCAATGATCAAATCACATCGTTGTCCAAAGTTAGGAGAACTATTCCTACCCCTACCTTTCCTGGAAGGGTAGATCATGGTTCTTCTCATTTTTGAAAGGAAGCTACACCATCAAAATACATTTTCCAGTAATGAATGCTAGTGTCCCCTAAATTCATGATTTGTTTATCAGGGAGGTCATCACTAAGTGGAGAATCAGTAGGAAGTGGGTGTGATGTTAAGAAATCCACTAGTGCTTATCCTTTCAATGCACGGAGTGGTACAAAAGTGATGTCAAACTATGACAAAATCATGGACCAACGTGCCAACCATCTGGATAACATCAGCCATTATCATGAAATTTTATATCTCTACCTTCATCTATCCCCTTTTGAAAAGAGGATAAATGAAAGCAGAAAAATAAAACTCCTTGTTGGGATGCCACACAGATCCACAAATATTCTTATTAGGTTGATCGGGTACGGCATTGAGGAAAGGTGTACTATCTCAAGAGATAGAAGTCACCACCCGATAATGGACCTAATCACCTCAATAAGGATTCCTAAAGACTATGGGTCTTCAGAATGTACCAGAGATTCTTCCCTACTTTACATGGAAAAGTAAAGTAAGGTTTATTTTAAACTGGGTTCGTTAAATTCCCTATAAGGGCAAGCCCCTAGAGTTAATTATATCCTAAGGAACGAGATTCCTTAGGAATACTCTCGATTAAGATAAATGATCATTGTCTCCAAAGATTTCAAAAGGATAGGACTATCAATCGACTAGTTTATTTTTAGAAAGTCAACTGGTATTGATCAAGAGGAGGGAGTTCTTATCGAAGCCAAATGAAAACAAGTAGGGGATGCTTAAGATACTAGGAAGCCTAGTAAGCATCCCAAACTACCCTATCATTGGGCTTTATATTTTTGAGATTGAATTAATTTATTTGAGTTGATTTTTTTTTATTAGAATGCTAGCACTTATAATTCCATGATACAAGATCACGAAAATGCCTAAGAGGTGAGGATTTATGCTTATGGCCTGCAAAGGGGAGAAGCAACCTCAGAACCTAAATCTAGGGAGCTTTGGTGAGGCTAAAAGCACAGCCTAAATCTAAGGCAAAAATGGATATTTGGTTTACCTCCACAGTAGAGGATAAACCATCCAACTGTTTGGACTTACAACAGCCTGTGGGTGGCCTCCAACTAACTCCTCCTACGGTTTTAAAATATGTAGGCAAGTCAAATGATTTTGCAAGATAGCTAAGCTATTATTTATTTAGAAAGAGACTAAGTCCTTAAACACACTCCCTAAGAGACTAGATCATGTAGGGCATACTTTAATGACTTAAATTTAATGCAAATTTTGTTTACATTTTAATTTTTATTTTGGATAATCAATTTGACATAGGCTTTAGGATTTATATACCTAATGCATGAGAAATTAGATTATGGGCCAAAATCAGTAAGATAAGAAGGTGTGTTTCCACCATGGCTCTCACAAGTCAAGCCAAATTCTCTGGCAAAGGTGGAAGCCCTCCAATCAAGAGTGAAATAATATGTTTTTTATGCATGATGTTAGGAAAGAAAAGACAACATCCAGCTAAGGGGTTGCTAATTCTTTTATCTTAATTTTTAGCCTAAGATTTAGGTGAGGTTATGATTTATTTATTTTTAATTTTGAGTTAATTAACATGGTAGAAGATTTATTTTCCTAAGAGCCAAATCATCATCCAGGCCATACATCAAAGCAAGGAAGAAACTAGAAAAGATGACATCTTAATGCATAAGTTAAACAAACATTAATCAATTTATAAAACTAGTGCAAAAGAATAAAAGGTCATTTGTGGTCAGGCTTCACCGCACAAACCTGAAAACAAAGTGGGTAGCAGAGCTCTACCCTTATACAACCCAGATTACAAATGAATTAATTATAATCAAGCAAGGAAATTCATGTTATGGTGGTCTTCATTCTTCTTTTCTTCTTTCTTCTTTCTTCCTTCTTCTCCTTTCTTTTCTTCTTTCTTCTTTTATTTCTTCTTTTGGATGGTTGGATTGTGGATGCTCCAAAAGCTTCACATGTTACATAAGATGAGATCTTATAACCAATGCTCATCCTAAACTCCCATAATAATTATTCTAAAATCCTAATTGCAAAATTACATGAAAAGGGAAAAGTAAATCTAATTAAAACTTGCAAAATAGGGATTAGCTAAACAAGCCATACAAATCTTAAGCATGTATATTAGACTTAGCACCCCACACATGGGTAACCAAGTCCACTTGGCCAATTGGATTATGCTTAGGGGTAGAAGTACCTGCACAACAAAAGAAGTTATATTTTTATTACAGTTCCCCTTACGCACAATCCCCTACAAAAAATAATGATTAGACTAAATTATCCTACCATTTATTCTACGCACATTCACCCTAACATCCAGACTAAAACATAACATCATAAAATAAAAGAAAACATCAAACCATGTACCGCCCTAACCTAAAGCTAGAAATGCATGGGAAAAGAAAGATGCAAAAATTTGTGTTTGTTTTTTTAATTTGTTTATGCAATTTATATGTGTAAGTGTAGATGTCTTTCTTAAGTGATAGCATAGGAATGAATAGGAAATGGTTTAAGCAAGTGTTGTGTTCTTTTCAAATGAACTATACACTTTGCCAAATCTTATACAAAACTATGCTAAAAGAAAAGATAAGGAAAGCCACACTATGCACATCTTTATATTTTTACTCACATGCAAGCTCATAAATAATTATAAGTAGCATACCATTCAGTTTTGATGATTAATTCATAAGTTTTAAAATACTTTTTAGATTTAATAGTGATAATAACCATTCATATCCTTACTTTATCCAAAACATGCAATTTGACATAAAAGAAAACATTTCATTTTTAATTTGATTTTAAAAAAAAAACATGAATGCATGATTTTCTTATGGAATACACATTTAGCATGCTAGGAAAGAAATAAAGTGATGAAAGCAATGTAAATTCATTCACCCTAATTAATTCCTAAAGATAATCCTATGAAATAGAATTATTTAAAGAAAATCAAATTTGTTTAAAAGAGAGTTTGAATTTTATTTGAGTTTGATTTCAATTTGAGAAATGTGAGAAGATTTGCTAGTCCTAACTCATTCCCACATGTTTATGATATTTTAGTTTAATTTTTAGGTGATTAGGTCAATTTTATGTTTTAGTTAGGTTAAGGTGTACATTAAGTATATTAATTACCCCTACCTATACCACCTTAGCATATTTAATCAAATAATTATGAACCAATGATATGACATAAAATCACACAAGGAATTTAAATCAGCAATTCACCTAGGAAAGAAAGGGCCTAATGTAATTAGCTCATAATTAGTGATTAATTAAACTAAAGGGTTTAATTTAAGTACTTTCATAATCCTTCCCACACATGTGGGTTGGATTTTGATTTCCTTAAGTTACTTTAAGTTATTGAACACCTAAGCATCTACCCAAGAAGGATTGATTAAGTTATGGAATGTTTTGATTTTAAAATCTAATTAATTAAGCAAGTGATTAGGGGATTAACCCTTAATTAAGTCTAGATTAAGGAAGGAAAGGGGTTTAGGGAATGGCTTAGGGAAGATTCCCCAATTCCATTCCATAAATCTCTTCTCTACTTAATCAAGGCTTAATTAACTTAATAAAGGGATTAAACCACTGTTCATATGCTTAATTACCCTTAATTACATAAAGAGAGTAATTAAGGATTCATTAATTGATCTCGCTAATTAACTCATCAATAAATCCCAAGAAAATTAGGGAAGGTAGAAGTCATCCTTGTAAATAATGAGAAGTTTTTAATTAATTAGTGGGATAATTAGGGAGTAATTAGGGTTATTAAGTTTTTATTAAAACCCTAATTAACCAAAAAAAATACTATTTAAAATCTAGTGAAATTAATTTTAGAATATTCGCCTCCGAAATATCTTTCCAATGCTTTTTTACTTTATATTTTTATGATTTTTCTAGAATTATTTATGCTATTTTGAAGATTCAACCATTAAGTATAATTAATTAAATCCCTAATTAAATAGCTAATCTCATCGACGCTGCGTCAGCGGCATCGCTATGCGTTTTCTCCTCACCCGGCTGATCAAAGATCAGATAGCTGAGATAAAGCCCATAGTATTAAGGGATTAATTAGATATTCCTTTGTGCCTTGATCATGGTCATCCATCCAAAATGCATGGATGGACGACCCATGATCCGTCCATGAGTTCTCTTACAAGAAAGGGGAACCGTCCACCTTCCATGGCATGATCCAAGCTCGATTGAGCTCAGATTGAACTCAAATTCAACCCACACCATCATCATGCAAGGGAGAAGACATCCAATAGCTAGTTTTACATGAAGTGAAAATTCCTTTCACAAAAGACCACACACTCTCTAGTTTAAGCTTGGTTTTGATCCATACCTCACCGGAGGCTATCACCGGTGCTCAAATCTTTGAGATAGCTTGATCTAGTGCAGAGAAAGCCTTGTTGAAGACTTGAGGTGATTTGGTTGAGTGGATCTTCCTATAGACCAAGCTTTCCTTCTATTGGGCTCGATCTTGATCAAATTTCCCTCCCCCTTGCCTTGAGAACTTGAATTAAGCTTTAGGAAAGTTTGATTGAGTCCTCTAATGAAGCTTGTAACTGGAATTGGCTTGATTTGAAGTATTGAGTGAGATGGATGTTTGGTGGAGCTCCCCTATTTTTGATTTGAAGAAATTGAAAATGGAAAAATGGAAATTGGCTGAGGAAGCTTGGAGAAACCTGGGGTGCTTGCTCTGAGTTCCCTAAGCTCAATCTAGTGAGTGTGATGATGATTGAAGTGGAATTAGGGGGAGTATATCTCCCCTAGGTGAAATCAGACGGCCGTGAAGAGCTTTGCCATTTTAATCCAATACACCATATTCAATGGGTTTGTTAGGTTGTTAGGAGTGTCAGGCCATTCAGTTTTAGGTGTGGAGTAGAGTAGTGAAGCTCCCATGTGCTTGAAACGAGTGGAGGAAGGATTTCCATGTGCCTATGTTCAAGGAAGTGGTCGGTTTTGACCTTGGGTTGGGTTTGGCTGACCTAAACCCAATGGGTCCTATGCACCATGTCCATTAGTGACTATTTGTATATTAAGAGGATGACAAGTGTCCATGAAAAGGAATTGACCAAATTCTAAGTGGTTTTGATTTTGGGTTACCCTATGGCCTAGGAGTAAAATGATAATTTTGCTTGGATTTCAGTTTGAGCATGTTTGGTATGATTGAAAAATGGTTTGGGCCAAGTTTCGATGAATTTGGAGTTGATTTGATATGATTTGGCTCATGATGACCCATTTAGGTCAAAATGGGTCAACTTGGGTCAAGTTTACCAATTGATCAAATTAGGTCAAACCAAGGGTTGGGTCAAGTTCATGTGACCATTTGAAATGTGTTGGAAACTTTGGTTTGGTTTAATTTGGTTTAGATTTAATTTTGGTTCATTTGATTTCATTTAGGTCAAATGGGTCAAGTTGACCAATTTGACCCATTTGACTTATTTGGGTTAGGTTATGGGTTGTCTTAGGTTTAGTTGGTCATTTTAAATGGATTGGTATCTTTGTTTCCAATCAATTTTCTTTATATTTGGATTTGGCTCAATTTGACCTTTTAGGTCAAGTTGGGTTCAAGGTCAATTGGGCTAGGTTGGGTATAGTTGGCCAATTGAGACTTTGGTCAAGTTCAACAATCATTTTAGAATGAATTTGACCCATTGGTTTCAATTGATTTAGCTTATATCAAGTTTTGACACATTTTGACTTTTTAGGTCAAGTTGGGTCAACTTGGGTCAAGTGGCCAATTGGGCTAGGTTAGGCTCAAATGATGACTTGGTCAAGTTTAAACATTGATCATAAATGAGTTTTGATCAATGGTTTCAATCAATTTGGCTTATGGTAGATTTTGGCTAGTTTAGGTTTCATTTTGGCTAAGTGTTGACTTGATCAACCCATAGGTTTGACTTGGTTTGACCCAATTTGAGTGATTGATCATCTCATAATGATTGTTTCTCACAATGTGAGGCTTAGATGGCCTTAGTTCAATCCGATTTGGGTAGGATTAGAATTTGGCTCAAAAGGGGTACTTTAGGTCACTTTGAGTCAAGTTTGATTTGAGTTTGTTGAATTCGCATATGGACTTATGATTGAAATATAAATCCATTTTTAAGAGATTTGAAGTCGAATGGGTTTGGATTCATTTGAAAATTTCAAGTTCAAAGGGTAAACATGAGTTTAACTTATGTTTGCTTTTTTGAATTTAGTTTTGGTTTGATGATTGAATTTTTGTTCCATATTTAGATTTATAATTGAATGGATTGATTGAATCATGAAGGAAAATCAAAGGTTTGGCTTGATTTGAATTCTATTTGGCTAAGTTCAAAATTTTGACTTGAAAGGCTTAGGTTGAATTTTGGTTGAATTTGGATTTGGTTTTGGATATTTGATTGAAGTTAGTGTTTATATTTGGATTCATGATTGAAGGATTGATTGAATCATGAAGAAAAATCAAGGGTTTTACTTGATTTGAATTTGATTTGGCTAAGTTCAAGATTTTGACCTGAAAGGCTTAGGTTGAATTTTGGTTGAATTTGGATTTGATTTTTGGATTTGGTTTTGGATATTTGATTGAAGTTTGCGTTTATATTTGGATTCAAGATTGAAGGATTGATTGAATCATGAAGAAATTAATTTGAGTTTGGTATTAATTTGATGGAGATGGGTTGCCAGAGGCTCGGGCAAAGGTGAGGCTTGGTATCTCCAGGGATGGGATGCACAGGGAGCTCTAGAAACATGGGAGACTGAGGGGCACTCTATGAGGAATGTGTGTACTGAGTTAGAATGGGGGAGAAGGTGTATACCATCCTCCCCATGTGAACAAACCAAAATAGTTGGTTCAGGGTGTGGCAGTCGGCTAGCTAGTGAGGGTGGCCAAAAATGACATGAGACTAGTGAGGTGGACATCCCCTAGTAGCTGGTGGAGTTTGGTGGTGAATGGTGATGAGGATAAGTCCCTTAGGTTGAACAAAGGGTCAGCCAAGGTGAGCGGACCTCACCTTTGTCAATAATGAGCCCAACAACTTTGGGTCAGGTCCAACCAGCATGGGGAAGCTCAAGGCATGCTAAAATCGCCTAGGGCAAAGGGAGGGGTTGGACCTTCCTATTTTGGGTTTTTACCCTATTTAGGACCCTTAGTTCACTTAATTTTGGCTAAACTAAGTTCACATTGGGCAGAGTCCACTTGGGTAGTTCAATGGGGACCTAGGGTTGAGTCATGCCAAGTTTGGATGGGTTTAAACTTGGCTTGGTTGCATTTGGCATAATTTGACCCATGTAGGTCAATTTGGGTTCAAATGGGTTAGGTTGAGCAATTCACCGAATTGGGTCAAGAGGAGTCTTGGATTAAGTTCAAATGATGATTTGGAACTTATTGATGCAATGAATTGGAAGTGGATTTGGATTTCACTCATACGGATTCATAAAGGGCAAATGGGTTAAGTTGACCAATTTGATCAAATTGGCCAAATTGAGTTGTATGAGGAGTTGATTCATGTTTGATTAATTATTTGAGAATAATTGGAGATTTTTTTTTTATTTGATTTAGATTAGGTTAGGTTTTAGCTCAATTTGACCCTTTAGCTTAAATTGGCCTAAATGGGTCAATTGAGTTTGTTTGGTCAAATTGGTTCTAATTGATGATTTGAGAGTATTCAATAATTAATATATGATTGGCTAGAGGTATTGGTTGCTATCAATTTGGATTTGGATGGGGTTTTGCCAATTTGGCCTTTTAGGTCAAATTGGGTCAACTAAAGTCAAATGACCAAATTGACTTAATTGGGTTCAATTGATTGCAATTGAGTGATTAATCATGATCATTAATCATTTTGGGAATAATTGAATAAATTGATTTGATCTAATTTGGATTAAATCAAGATTTGACTCAAGTTGGTCTTTTAGGCCAAATTAGGTCAAGTGAACCAATTAATTTGATTGGGTTCAATTGGGGAGTGTTAAAATATGTTCAATAATGGATTTGGTTAATTGAGTTGATTGGAAGCTTTGATTGGATTTAACTTTGATGAAATTAATTTTGGCTCATTTGAGCCATGTAGGCCAATTGAGTTAAATTTAGTTAATTGGACCAATTTACAGAATTGGGTTGGTTGGAATGGATTGGAATGTTCAATTAAATGATTTGAGTGATCATGAGACTTAGATTAGTTCAATTTGACTAAAATAAAGTTGAATTAAAATTTTGTCCAATAAGGTTCAAAAGGTTTAACTTGGGTTAAGGGCCAATTTAGCTTGGTTTGATTCAATTGGGTTGTAATCAAAGTTCAATCAAATTTAATTGAGGTTCAAGTGAGTTTGGGTGAATTCAATTTCAATTGGATGGGATTGATTTTATTTTTATCTCTCTTAAGCTCACCCACACCTTCCCTTCACTCTAGTGATCCAAAATTAATCGAGAACCACTCGATCTGACCACCATAAGGCACTCTTAGACCAACTCCAATAACTTTCACGATGGCGTTTGGTCTAAAGGATAATCGGTAGGGAGGTAGCTCAAGACTTCTTTAATAGGGCTTCGCCTCTTCAAGGTGAAGCTACCTTAGTCGTTGGGTCACCGGTCTATAGCTCCAATAAGATAAATTCCTCTGAACTTTAGAAAATCATAGGATTTTTGGTCTTTTGTGAAATGAATTTGCATTTGATGTTGATCAAATTATAGGATCCTCCTTAGATTCAACTTTTGATCAATTTACATTCAATTTCATAATTAAATGAGCTCTGGCATGCTTGGATTGAGCAACAAAACACAAACGGTGTTCGTCTCTCCAGAGGTTGATGATGGATCATCTGTCATCCGTTTCACGTGATTAGAATGATTAATTATATTGGATTTTTTGATTTATTTCTTTTTAATCCACATAATCAATCTCAATCGTTCAATCACGGGATGATTTAAATAACCAATCCCATGGTGCTACATAAAAATCATTGCCATATCAGCATTGACGTAGTGTCGATTGTGTAAATCATTTAATTAGGGTTAAATTTTATTTTAAATAGATAAAATTTTGAATAATCATAACTAATTACAAAAAAATCTAAATATATAAATAAACATATTTCGAAAAGTTTAGACAACGGAGAATCTAGGAAAAATAAAAGCCCTAATTTTTATAAATGAATATTGCCTAATTAAGATTTGAAGTTGTCTTTAATTAGTATAATTAAGTCTTAACTACCTAGCTAATTGACTTGAAAATTATTTTTGATTATTCCATGGGATGACCTCTGCCTCCCATAATTAATTTAAGTTAATTTGTTAACTAATTTGAGAAATCAAAATTTTTTAACCTAAATTAGTCATTTTGTGCATTTAATAACTATATAAAATCATGAATAAAATTATGTTAGCCAAATTATGCATCAAAATAGTAAGGGTGATCATAGAAATTAATTATGATTAGTGGTTCTAATTATTTCTCAAAATCACCACAAAGACTTTTATTTAATTGTTTAAATCATTAATTAACCTTGAGCTTAAGAAAATCATAGTAATTTGTATAGATTTTTAAAAAATTTTGACCAACCTCTCTTTGTGCTCAACTAACAAAAATAATTTCAATGAAATCAAAATCCTCAATTGGTTTGGCATATTTTGATTATAATTGATGATTTTAGGTTTTCTCTATTTATTTAATTAATTCTTAATTATAAGCCTAATTACATTAGAATTTTTTAGGATATGTTTATTTAATGTTTATGCATTTATAATAATTTTATGATAATTTTTAGACTTATACTTAGAACTTAATTGAATTTATGGGCTCTTTTGGGCTTAATTTGATTAAATAAATAATTAACCTTAATTAATTCATAAAAATCATCTAAGCAACTTTTAAATCACTTAATAAATAGAGATGGGTCAAGGGATTTTTTTAATGATTTTCTCTTCTATTTATGGTTAACTAATTCAAATTCTAAAAATTAATCTTTAATGAACATAACTAGGCTTAATTGTGCTTATCTTGATGTAAAGGCCTTTAGAAATTAATAAATTAAAATAAGCTATTTGATGATATTTAATTGCTTTGCTTTAATTATTCATAAATTTGTATTTAGTATGTTTCATGCATTCATGTTTCCAAAATAAAATAAAAGATTTCATTTAATTGCTTGCCTTTGAATTAAAATAGTGTGGCTACCATCAATAATAAATATCCAATTATTTTCCGGATTAATTAAAATATCTATTAATATTAATATAAATTAATATGAATAATTAAAATTCAACTCTAAATCCTATATGTTAAAGCTACAATTTGAATGGGTATATAGTCTAGACTCGAGGTCGTACAGGAACTAGTCCGAAGGAGGTCGTGATACCTCATACCTTTGGTGTAACAACAATACATACCTTCATATTTATAATGAACTACATTCTAAAGATAAATTATTTTTACCTACATATCTAAAGCATTCTAAAATTTTCCATGACTCTAACCTTATATCTATATGTATATGCATATGTATACGAATTAGCAAGTTTATAATTTGGACATCCTTGAAAAGAATATTAAAAGATGATGAAGCAAGGCTAAAAAAAATACCATTGAATTAACCATAATTTGATTTTCTTAATCCTAAGATGCCTTTTACATTTAGATAAAATCTCTTAAGTCAAATCCAAACATAACATTTAATTAAGATGATTAAAAATCATAAAATTTATCTCTTAGATTCAACCTAAGGTTTTGGACTAAGGTGGATCTCACTCCACCTTCCTCTATTTAAAATTTTAAAATCCAAATGAAATTAAAAGTTTAAGTCTAAAATTCATTGCAAAATCAATAATCACATAAAATGTAATTACTCTTAAATAAGAGACTTAAACATTTATCACTGGATAACTTAAATATTAAAGCTAATTATGAAATACCACACTAAGTCATAGCACACACATTAGAATGCTAAGTCATCAATCTTAGTCTTAAGTTAGGCAGTGCTTTCTATGATGATGTGCTATTTTATTTTGAGATGTAATATTCTAGACTAGATGTTAGGATTGTATGTACATAGTTTGGATGTTAGGGTGATATTATACTAATGATGTTTTGTGTAGGGGATTATACTTAAGGGACTTCTATAATAAAAAAATTATAAATGCTTCTTACTTGTAGATGTTGCTTAAGTTTCTAAGCATAATCCATTATGACAAGTGGGCTTGGTAACTTAAGGCATGATGCTAAGCCCAAATGTATGAAATATAACTACTTGGTGTGAATATGTGTTAAGTTAACTTCTATTTTACATGTGTAATTCATGATAATATAATTTTTGTAATATGATTAGGATTAGAGCTAGGGGGTTTAGGATGAGCAATGGCTAGAATGCTCAAAATTGGGAGGCTTTGTGATGCCTAGAGTACTCAAATCCAAGAACTCAAGAAGAAGATGAAGAATTGAAGACTACCGATAGCTATATTTTAGTTTTTTAAATTAATTATAATCCAAGCTATATAAGGGCACAGCTCAGCTACATAATTATTTTTCTTTTCTGGGATGTTTGACGATACCAAGCCGCATTAGTCTTTTATTCTTTCAATCAAATGATGTTTGTTTGATTGTTTACTTTGATTATGTAATAAAAATGACAATCTTTTCAAAGAATTTTTGAAGTCTGATTATTTGCAGTGTGGCTTGGATGCGATAGACTCTTTAGAAAATTAAAATTTATACTCTAATTAATCAAAATTAAATTCCAATAACTAATAAGCTTTATATAAATCTTAAGATTTTAATCAAATAAATAAAATATTTAGCAACCCTTTAGCTAACAACATGTATGCATCTTTCTTCTTACTTTGTAAATAGGGGAATCTTCACTCTTGTACCATAGAGGATAAGATTTAAATTGTGATAGCAGTCCCTTGTAGTGGAGAAGACCCCTTCTTTCCCATAATTTTATTTCATCATGCATTTAGGCATAAATTCTTCCAAGCTTGAGTTCAAATTACTAAGTCAAAAATAATATAAAACTTATAAATTTTGTTGCATTAGTCAAGGCATAATTTTTATACCAATCGTGATCTAGTATCTTAAAGAGTGAGTTTATGACTCTAGATTCATTTCTAAAAAATGATAGTCTAACTATCTTGCATTTAAATAAGATCGATCTACATGATTTTAAATCATATGAGGTGTTAATTGATAGCCGCTCTAGGTGGTTGTAAGTCTAGAAGAGTATGGATCAGTTCACTCTCACTAGTGGAAGTGAACTAATATATCCTATTTTTCAAAGTAGAATTAGGTCAAGCTCTTATCTAATGCTAGAATACTTTAAATATTGGTTTAAAAGCTGGTCGTTTCTCTTTTTCTATAAGCATAAGTCCTTGCCTCTTAGATATTTTCATAATCTTGTGCTGTTAGAATCTAAGCACTAGATTTTTAATAAAACATCAACTCAAACTAATAAAATTTTATTCTTCCAAAAAATATAAAGCCTCACTATCGAATAAATTGAAGTACTCACTAGGATGCCAAGTATCATGATTGCTTCCTACTTATCCTCCTTTGGGATTCGTAAATAACTATTTTTTTATTTTGAGTTTTTCCACTTGATTTTTTCAATAATTATCAATCCTTTAATATCAAACTTTGAAATCTTTGGAGACATTAGTTGACTACTTTAATCAAGAGTAATCTTAAAAAATTCTTATTTTTTAGGATATAATTAACTATGAGGGCTTGTCTCTATAGAGAACTAAAAAACTTAACATAAAATAAGCCCTACTTTAATTTATTCATGTAAAGTAGAAGAATTATCTCTAGTATACATAGACTCATCTCCCTTAGGAGTCTATTAGATTATTGAGTTCATTATATAGTGATGTTTCTACCTTTCGGGGTAGCTTGATGTCATTGTGGTTTTTTTATTTGGAGTGTTCGTAATGACACCACGTAGATATAAGGGGGTACTTATTGAAATGATCGAGTACAACATTAAGGGATGATGAACTATCTCAAAAAATAGAAATATCATTCTATAATAGACTTAATCACCTAAGGACTCCTAAGGTAGATGGGTCTACATATATAATAGAGATCTTTCTCTTACTTCACATAGATAAAGTAAAGTAAAATTTATTTTAAGTTGGGTTCTTTAGTTTCTTATGGAGGCAAGCCCCTATAGTTAATTACATACTATAAAATGGTGAATTTCTAATAACACTCTCAATTAAAATAATCAGCTAATGTCTCCTTGTATTTCAAAGATTGATATCAAAGAATTAGTAATTATTAAAAATCAAGTGGAAAGAGTTCAAATGAGAAGAGTTCTTAACGAATTTTAAAGGAGAATGAGTAGGAAGAATCCATGAAACTAAGAAACCTAGTGAATGCTTCAATCTATCCTAGAGTGAGGCTTTACATTTTTTAAAGTGAAAAACTTTATTAGAATGCTGGGACTTAGATTCCAACAACACAAGATTGTAAAAATGCTTGAGAGGTGAGGACTTGCACTTGTAGCAAAGGAGAAACAAGTAACTTCTAAACCTATAGATAGAGTGCTCTAACTTCAGTTAAGAGCTCAACCTAAATCTAATAGAGGAAGGTCAGATATATTGGTCTACTTCCACTAGAGAGAGTGGAGCAATCTAGACTCTTCTAGACTTACAACCGCTTGGAGTGACTGCCAACTAAAATCTCCTATAATTTAAAACCATATGGACTTCAATAAATATTGCACATTATAAACACAATAACATTTTAAGATACTTATGAAAAATATGCCATTTTTATTGCACATTATAAACACAATAACCAAACATTAATCATTTGAAAGAATAAAAGGTCAGTGCAGTCAGGTACCGGTGTACACCTAGGAAAATAAAAGAAATTGGATAGCCAAGCTCTACTCTTATACAACCTAGATTCCAATTAATTTTATAAATGAAAAGAATCTATGGGGGTCTTCATTTCTTCCTCTTCACCTTCACTCCATAGATTAGAATATTCCAAGCTTCATAGAACTTCCCAGGCCTCTGCCTTCTAATCTCTGCTCATCTTAAATCTCATAGCTCTAATCTTAATCTTATTACAAAAATATATTTTTTATAGAAAATTAAATCTAACTATACCAGTAAAATAAGAATTAGCTTAACACACATATACACCAAGCCGTTATATTTTATACATTTGGACTTAGCGCCCTGCCATGGGTTACCAAGCCCACCGATCCTAATAGATTATGCCTAGAGACTAAAACAACACCTACAACTAAGAGGCATTCATAATTTTTTTTATTATTACAACAGTCCTTTAAGTATAATCTCTTATATAGAACATCATTATTCTAATGTCATCCTAACATTCAGACTATGCACAAACAATCATTACATCCAGTTTAAAATAGTATGTCACAAAATAAAATATCACATCATCATGACAATCACCATCCTAACTTAAGACTAAGATCGATGACTTAGCATTCTAAATTGTGTGCAAGGCTTGGTGTAGTATGTCCTTATTAGCCTGTAGAATTATAAAGTTTCTAATACTAAATCTTTAAATTTCTTATTAGGGCTTATTACACTTTATATAGTTAATATTTTAGGATAAATGTTAAATATAAATTTTATTTATACATTTTATTTTTGAAATTGTAGGGTTGTAAAGAAAACAAAAAAAAATAGTGAACTTCCCTCCATCCCTACCCTTAAATTGGATCTAAAAAGTAAATTTTATAACCTTTAATTTTCCCAGCTCATTTGTGTTTGGACTTAGCTTAAAGGATTTATATTAAATAGTACAAGTCAGCCTAAGATTAATGAACCCAAGGTATGATGAATTTGGTGATTTGATTTTATAACCTTCTAATATTTATTTAATGTGTATATTGAATCTATCCAATTATGTTATGTTTAATGCATGCATGAATATATATAAATTTAATTATTGATTATTTAGTGTAGGTTGAAATTACATGATGCATGAACCTTTTGGAAAAGAGATGATTTCTTCTTATTTTATATTTTCTTAGCCTTATGCTTACACACATACATGGATATAATGAATACTTGTAAATACGTGCCATTGTTGAACAAGAAAAGTGAGGTAATCAGAGACTTCTTTGGGACTACTTAAAGTATCATATTCCCGGGATGTCTAGACTATATACTTGCTAATCTATTCATATATGTACACATGTGTAAGCACAAAGATAGACTTGTAAATTTTTCCATGAGTTTGGTTAATGAAGTTAAGTTATCTCTATCACATAATTCATCACAAATCTTAAAGTATGTGTCATTATTGACCTAGGAAAGCATAATAATCAGAGACCTCCTTGGGACTACTTAAAGTCTCATGTTCTCAAAATGTTCAGACTATATACCTTTTTAAGTTTTGATTCATACACTAAGGAATTAACATTTTCATAATTCATATTCATTTATATGCAAAATATTGATTATCCTTTAATTAATTTAGAAAAAAATTATTTGAGTTTATTAATGATAATAGTCACTCTATTTATTTCAAATGCATACAATTGATATAATTTTCTTGTATAAAATAATTTGAGATTTATTAATGATAATAGTCACTCTATTTATTTCAAATGCACATAATTAATATAATTTTATTGTATGATTTCATTTCAAAGATATAAGTACATGTATACATAAAATATGTAAGTTTGTAAACAAGCTAAATAAGGTAAGTGAAGCTTCATCCAATATTACACTTGGGTTTACTAATTCTTAAGGGTAGTTACATCAACATGAATGCCCCTAATCTTCACCAAGTTTATCAAGCTTTGGTTTTAAGATTTTTAATTTGTTTAAACTTAACGATGATGTTAAGTCATTAGAATTAACCTCACCCATCTTTATTCATTAATTAGTTTAAGATAAACCTAAGAATTTTTTTTGGCTTAATTAATTTTCAATCAATTACTTAGTCACTTAAACACTCAAAAGAAACTCTTAATTTAATTAATCCTTAAACATGAGCCTACAAATCATGATGAAATGGTCAAAAATAAATAAACATAAAATTAGCAATGGCCTAAGGATTCTAATGTAATTAGGTTCATACTTAAGGGTTAATTAAATTAAAAAAAACTAAAATTTTAATTAATCAATTACACTCAAAATTCTTCACACCAATGGAGAATCTTGATTTCATTGAAGGACCTTTATGTCAGCTAAGCACATAAAAATTTTAAATAAATAAAATTTAAATTGATTAATTTAATTATTAAAATTTCTCTAAGTCTTAAGTTGATTAAGTGGCTTAATTAATTAATTAAGCACCCTTAAGAATGATTTAAAGAATAATTAGAGCTAGAGGCCTTAATTATTTCTTTATCATTCTTACTGTCTTAATAATTAATTAATCATCTATAATTAATTGTATAATTTGTTTTGTTTTAATAATTATTAAATGCATAAAGTAAGCAATTAGGTTTGAAAAATTGATTTCCCTAATCCACTTGGCAAATTAACCCCAAAAATTATGAGAGGTAGAGGTCATCCCAAAGATTGATCGCAAAAATTTCAAATTAATTAGCAAGTAATTAAAGCTTAATTTAAATAATTAGATAAATTTTTAAACCATAATTAGTCACTATTCATTGAGTAAAACTTGGGGATTTTATTTTTCCCTCATTCCCCTCTATTTAAGCTTTATAAAATGGATTCATTTGTATTTTTTGAAGTTTCCTACAATTAATTATGGATTTTTGAAGTTCTAGATAATTAAAACAAATTTTAAACTCTAATTAACTCATATACACAGTTGATGTTGCATGTCGTGGCATCACTTTCCATGTGACGCTATGAGATTGGTCACTTAAATCATCTAACGTGGTTGCTGACTTAGTAATGAAGGATGCACTTTCATCTCAGTCGTTTAAAGGGTGTTCAGTTTGGACGTGGGGTTGGTCGCATGGGTGCTTGAATTACTGAGAGGCTTAAGTGATGATGAGTCTCTAGTGAATGTGTGTGTTGCATTTGAATGAGACAGAAGGGGTATACTTTCCTTCCCAAGTGAATCAATTCATGAGATTGGTTCAACCTTTAGGAGCCATCCGACCGACATAAATGGCCAGAGATGGCGGGGATCTTAAGGTGGATGGTGGCCTTGAGTGTACACCTCTTTTGAGGTGGACAAATGATTGACTAAGGGATGAGGTCCTCCCCTTGGTCAAGGATTGAACCAAATAGCCTTGGGTTAAGTTGGTATGGCCTATGTCCAAAGAGAGCCAAAGGTGGCTGCCAAGGGATTAAGAGGTGGATAAGCATTCAAAATTGGTATTTTTTTCTGTTTGGAACCTTTGGTTTACTTAAATTGAACTAAATTGGGTTCACCATAGGTTGTGTTCACTTGGGCAGGTCAATGGGGACCTAAGGATAAGTCATGCTAAGTTTGGTTGGGTTTGGCTCAAGTTGACCTATGTAGGTCAATTTGAGTTCAAATGGGTTAGGTTGACCAATTGACTAATTTGGTTCAAGTGGGCTATTAGATTATGTTCCAATGATCTTTTGAAATGTATTGGTTCAATTGCTTTGATTTAATTTGAAGTAGATTTGGATTTGGCTCATATGGGTTCATTTAAGCAAAATGGATTAAGTTGACTAATTTGGTCAAATTGACCAAATTGGGTTGAGTGAGGGGTTGATTCATGATTGATTAATCATTTGAGAGTGAGTGGATATTTTGTTTTGATTTGATTCGGATTAGGATAGGTTTTAGCTTAATTTAACCCTTTAGATCAAATTGGCCTAAATGGGTCAATTGGTTTATTTTTAAGTGGTTCCAATTGATGATTGGTGGGTGTTCAATAATTAATGTATAATTGGTTAGAGGTATGATTGCTATCAATTTGGATTAGAATGTGGTTTGACTCAATTTGGCCTTTTAGGTCAAATTAGGTCAACTTGGGTCAAGAGCCCAAAATGGCTTGGTTAAGCTCAAATGGTTGGAATTAGATAGTCAATGGTGATAATCATTTGAGGTCAAGTGGATTGGATTGATCCAATTTGAATTAATTTGGTCCTTTAGAACAAATTGGATTTGAGCCAATTGGCTTGATTTGGGTTCAATTGAAGTCAATTAAAATTAAAAAACATTCAATGATGAATTTAGAGTTGATTTGGCTTTGGTTATAGTCAATATGAGTTGGGTGAATTTTGACTCATTTGAACCCTTTAGGTCAAATGGGTCAATTGGGTTAATTGAACCAATTAGTGTAATTGAATGAGTTGAAGTGAATTGAATGCTAAATATAGTATTTGAGATGATCATGAGGCTTGGATTGAGTCAATTGGCCTTAATCAAGTTAGATGGGGTTTTGGACTCATTGGGTTAAATGGGTTAACTTAGGCTAAGGGCCAATTTAGCATTTTGTTCAATTGGATTAAAGTCAAGGTTCAATCAAGTTCAATTGAGATTCAAGTGGGTTTGGATGAATTGTGTTTTTGATTGAGTTAATTTTTGAGTCAGCCCTCAATCACTGGGTTGGGTCAACTTGACCATTTGACCAATTTGAACCATGATTGGTCAAATTAAGCCTGGGACAAATTGGTTGTGGTTTAATTTGTGGTCATTGGATTTGGGTTTGAGAGATCGTTTAGCATATGGTTTAATTGAGTTTTGGGGTAGATGGGCTCACATATTCTAAGCTAAGGTATAGTCTATGACCATCCTATAAGTCTTCTACGTTTTGGACTAGTGTTCACCTTGTCACTAGAGTATCTTAATCTTATGGGAACTTTAGTGCCTGGTTGAATCCTTGGTCTAAGGAAGAGATAGTTAACCTCACTCCAAAAGTGAGGTCAACAATCGTACTCGAATATTTCAAAAAATACCTCTTAAGATCTGCGTGGTGTCCCTATGACTCCAAATATAAACACCACAATCACCTACTAGGGCAAAAATTGGTTTATTTTTCTTGTCAAGCTTCAAACTCAATTTAAGATAGCACATATTACTAAATAAATGATGTTAGCTAGAAGATACCATCAATAATGATGATTACAATATTGCCAATGACCAAAGGAGATGTAGGACTTACTAGTAGCGGATCCATTATAAGTGTTAAATGTCATCATTAATCAAAATATCAAGAGCCTCAATATTGTGAGGTTTCCCAACAACCTTTGGAACTTGTCATAATCTCCATCAAGCATTAGAATCCATGGATACATCAATCATAAGTGTTTCTTTGCTAGAATAAGAATTGATAATAATTTTTCAAGAGTAGGTAGTGACAATGCAACAAATGGAGATAATAAGGGAATAAAATGCATGATTCCAAGTAGAATTGAAATGGGAGATAATTTCAAACTTTACAATCTTATGGCACTAATAAGGAGGTTAAGCCCCAAAGGAAGAGAGTCCATGTATAAATTTTACAATTTTTTTAATTTCAAACTTTACAATTTTCTATGATCACAACAAATAGTCATTCATGTATAAATTTTTTAAATTATTTGATTAAATAGAAAGATAGTCTCTTCTTTTCATCCTTCCAAACTAGAGATTTAAATAATGTCAATGGAAAAAATAAAATTTTAAAAAATCTCCAATAATGAGCGAGTAATTGTTAGCATTTTGAATATGATTGTTAATACAAAAAAGATCTATCTTAGCCCAGATCAAAGATACAATGGTCATGGATGATGTTTCCCCTTTTTTCTAGCGGATCAAAGATGAGGTCATAAGTATTTTTTATTGTTGGGACATTTGAGCTAATTTAATCTCAAACACATACACATAGTAAGGACTTGAACACAAGACTCTTGGTTGAAAAGCTTTCAAACCACTAAAAGTTGCCTTGCAGAAGGTCATAAGTCTTGATATAACTTTTCTTTATGACCAAATTAAAGATATAATGGGCGGTCTCTAGTTTTTTGGTTGATGAAACACAAAGAAAAGTGAGATGCCTACAATTCTTTTCTCTTCTTGCTATTTTCTCTCTTTCTCTCTCTCTCTTTCTTAGATTTTCTTCTATTGTGGTCTTCCCCTTCATTATCCAAATTTTGTCTTGTTATTATATTTTTTTGTGGTAGTTTTAGCTCTTGTACATAGGTCTCAAAATTGGAGAAGAGTATCCACCAACTACACCATAACTAAAGGGCTTATTATTGTATTAAAGAGAAAGTTCAATTGGTTATAAATTGTAAAATGAGAAATCATGCATTACTTCTAAAGCACAAAGAGAACTATCTCTTTTGATGGAGAACAAAGATTAGGACTAGTGATGTGAAAACTCATAGGATGATTTTCATTTTTTTTAAAATTATGTTTGATTTTCCTGGAAAAATTTATGTTGATTAATTTATTATCATTAATTATTTTCTTTATTTTCTCTTAAAAAGGTAAAATTCAAAATTCATTTAAAATTTATACCTTGCCCTTTTGAATTTTTTTTTTTTTTTTTTTTTGCTAGTTTTGTGACTTTCTTAAGCAATTTTACTTTTATGTTAGACTATAAATTATTCATCTTCTAACATATTATAAATTTTTAAATTTTTTTAATTCTGAATTGAACAATTAACCTCTTTTCATAGTACTTAAGTATATGCTAAATGTATCAAATAATCGACCACAATTTAACTTTTTTGTTATTGCTTTCAATTACCCCAATAGAAAATATCAACTCATTCTAGCAATTCAAGTGTGATTTGTATTAAAATATATTTAAACTA
Source organism: Cymbidium sinense (assembly GCA_021442155.1). NCBI lineage: Eukaryota > Viridiplantae > Streptophyta > Magnoliopsida > Asparagales > Orchidaceae > Cymbidium > Cymbidium sinense. The sequence goes on along the minus strand of CM038218.1, from coordinate 168,018,037 downwards.
ATTTAAAATTAATTAGTTATACTGTTAATTTGTTTCAAGCAAAATACATTATATCTCCATTAGTCAAAGTAAATTACAAATTTTATAAGTTGAGCTTCAAAAATTATCAAAAGCTTAATTTTTTTTCTTTCATAAAAAATTATGACTCATAACAAAAAAATTTGGAAAACTCATAAAATCAATTTTGAAATTTAGACATAGTAGCATTATCTGTTGAGATTTTTCAACCAAATTTGATTAGAGAAACAATTTCTGAACCAAAATTTTGTATCTCAAATATTTACTAATTCTCTATTTATTAAGTTCATACAAAATTGTTTTTCTCTTGGTAGACCGGGAGGAGGAGCATAAAGATTACATGCTAAGGGTATTTTATAATTTAGATTGCTTGGTTTCTCTAAGTTAGTGTTTTGTTTTGTTCTTGAAAACTATTTAAGTCCTTCATACAAGACTTAAACTGTTGAGTATTATCAAAGCATTTGATATCCCATATGAATGCATTTCAATGCCAATCATTAATTTTGAAGACAACTTTAAAATTTATATAATGATAATCAGACATATATTACTTCATATAAAATGAAAATGACTCATGTGAATAAGAAGAAGACAAGTTTCTTTTAATGATTGAGAAAACAAAAATCATTGGTTAAAACATTGCAATGGAAGCTTAACATACAAAAAAAAATTAGGTAAAGATTAAAGGATTAATAGTACTAACAAATCATTTAAGAAAATATCATGTATGTTAAACTCCAACAATCATACTCAAATTAGCAATTACAAGTTAAACTATAGGCCACATATCACAGCTCTATAGTTAATGCAATACATAAATGTAGATCCAATTTACAAAAATTTTAACACCTCAAAGCTCAATAGTTAAAGCATACTACAACTTGGGTAGCATATTAGTTAACATGCATTGCTTCTAAATAAATCAAAATATAATAAGAGAATAGATTTTGAATTTGGCAAAAAGAATAAGATTACATAAAATCAACTCATTTTTGCTTAGATTAATGTCTCCAAACTGTTTTAGTGAAGTCTACACAAATTGAACTTATATTTAGTCAAGCTTGGATTAAATCAGATAAAATCGTGCATATACTTCTAATTTTGTATGTATTTACATTTAAATTAGTTGTAAATGTACATCAATTCACTCACATGAGCACATAGGCACACATACACTATATACATAGTGAAGATAGTCTTTTATCCATCTAAAATAATAGATCTACTAAATTGATTATTTTTTGAAGTAGGATTTAACCAAACACATAAATCTAGATTTAGTAAATACTAAAGTTATATCTCAAAAAATATTTGATATGATAGAGGTCAAATATGGTTAAATCATAATGAAATGTTTGTTTAGATATTTCAAGATTTAAATCTATTAACCCAAATGAAATTTTAAAATTAATTATATGAATGTGATATCTTATTATATATATTTAACATATTTCAATCTTAATTCTAATAATTAAATCATTTTCAATGTAAAATAGTATTTCAATTAATAATTAATAACTTATTAATTTATATGATATTAAACTTTCTATGTAGTTAAGTTTATTTAAGTTAATTTTATAATTAATTAGTATTAAGTATTTTGATTAATTAGTTTTTAATTATCATATTTTTTCTAATTTATTTATTTATTTGAATATTACTAATTATTATTCATTAAATTATTAAACTAGTTAAGCACAAAAAAATATCAAACAAATTTAAATTATAAATAATATCAATTGATTTAAGATGGCAAATTAATTATTAGTTGATAGTTTATGAACTTAATTAAACACAATAATTTTTAGTTAGTTAAATTAAAATATAAACATTATCCATTTATTTGCTTTTTTTTTGTTTTTAAGTAACTAATACTCATCTATTTCTTAATTAATAATTATTAATATTGATAATTAAATAAAATATCACAATTTATTAAAAATAATAAGAAAGCTAAGAACCTCCCCTTTCTTTCACTCCTACCTACATTACCAAAACTCTTGTCACAAAAAGTGAGGAAGTCACAATTGAACCTAGCTGGAGAAGATAATGATGTGACTAATGACATGCAAAGGTAACTCTCGTATTGGAAAAAATATTACGTGCGATGTCCGGATGCATTCAGACACTAATCAAGTGCAAACATGTGGCAAAATATAAATTAAATATTATATTTAATTTATGCGTCTGCACATGATTGGGTGTCTGATGCAAAATTATCCACACACGTATTTTCTCCTCATATTTCCCATCTCATTCTCTCACTTAATGTCTAAATCTCTAGTTTAGTGAAATAGTTGAATTTACTAAATCTAGGATTTAAGGAAAAATGAAGAGAAAGGAGATTTAAGATTTATATAATTTAAAGATTTTAGTTTTGATGTTTGGCATGATTTAGGTAAAATCTTTTAAATCCAACTATCAAGACCACTTAATCTCTTATTTTTCACTATCCATCACATATTTTAAATGACTATGATTTACAGCTTTTACAAATTTTTTGAGCTTACTTTAATCTATAATTCTTCATAATAACATATAGTCCAAGAACCTCCTATGCTTTACCAAATGAAGCATTGCTCAGCATACTTATTTCAATTCTTAAGAGTTTGGAAGCTTGATTGAAAAAAAAATACAATGACAATTTTGATGATTTAGACTTTGAACTATACAAGGTCTTTGTCATGAAACATTGAGAAAGAACACTACCATTAATATCTAAAATCATTTAATGGTATCATTAAAAAAAAGTTGAAGTTGAATCTTCTAGCCAAATTATGGTATTCCCACAAGTTTAACTCAAGTAGTGCTAACAGAGTATGATTAAGATGATTGACGGTTAGGAACAAAGGAGGCTTCTCTTCAAGTGGAGGATATGGGAATTGCTACTAAAGAAATTCCAACAACTCATTTAGTGGCACCCTATGATTTAGATCATTTTAGATTTTAAGGGGTTATTAAAGTTGAAAATATAGGACTTATTGGACAAATAAACTAGCTTATCGGTTTAATAAACTTGGAATAATTAGGCATCTATCTCTAGTGATGAACTTTGATATGGAAAGAGTTAAAGGGATGCATAAAGACTTTCGACACCATGTTATGAGTCTAGTGATTGGGACTTGTGGCAATGGTATAGTTGGCAAGAATAAGGGTTGTTACTATTAATCCTTGAGTTGTCATGTAACAATAATGAGGTTAAAACTTAATGACTAGCGAGTAAATTTTGTAGTTTCTATATATATATATACATACATACATATTTATCACATTTTAATTTTAAACCTATTATTCTAGTCCATGTGAACGTATATTTTGAGAAGATTATTCATTAGTATTTATATATTTTTAATTATTCATGTATTCCAATAATATATATTAAAATTTTTGAAGATTCAAATACATAACACATAATTTATATGCTTTTATTTATCCAACACCTAAAGTTTGATATTATAAATATAACACTTTTCTTATGCTTGAAAATGCATTTCAATTTTAAAAAAATTTAATGATGTTGCTATTTTGTTAAATATTTAGGTGTTATTTATGTAAGTATTAAAATTTAGGTGTTGAATATGTAAATATATAAGAATTATATGTTATGTATGTAAATGCCCTAAAAGCTTATAACATATGAAAAGGATAAAACTTTGACCACAATTGTAAAGGATAAAATTGTGAATGGCCAAAAAAAAAAAATTTAACAAATAGCCATTCATGTATACTTTTTTTTTGTTTGATTAGATAGAATGTTGTCTCTTCTTTTCATCCTTCCAAACTAGAGATTTAAATAATGTCAATGGCAAAATAAAACTTTTAAAAAATATTCAATAAAGAGCGAGTAATTATTATCATTTTGAATAATGACAAAAATGATCGGTCTTAGCTCAGATCAAAGATACAATGGTCAAAGAAAAGTGAGAACCTACAATTCTTTCTGTTTTGCTATTTTCTCTTATATTCTTGCTCTCACTTTCTTAGATTTTCTTACTATTGTAGGCTTCCCCTTCATTAATCCAAAATTATGTCTTATTATTGTATTTTTTTTTTTGTGGTAGTTTGAGCTCTTAAGCATATGTCTCAAAATTGTGGAGAAGAGTATCCACCAACTACACCAAACCAAAAGGCTTATTATTGTATTAAAGAGAAAGTTCACTTGGTTATAAATTGTGAAGTGAGAAATCATGCATTAGTTCTAAAGCGTGAAGAGAACTATCTCTTTTGATGGAGCACAAAGATTAAGGCTAGTGATTTTCATTTTTAAGAATTATGTTTGATTTTCTTAGAAAAATTATGTTTGATTAATTTATTATCATTAATTATTTTATTCATTTTCTCTTAAGAAAAGCTAAAAATTCAAAAGTCATTTAAAATTTTTTGTTAGACTATAAATCATTCATCTTTTAATATATTATATATTTATTACTTTTTAAAAGATTCTTTTTTCTTAAGGTTACTATTATATCATGTAATTTACTTTTTTTTGTTATTGCTTTCAATTACCCAAATAGAAAATATCAACTCATTCTAGCAATTCAAGTGTGATTTTTTAAAAATATTAAAACTAATTTAAAATTAATTAGTTATACTCTTTAATTTGTTTCAAGCAAAATATAGTATATCTCCATTAGTCAAAGTAAATTACAAATTTTATAAGTTGAGCTTCAAGCCAAAATTATCAAAAGCTTAATTTTTTTTCTTTCATCAAAAAATTATGACCGCCAACAAAAGTATTTCAGGAAAACTCATAAAATCAATTTTGAAATTTAGGCATAGTAGCATTATCTGTTGAGATTTTTCAACCAAATTTGATTAGAGAAATAATTTCTGAATGAAAATTTTGTATCTCAAATATTTACTATTTCACTATTTATTAAGTTCATACAAAATTTTTTTTGCTCTCTCCGTAGATTGGGAGGAGGAGTATAAAGATCGCATGCTAAGGGTATTTTATAATTTAGATTGCTTGGTTTCTCTAGCTCTGCTTTGTTTTTGTTCTTCAAAACTATTTAAGTCCTTCATACAAGACTTTCATTATACTATTATTGATATCCTATTTATGTTTCAATTGTCATTAATTTTGAAGACAATATTAACATTTATATAATGATGATCAGACATATATTACTTCATATAAATTGATAAAATGACTCATGTGAATAAGAAGAAGACAAGTTTTTTTTAATCATTGATAAAACAAAAAATCATTGGTTAAAACATTGCAATGGAAGCTTAAGATACAAAAAAAAAATTTTGCTGAAGATTGAAAGATTAATAGTACTAACAAATCATTTAAGAAAACATCATGTATGTTAAACTCCATCAGTCATACTCAAATTAGATTTACAAGTTAAACTAAAACATATATTTTATACTTAATGCAATACATAAATGTAGATCCAATTTACAAAAATTGTAACACCTCAAGCTCAATAGTTAAAGCTATCATATACTACAACTTGGGTATATTAGTTAACATGCATTGCTTCTAAATAAATCAAAATATAATATCTAAGAATAAGATTTTGAATTTGGCAAAAAGTAATAGGATTACATAAAAATCAACTCTCTTTTTTTAGCTTAGATTAATGTCTCCAAATTGTTTAGTGGGTGAAGTCCAACTCGAACTAAACTTATATTTAGTCAAGCTTGGATTAAATCAGATTACATTTAAATCAGATAAAATTGGGCATATACTTATAATTTTGTATTTATTTATATTTAAATTAGTTGTAAATATACATCAATTCACTCACATGAGCACATATACACATATGCCTACAAACACATACACTATACATAGTGAAGATAGTCTTTATCCATCTAAAATAATAGATCTACTAAAAGGGTTATTTTGCTGCAAATAAGATTTAACAAAACACATAAATCTAGATTTAGTAAATACTAAGGCAGTTATATCTCAAAAAATATTTGATATGATAGAGGTCAAATATGATTAAATCATAATGAATTGTTTATTTAGATATTTCAAGATTTAAATCTATTAACCCAAATGAAATTTTAAAATTATTATATGAATGTGATATCTTATTATATATATTTTATTAATTCTAATAATTAAATCATTATCAAAGTAAAATAATATTAAACTTTCTATGTAGTTAAGTTTATTTAAGTTAATTTTATAATTAATTAGTATTAAGTATTTAGATTAATTAGTTTTTTTAATTATTATATTCATTTCTAATTTATTTATTTATTTATTTGAATATTACTAATTATTCATTAAATTATTAAACTAATTAAACACAAAAATATCAAATAAATTTAAATTATAAATAATATCAATTGATTTAAGATGACACCAAATTAACTATTAGCTGATAGTTTATGAACTTAATTAAGCACAATAGTTTTTAGTTAGTTAAATTAAAATATAAACATTATCAATTTATTTGCTTTTTTATTTTTAAGTAACTAATACTCATCTATTTCTTAATTAATAATTATTAATATTGATAATTCAATAAAATATCACAATTTATTAAAAATAATAAGAAAGCTAAGAACCTCCTTTCTTTCCCTCCTACCAACATTACCAAAACTCGGCACAAAAAGTGAGGAAGTCACAATTGAACCTAAAGAAGACAATGTTATAACTAATACATGCAAAGGTAACCTCGATTGGAAAAAATATTGCGTGTAATGATGCATCCGATTAGATGAACATTGGCTTAAATATTATATTTAATTTTACATTTGTTACATTTCACACTGATAGTGTCCGACAAATTATGTGGATCCCACACATAATATTCTCTCCTCATATTGCCCTACATCTTGTTCCTCACTTTATGTCTAAATCTCCTAATTTAGTGAAATAGTTGAATTTACTAAATCTAGGATTTAAGGAAAAATGAAAGAGAAAAGAGATTTAAGATTTATATAATTTAAAGATGTTAGTTTTGATGTTTAGCATGATTTAGGTAAAATCCTTTTAAATCCAACTATCAAGCAGCCACTTAATCTCTTATTTTTCACTATTCATCACATATTTTAAATGATTGATTTACAACTTTTACAAATTTTTGAGCTTACTTTAACCTCGATTCTTGGCATAATAGCAATAATGAAGTCCAAGAACTATGCTTTACCAAATGAAGCATTGCATGCATACTTATTCCAATTCTTAAGACAAATTGGAAGCTTGATTGAACAAAAAAAAGAAATATAATGAGAATTTTTATTTAGACTTTGAACTATACCATTGAGAAAGAACACTGCCACGATTAAAATCATTTAATGGTATCATTAATAGAAAAAAAGTTGAAGTTGAATCTTCTAGCCAAATTATGGTATTCCCACAAGTTTAAAAGTTCCATATTTTCTTATGCATTCAAATTATACTCATATGTTAAAAAAAATGGTTAGACAAAACAAAGACTTTCATAAAAAGAATGAATTTATTCATTCATTAAATATGAATTTAATTTAGCAAGATAGATAGTGTATATCTACAAAAAAAAAGTTAAAAGTTGAAATTACATTTGATAATAGTAAATTTGTCATAAAGACCTAAGAAGATATTTGGAAAAAAAAAAACTAAATTTTTTGCATGTTAGATAAAACTAGCTTTTTTTTAAATTAGATATCATTGATGACAATCATATTTAAGAAAAATAAAAGAAATTAACATTACATTCACATGATAATATAAGATAGAACATTGAAAAAAAGGAAGGCCTACCTCTTTATGACCAAAATTCATAATATTTATTGGTGAAGTTATCCAATTTGTTATTCTTGATGACTCCATGGTGTTGTCCTTATAAGGACCATATTTCTGAAATGAAAGTAGAATATTTAATATTAATCTTTGAAATTAAGATATTCTCTTAGACATAATGAGCACATACCATCGAATTAGTCATCATAGAGGATCCAAATAAGGTGAAATTAATTTGTACAACGTCGACACTTTGGACGCTTTAGAGACATATACTTATTTTGAGAATCTTGGGAAGTTGCATGAAAGGATAAAGCAGATTTGGAAGAAATTGTAGTATTTGCCAATTTATTTCCAAACCAAGCTTTATTCCTACGACATATTTTACGTTGCAACTCTATAATAGGAGTTGCTTTTTGAGGCCTAGATCCAAGATATGCTCCATAATTTCTAGGGTTTCAAAATGTTCTTCATGAATCTCATAAAAAAGGCCAATTACAAAAAAGATGAGAATTAATAAACACAAAAGAAGAATAATGCATTATCTATATATAACCTCTATAACACAAGAAATAGAAGAAACTAGAAATTTAACCTATATGATAATCTAATTGGTAGTAAAGGTTAACGAGCAAATATTAATTAATGTTAGTTGAATAAATTTCAGTTATTAATTAGTTGAGAAACTTTCCTGATTGACTTGTTGTTCAAGTTGAAAATGTCTTCAATGTGAAATTATCTCTTGCTTGGATGTCTCACTTCCATCATAGTATCGAGTGTTATATCAATAAAACTTTCACCTTGCTCCCACATCAAATGAGGATTTAAAGTTATTCAATCAGTACAAAAAATTAAAATTATATAATAGCTTATAATAGTTTATCATAAAAAATAGTTGTAAAACTATGAGAAAATTAAATGAAAAAGTGCATGAAAGAAAAGATAGTCTCTTTAATAAAGAAAATATTTTTTTTTTTATATGAGCAAGTGGAAATACTATGAACATAATATAACAATCACATAAATCTTACTTATAAAATAACATGATGACAAATAAAAATGATAAATTAGTGAAATAAATGAAAACCATAAATATAGAAAAATACAATCTTGCCTTAGGAAATAACCATGGAAGACAAAATTAATGTGAAAGCATAATATTTACCATCTCTTAATAGCCTAAAATCTATGCATATAACTCCACTAAGAATATTAACTATATGAGCATAAAATACAAATATGAAAAATGTGGAGAGCAATTAAAAAAATGTTATATTTGCTTATTAAAAAATTGTGATCATATAACCCTAATAACTTTAAAAAACTTCCATTTTTAAACGTGCTTCATTTAAAATTGAAGAATAAATGCATTTAAAAAAAAGTATAAAAAATAATTGAAATAATTGAAATATAAAAACAAACCGCTGTTGGAACCTCCTTAATTGCAGTAATATTCTCCCCTGCACAAAAAGAAAGACCATTGTAATAAACCAACAATAACATAAAATAGATAACAATGATACAATAACAATGGAATAAAATTCATAACTATAATACAAAACAAAATAGTTGATAAGTATCACAATGATAATGGGCAATAACAATATTTAAAATTTCTTTAACTATTTATCAAATAATTACTCACATTAGATGCATAATAGGAGTTCTTGAGAATGAAAAAAGGTTGTATTTGTAGGAATATTGAACACTTATTTCTATAAACAAAGCCATATGTAAAAATGTAAGTGAAATTATGAAGATATTACAACATTATAAAATAACTGAAAAAGGGGCTCAAACTTCATATAATATACTATAAAAGGTATAAAAGGAGGGCACAAAGAAGGCGACACAAATATGAGCTGTATAAAGAGAAATATTAATTACACGCAATCTTCATTTAAAGCAATTATATCCAATAAATTGTGTAGATGAGAATCAATAAATTTATTAAAATTGATGTCAGAATGATTCTAAATTTAAATATTTTCATAAGATATAATAATTAATTATATCTTTGAAGCACTTTCACAATAAACTTTAGGCCAAAAAACTAAGGAGAAATAACTAGAAGAATAATCTATCATGAATTTGATCACATCCCTAATTCGCTTTATTTTTAGTTGAAAGAAAATTATGTAAATGAGACAAGTCAAGTTAGAATCAAAGCTTGACTGCCTCCTTAATAGCTCAAACTCGAAGTTTGAGTCAAGCTCAAGCATCACTAGTGGCAATAATGTTGAGCTCACAAGTTGGCTTGCTAGTTTGAAAGAAAAAAAGTAGTTGGGAGCTCATAAATTGAGAGTTCGACGTCCACATGAGCTCACTTAAGATGACATTTATGTTATTGACATACGAGGAGTTGATCAACGTGATCAACAAAGATGGGTTATGGAAGAAGATCAAGAACTTATGGATGAAGAAATGTAAATAGAGTTGCAAAAATAAATGTATTTGTAGGTAAGCAAAATGCAATGTAAAATTGATTATTCTATTAAAATCAACAAAAAAAATTAATTGAAGAATTTAATGCATGATAGGAGACGAAGATTTTAACATTTTTTATAAAGTGGTAGTGAATTTAATAAAAGAATTCTAAAATTGAGCTCAAAATTCAATAACTTAAGAAGACAAGTATGATTGAGATAAATGAATGAAAATTTCTCTTCAAATGATAAAGAAATAATGAAAAAAATAATGTTTTTACTAAGATATTAAAGTTTGAATATGAGGTATGATCATAAATCTGATAAAAAATATTTAAGAGAATTAAAGAGCCAAGCCATTACTAAGAAATATCCTAATTCATTATTATTAATATGAAAATATTATATTGCAATCTATTAATGTTAGGAGATCACCAAAATATTGAGTTAGAAAAAACAAATTTTTTTCCATTATCTTAAATTAAGTAAAGTATTTTTTATTTATATGATGAAATATTAACTTTTGTAATTCTATATAATTGTTAATAAATGTTGTTGACCTTTTTTGGAATGAAAGACACAACAATTGAAATTATAATCTCTTTAAGGTTCAAATTGGTTTATAAAAAATTAATTTGAAAATTAAATCTATATTTACATAGTTTTCATTAGTATAATCATATTATTAAAATGTATATAAATCAAATCTAATTTTAACCAAATCAACAAAGACAAATGCATTTAAGTTGATTTTAATTATAATAGGTTAAATAATAAATAATAGCATAAACTATTTGTCTTAAGCTTAAATTAAGATATGTCATTTTGATTGATTTCTTGATTGCTTAAAATACTGAAATTTGTCCAACAAAATTTTTTGACAATTGATCTTAATAATTTATAACATCTAAGTTAATATAATGAGATACAAATTAAATTCAAATATCTTACTTATTAAATAATAATTGATAACAATGTAAATAAACTTTATTAATAAGGTCAAAATACAAGAAATTAATCTCAAAAGTTTTTATTAATTTTTTTAAAAACTCAAAATAGCTTGATTAATGTAGAAAGATTATATATAATCTTTTTTATTTGAGATAAAATAAGTATTAAAGAATCAAAATTAAGAGATTATTTTGACTGAAATTATATTTTAATATCTTTGAAATAGATATATTTTAAATTCTTTATAATATTTTTGATCACTTAAGATATTTTATGTTTTTTCATTCTAACTTTTATCAAAAAAAACAATTTTTGACATTCAATTAGAAGAAGTTAAAAGATAATTAAAATAAAATGTTATATCTACAAATACTTTAGAAATAAATTTCCATAAACATAATACTATTTTATGAAGATATTTGATTCGTTTGAATATGATTATATTTTTGTTATCATATATAATATAATGAAAATATTATTTATAATTATTTATTTATAATTATGATGTATTTTGAATATTAGTGAATATAACTCAATTGAAATTAAAATCTCTATAAAGGTTCAATTTGGTTTAATAAAAAATTAATTTGACATTAAATCTAATTGATTTAGTTTTCATTAATATCAATTTATTTAATGTGTAATTCAGTCATAATAATAAATTTAATCAAATCGACTAAGACAAATTCATCCCAATAACATCAACTAGTTAGTCTTAAATTAACTAAAGAAGCATTATCTAAAGCATTAATTGACTATCATAATTTGTTAAAATCCATAGAAAATTAGAAGTCAAAGTTCAAACAATTAAATCAACTCAACAATTTTCTGAAATATCTGAGTTAGATACTAATGAACTAATTCTTAGAAATTTGGTTAATCACATAATTAAATTTATAACACAAAATAAATTCAATTTTAGAAGAAATATTTTAATCTTCATTAAATAATTATATCTGATAAATTGTGTAGATAAAATTTATAAATTTATTAAATCAGTTATCTAAATTTAAGTATTTTTTTAATCTAATTATATTATTATGAGGCATTTTATAATAAATTTTGACAAAAAAATTTGAAATAATGATTCTCATTTTTATTTTGTTGAAATAAAATTTCTGTAGCGTTACTTTCATAATTACTGTTAATAATACTATTAGTAATAAATTTCTGTAATAATCATAAAACAATTTAATTTAAAAATAAAACCTAATCTAAGAAAGAAAACATAAGCCGTGGAAACCAATGAAATTTCAATTTTTGAACAGAGAATAAAAAATGCTGACAACAAAGCTAATTATTAGAAATTGTCTTGATTTTTAGATTAAGATTGTAAAAAATCTAAAGAATGCTTACAGATTTTTTCTAATTCATTCTCCATTGATCGCCATTAATCAGAAGTAATGTGCAAATAGATATAAACGAAATCGAATGGAAGAACTATCAATCTGGTGATTAGGGATTTAAATTTTATAAAAAGCAATTGATTTAATGAAAGGAAAAATGCCAATTTCTTCATTTGTAAAAATTATTCCTGAAGAATGTGAACTTGGTTCAAATTAAAGATTTAGGAGGATTTTTAAATAATCATAATACTTAACATAATATTTGTTTTATTACATTTAATTAAATTTAATAAATTTATCATTCAAAACATAAATTTTTTATGATAGAGCAATAAACGGACACTTGTAAATTTATATATTTTCTGTAATTGTTGATTTGCTTGATTTATCCTCACATAATAGTTGAATATTTGAATAATTTGAATTTATGATCAAATTAATTTCTATGACCCAATTGATTTAATAATAAGGCTAAGCATCTCAAAGTAAATCATAATTGAGATCCATCTTGAACAAATTATGGTCAGCATATCTTGTTCCAATTCCATATTATAACATTTAGTTAGTTGAGTTGTTGCAGTTACACTCAACCGTTGACTTCGTCCCTGGGAGAAGAAAAAAATGTACAACAATTTACAAAATATTATTTGAAAAGGGATAGTGGTGTATCTGATAATACATTTCTCTTGTGCATTCCTCTATTAAGGATTTAACTTAAAGCTTGGTTCAGAAGACCATTGATTTTATAAATTCATGGTGTTTATTATACTTTTACTTGATATAATACATACTATTTGATTTGGACTTTCATTGTATGCAAATGAAATTTTTCTTGCATCATGTATTACTATGATAGGAAAAAAATTGCTCTGAAATTTGAGGTTACAAATTGATTAATATACATATCTCTCATATAAAGTATGGGCTTTTTCTATAAAAAATAAAATTTGAATCAGCTTCTGTTCTTGTCATACATCACTTGGAAAATAACTCCTTGAAATGTTGAAATTCAATGATGGAGATTGTTCTTGTCATATCTGGAAATTATTTATTTACATCACATCCATAAGCAATATCTATTGGTTTTATCTCGGTGACTTCTCCTTGGCATTCTCCTCATCATAGGCGTATTTTTAAAATGCTAGTCAAAATATACCATTTGTTTTATCATTTTAACATATAACAATACCTACCCTTGAGTTCATCAACACATGAAATGAAGTGTTCTCATGATTAAAAATTTCTTTTTTTTTGCCAAAAGAAGAAAATGTTTAAAATAAAGTTTTGTTAATAATAATATCTCTTGTTCTTAGAGTTGAGGTTTTCATTAATTAAAAAAAATAAGGCTTTTTCTGTTATCTGACAAAAAATCCAGCATCTCCTTTTAAATAGCAATAGATAATTATGTTTATATACATATATATATATATATATATATATATATATATATATATTTGACTTTCATGTATTTGAGTTCTTTAATGTTTTCATATATTCAAAGTCAAGAGTATATAAATTATCATAGATACATTTTATCATTTTGATATGAATTATGTCTCAAGTATTATTCCACATACATGAAATAGTTTCAAGTAATTGTTTCTTAGTTTGTTGATAACAAAATCTTTCATATATTTTTTTGGTCTTGCCACTTCATATTAATGCTTTTCACTTGTAATTTGCAAACTCTTTAGATGAGGCCTAGTGTTTTGTGATAAGTCCTTATCTTATAGAATATCTTAATGATTTGGGTAGATGATATATATAAATTCTATATGTTTAGCTTGCAAAAATTATTAGCCATTGTTTGTATTGAAAATTTGTGTATAGATGATGTGCTTTATGAATATTTGGTGTCGAAAAACTATTGAATGTTTTGTTTTTTTTCCAATAAATATAGTGAAAAACAAATTGGAATAACCTTGGTAAATTGTTTTTTGGATGAAGAATCAATCGTTAAGATCCTTTAACCTTGAATGAAGTTTTCAACATAGAAGTAGAATAATATAATTAAGATATTGGATTACATAGTAAACCTTTTGTTTTATGGCAAAATTTTATCAATACATTTATCGGCATGATTTGCTTCTAACTTGGCTTCACAGTTTTTTTAATATTCCAATCTGTTATTGGAGTATTATATTATATGAAAAGAATCTTTTCTTGCTATATCTTTTATCAATCAATACTTTTTTATTGTAATTAAACCTTGAGATTATTTTTTGTTGTTTTCTAAACTTTTTAGATTACCATTGTTTTATCAAGATGGTTTGTTATATTTCTGAATTATTTTATAAGAACTATCGAGTGGAAAAATCCATGAATTCTTAATATTCTTCCAGTCCTTTGATCACTTATTGCCATTCATTTTTTGTTAATTTTGTTCGAAGTGGTTAAGTTTCTATGTTAACCTTCCCATATGTATCATAAGTCGAGTAAACTACAATTAAGATAGCCAATGGCGGTCATCGGGGATCAAAATGCAATGGACGTCACGGAAAATAGTCGAAACGACCTCCGATCGACGAACGGACTTTGTCGTCACGTTCAGAATGTCGAAATTGATCGGAATATAAATATTTCTAACGAGCCCGATCAGCTTGAAAGCTCGTTGTCCGCATAGTCGGGAAATCTGCGCGATGTCAGAATGTCTCGTTCGTAATGATCCGTCGTTAGCTTCAAAGCGTGAAAACTATTAAATGAGATTATTCCTCTGAATTATGCGTCAAATGATTTGAAATGGCATTGTACAAATTGAGGCATATTATCGTCAAAATCGAAATGACCTCCCGACAAAATTCGCCGTCGCATTCAGCGTAAGCGGGTAATATAAATATGCGTAACTTGAACTCGATCAGCGTCAAATCGATCGGCTTTGCGCATGTCAAAGTCGAAAGCCGCTCGCCAAAACCCGTTCGCGAAATTGATTGTAGTTTCAAACGTCGAAATCATTAAACTATTCACACTCAATTCAAACAAGTTTATCGAAAGTTGAAGCGGTTAAAGCGGCTGCGTATTTTTTAACTAAAATTGACATTTGATCTCACTGAACCAAGCTTCTTGAAAAGCGTTAATTCGTTGAATCGAATAACATAATATATATATCAATATATTTGGTCTAAAATTCATATTAAAGCGATCAATAAAAAAATATATTTAAAAAATAAAATAAAGAGCAGCTCGTTCGACTATTCATGCTCGGCGAGCCCCTTGACGCCGCATCATTCACTGTCTCCTCAACTCTTCCTCCTCATTGGATTTCTCTTTCAGCGATGCCTTCTCTCTTGGTCGACGAGTTTTGAACCTACCCCTCCCTCTCTTCTCTTCCCTCACTTTCCCGAAATCCCAATTTTCCAAAAGAAAATCCCTTCATTTTCCCCAATCAATTTTAAATCCTCATAATCGAGAAGAATCATTGTGTTCTTCTTAATTCGCTTCTTTCCACCGCTTTTCCATTCCGTTTTTTAGAGGAGAGATGAAAGCTCTCTTGGTTTCCGACATTATTTCATCCCCTTTTGACCTTTCTATTCAGCGTCAAAGGAACATCATCAGGTTCTCTCTTGGTTTTGATATCAACCCTCCCTTGATCATTTACGCAAAAAAAAATGAGTTAGAACATGGGATCAATGTGTGATGTAGATATATATATATGCTTGTATTTTTGTATATTTGAAGGCTCTTGTGCTAATTATACGAGATGAAATCGGTCTGTCAAGACTATTCATACATTCATATTAAATGTCAACATCCGTTAGATGTCGCTAGTCGAAATATTGAAATTTTACAACTAGACTTAGAAAAAAGAGAGAAAAAGAAATAATATTGCATTGCATTTCTCTTTATGCAAGTTTCAAGACGCTAATGCTAGCATAGTGGGTAAAGAAGTGGTGTCAGACACCATTTACTATTAGGGGCGTCAGAAATGCACTCCGATCTACTAGGGGATGATGAGAGGTTCTTTCATCAAATTTTAAGACTTCAATTTAAAATTAATTGGATATTAAACTAATGGTGAAGCATAAAGGCTTAAAACAAAATAAAATAAAACGGGAATCTGGAGTTCACATGTAACTTAAAATAATAATAGAAGGTGGCTCAATAAATATTATTACCTAAAATGTACTAAATAAAGGTGAATTTTGTTTGATTTATTCTAAATGAGTGCTTGATTAGTTGTTTAATATGTTCAAACAAATGTGGATACTCAAAACAAATACAAATGAAACTTAAGGAAGTTAATATTAAACTCATATAAACTTATAATAAATTTGAAGTCTAATTTTCAAATAAATATTTGATATGAAGTTAAGAATGAATCTAAATTAGGTTTGGCTACTCTATGCGAATATGGAGATGATTACAATCTAGCAAATAAACATGAGTATGTAAAACAATAAACATTGAAATTGGTATAACTTATTAAAAGTGATTTAATTTGAACACAATCAAATTAGGAGAACAAATGTGAAACTCGATAACTCACCTACGAGTGAATTTTGATATTTCACTAACATAAATGATATTTATTCCGATAATTCCAAATATCGGTGAACAATAACAAACATAGCAAAGTCGCTGATTAACAAATGAATTATGGTTTAATTCATAAAGTGTCATCAAAATTCAAGTGAGACATATAAAGAATTTGATTCATATAATAACCATGGATATAATTCTTATATGTCACTTTGAATGATCTAAGTGAAAATCTAAATGGATTTATAATCAACATCATAAGACACGTATATTAAAGCTGATATCATTCAAATACAAATGCAATTCAAGGATGAATTAAGCAACAAGTCTTACATTTAATAAGCCAATTTGAAAAAGATATAAGTGAAGTTGCGCGAATTGAAAATATAAAGTTGAAAAATCATCGGATATGCAATTAATGTAGGAGAGGTACACTAAATTAAATCGCGAATGAAGGAACTTTTCTTTAATCCAAAATAAAGAAATTTCATTTTAATTATGATTTTTAATGTAAGTGCTTTCATTAATTAGATGAAATTTTTTAAGCTATAAATACCTGCGTCTGCTTGGACATAGAGATTTAAAGTACAAATTTTAATGTCTAAAAAGGTTGCTCAGGCTAAATTGGAATCAATTAAATATTAATCTGAAAATCTAATAAGATATTAGATCAATTTACAACGTCTTTCACGCCAGGATTAGCATCGTCGTAAATAACAATGTGTTAATTAAGGCATTTTGAACACGCAACTTGCGAACTATCTTGAATGCTTAAATTCAGTGTCGAGGATCTGCGGTTTATTACCGGTTAGTCTTAGAACTCAGTTAACAAAACCTAAAATCAATTATAAAATTTCAACTTAGTAAGAATATCGATAACTAATTTGTCGGTGTGACTGATCCTCTTTAGAGCTAAATAGAGTTGACATGATCTAAAGTTCTCAAATATATTCAAATCAATCAATTAACTACCCCGATGATGGCTGTGTTGAATGTTGATTTCAACTGGAGGGGAATACTTCCATCAATATGTGATTCTAATTCCAAATCAAATTAACTCAAATATCAATCTAAAACTATTTAAATGAAATCCAATCGTTAAAAGCTTAAAAAACTCAAACTTCATCCATGCAGTTTGTCAGGTGACATTAAGAAAAACTCAGATGTCAATCAATGTTACATTATGTTTTTATCAATCATGTCGGGTGCGTGACACGTGTCTCTAACTATGTGGCTTAGTGGTAAATCTGAGATGATCTGATTCAGAGTCCTCGATCGGTGGTTTGAGTAAGGCTCCATTATATTACGATCGATCTGGCATTATCTCCCCTAGTTGTGAATCATAGAATTTTGATAACAAACAAACTTCATTAGCTAAGATAGACTTAAGTCTCTCAAACACCAAGCTAGCGAATCTTGGGCGGCGTAACTTGTTCGATAAGGATCGTTGGTCGGTTAATTACCTCCCTAAGCAAGCGGACCACGGCGGCGGGATAGGAATGAGATCTAGATACGCGTCATCATTCCCCAACCATCCGGTTTAAATGAAATGATGAATTTCATAATTTTAAATTCTAAAACTCCATATCTTTTTACTATGCATTAGAGCGATCTAACATAGCCTTAATCAAAAGTTCTCTCTCTCACTTGAGTGATAATTCTTATAGCGCATAGGAAACAATCGATATAAAGTTCTCATCAAAATGAACGAAATCTGGTAGTGTCTTATCTACTATTTAAACATGCAAAATTACGTAATTCAAATCATCTTTCATTTCATTTGTTTGTAGAGATGTGGAATTTTGAGCCCACATTATGTTAATTTTCATGGCTAATGATATATCCATTCAAGTTCTCTGGTTTTCATCAATCAGAAAGTCTATTATAAGAACAAGAGGACCTAAGTCATACATTTATATATCATCAAATGTATTCAATATATTGTGCTAGAATATTCTTTAACTATGAAAAAATAGTAGATACCTGAAGTATGAATAGGATATAAATATCCTCTTCTTTGTTTTCAGAGAGTCTAATATATTTATATGGCTCTTGCATATGGTTAGTGCATGCATTCTGCACCTACTTTTGCGAATGCCTTTTACATTTGTTTTGTTGCTGTGATTGTTGGCTTCAGCATTGCTATTTGCTACTTTATTTTTAGGTTCACAACATCCAAAGGATGTATTCTACTGAATGGATCTAAAAGACAAATATATTGTTGCTCTATATAACGGCCACACTCTAGTAACCTTATTATTAAATGGCTTATCGAAAACTTTTCTTTGTAGCAAAATTCTAACTTTGGCGAAACATTTTATTTGTTTATTTTGGGGAAGGCTCACCCTGAGAGGTCAGGATTTGAAGGTGATTGGACAAAGGAGCCTCTTAAGTTTGATAATTCCTAGTTTGTATAAAAAAGCATTGAAAAACTTGTTGCCTAATCAATAATATTTACATTAAAGATCTACATGAATTATAAAGTTTATTCCTTCAAATTTTATCAGAGAACAGTTGAAAGGAGAATCAACGGGGTATCTTGTTGTTTATTTATTATATTTTAGTTTACACATTATCTTTCATTATTTTGGAAATCTAGAATGTGGAATTTTATCCAACAGCCGGATGCTATTAGCGTTAATGAGTTGCATTATATTTCTATTTATATAACGCATAACCATCTTAATAGTGGTAGTTGTAAAGCATTTAATAGGCCTTTACTCAACCCAAAATCTAGGATCAAACACATCAGCTCTTTTTCTCCCAGTTTGAAAACTCAGAAGTTTTTTTATCAAAACCATCTGAAAGTGATGGATCATAACACTCGCAATATTAACAATACATATTTTCACATATGACAGTCATATTAGATAAATATGATGATTGCGATATTGATAAAATAGTGAATTAACATCACATCTTATGCCTGCGATACATTCATTATAATAGTGATATAAATAGTATCGCACTTAATGCAGTTGCAAACATAATTTCTCTCAAGTTCATACAAAATTATATTTATGCCAGATTTGTTGATTTTTTTATTCTTGCAAATCTCTTTGGTTTGTAGGATTAGAAGCTTTCTTCAATGATTATGTTGAATCACACAATAAACTTTCTGAATGCGGCTTCACTCCACCATCCATTGCAAAGAGTAATAAATGTAATCTGAAGACGAGTACAGTGTTAGCACATAGTGCAATTGGTGTTGTCTTCCCCGCTACAGTGGCGATTCTAAACTATGTCTATTAGATCAAAGAAAAATAAAAGATTGGCCTTTAGTTCTTAGTGTCAATATCCTGAATATATTTATGGGAGAGATTGTCATGGAATACACTTACTCTTTTTAAAATATGCATATTACAAGGGATAATTATATGTGATCTTGCATTTCTATACAAAGTGAATATGAGCCTTTCTCCTGTACCCAACTAAATGGCATTAACTGGATAAATATTCCTATGTATTTCTACAGTAATAAATATTGAAATTCTCTTTTTTTTTTTTTTGTCATGGATTGGATGGATGCATGCTAAAGAAAGTAAACCCAAGTATTGTTGAGAGCTTTTATATTAGATGGGCAAATTACTCATTGATCATTTTTTAAAAAAAATTTTGCTATTTATTTTTATTTGAATATATAAATTTAGCTCTGCTAAAAAGAGGTTGATTATGCATTAAATATTCCTATGTATTTCTACAGCAATAAATATTGAAATTCTCTTTTTTTGTGTGCCTTGGATTGGATGGATGCATGATCAGGAGAAAACTATAATTTCTTTTATATTAGATGGATAATTACCCATTGTTTACGTTAAAAATTATTTTTATTCTTCATTTTTATCTTGACATGTAAATTTGATTCTCCTAAGGAGAGGTTAGTTTTGTCCCAACATAAATTATATAATATAAAAATTAGATAAATATGGATAAATTAATTTTTAATTATTTTAACTCTAATCACTCAATTTTTTTAGATGCATGTGGATAAATGGTATTATTCTTTAAAACAATGTGCTAGTCTCTCTCTCACTCACGGACATGCAAAACAATGTTTTTCTCTTTCTTGTAATTATTTCTCTTTTTTTTTTTTTTGCTTTTCAGAAAATTTTGCAATGAAAAGTTATTTCTAAAAATAAAAAGTATCAAATTATGATAATTGTAAGAAAATTATTGTTTAATTAAAAAATTATAATTCTCAATAATAAAGTTAATTTTTTAAATAATTTTATGAACATCTAATTACTTCAATAATACCTTTAAACCTCATTCAGCATAGTTTTTTTTGGCTTCTTTGTATTTTTGAAAAAGTCAAAAAGCTATTTTAAATTTCCATTGATTGTATATTATTTTAAAAAAAACACTTTTTTAAGAACTCCATTATGGGTTGAAAATTGGTAGCTATTTTCAAAACAACATTTTTTTTATTAAGTTCTATTTTTAAAAGAGATGGAAAGTCAAAAATACTTACCACACTCATAACTCAATCCGACAACTTTATCACTTGAG